>VYZM01013524.1:303733-346205 GCA_013398915.1 Dromas ardeola
AAAAAAAAGGAGTGCTCTTAGAAGTGCTCAGCAGTGTTCCACAAATCAGTTAGAAATGCTGATGCCAGACAGCCGCAACGTTTGTACTGATGACCTGGCTATTTATAGTCAGAGGAAAAGTAGCAGCACACTTCCTCTTCTTTCCACTCCAACACATACATCCTTTAAGGCCTCATTTAGGAATGTATCCACATTACAGCCATTGATCCCTTGCCATCAAATCACCCAGGGCAAAGTGCAAGCATAGAGCAGGAAGCAACTGCGGAGCTCAGCTTTGCTTGAATTCACATGGTGCCTTGTTGGCATTCAGACTTCACATTGCTGCAGCCAAGGTGGGCCACCAAGAATAAAAGCCACCAAGGGGCTGGTTGTCTAGCGAGAAAGATCAATGACTTGTGGCTCCTTCCTTTGACATTCACCAAATCTTTTCACTCTGTGTAGAATAAAGTTACCCCTGAGAGGAAACTAAAGTCAATTCACGCTTGCCCCACACAAAGTCAGCAGCCTATGCAAAGTTTCATAGGTATGGCAATATCTGTGTAAAGGTCCAAACTACAGGATCCAAAAAATCCTGGAAAGTATCAACAAAGGGTATCTCTGCCAGACCCTAGGGAACCACACACGTGTAAATATATGTTTGTTATTATTTGTTTTACTTTTACAAAAGTCAAGAAAGGTGATACGGGTCAAAGGGAAATGTTAATTGCAGCACTGTCAAAAAGTCCTTCTCGAGGTTCCAAAAAAAGGAGCTATATTCTCTTCTCAGCTTCAAAGCACCCTTGCTGTGCTGGACCAACAGAGCAGCACAGTTTGAAGTTGAAAAGAGGGATAGCGTGGCTGCTGCTCTTTGAAGAGTGGAATAAGAAAGAGTAGCGTTTAAGAAGCTTGGAAAGAACTTTTAGAAATACACACCTTTTTCTGGGGAAAAAAAATATGTATATTTTAAAACGGCAGAAGTTTAATGAAAAGTGGAAAAAAATGTTTTATGGAACTTCATTTCGGTGATCTGTTTTCTATGAATAGCACCTTTTTCTCCCTCATTATTCCTCCCACCCAGGAAAGAGGTTCTGTGGCAGGACTGATAAAAAAGTCAAATACCTGTATTGATGGATGTGTTTTTAAGCGTTGCATATGCTTGGCAATGACAAATTATTGCTTTACACATACATGCATATATAGGGTGTATATATGTGGTTGTAGAAATGTATGCACACACTTACCCACACTTATACAGTATAGATACACATGATACATATCTATTTAAGAGACCATACATGTATATATGTATGCATATAGTATCCCTACATGCATATTAAGTGGAGCAAATTTAGACATTGGCAGTAGTGTATTAAACCTGGAAAGCAGTAAAAATGCATAATTTCTTTCTAGTGGTCAAAGCTTTACATAAGATTTATGTGCAAAATTTTCTTTAAAGCCCGCATCAGCACAAGAGAAATCAAGAGCAGCCCCCATGTATTCCACTCTTCCCTGAAAAAGGGGGAGAATCTCATACAGACACAAACATAATTGAAAATGCCTCTGAGATTTTAGGAATCTGTTAACAAAAAATTAATTGCCTAGTGCGGATCATCACAGCTAGGAAATGTTACTGCTGAACTAAACACTATTCTCCTTTGTACTCTAGTATTTTTGCACCATTAAGAACATTACTGAAAATGGTCAGAATCATGTCAGACTGAAAAATCCATCCAGCCCAGCACCTTAGCTCTCCTAGTGGGAAAACAAACAAACAAACAAGAAAATGCCAAAACCCCCCACAATAAAAACAAAAGCAAACAAAAAATACCCACAAAAAAAGGCACAAAATAAAAGAAAACAAAACAAAAAACCCAAACAGTAAAGCAAGCACATATTTATTTTGTTTTATTCTTTGTCATTATAACATTTGTTTTAGGGTCCCTTCCATGCATGAGTCCCAAGAGTACAGCCTGGATTGTCCTGATCTGATATTGCTTCACATCCTTTTTTTTACAGATGCAAATCCACAGAGACAACACCAGGCTGTACAGAGTTTAATAAGCAGTGCATAAAATGGCGGGAGCTAAATTTATCTCTGGACAGGAAACTCTGCTTTAGAGCAGGATCGTGCCTTCTGCCAAGCAACGACAAACTGGGAGACACAAGTGGGTGTTGAGGATCTAAGATACGTTCCCCTATCACAGAGGACGCCCCCAAAGGGGAGCAGTTGCAAAGAATGCAGGCCACGAGAAAAAAAAGCACAGGATAAGGCAACACACACGTGATGTTGCCTGTTTGCACATTTGATGATCAGCCACAAGAACTGAGCCAGCATGGAGGGAAAAATACCCTGCTGCTGATTTTGACCTAAAGCCGATTACTCTCCCCACAGGCTATGAAGGGATTGGGAAGCAGACCCAAGTTTCCCAATTTTGCCTCTTTTCTACTCTCAGGAGGATGTGATTAGGCAAATACCCCTTAATCAGGGTCTGTTTTACTGCTAGACCCCATACTAGTATAAGAACACAAGATTTCTGCCGACAACTTCAAAATTTGAGAATCTGTAAATCAAAGCCAGCTCTGAATTTCTTCAACATGCCAAATTCCACCTTCTCTTGCTGCCCTGGGCTGGATGCAGGCACAGAATCACAGAACAGTTGAGGCTGGAAGGGATCTCCTGAGCTTATCTTGCCCACCCACCCCTGCTCAAGCAGAGTCACCAAGAGCTAGTTGCCCAGGACCATGCCCAGACGTCTTTTGTGTATCTTGAAGGAGGGAGACTCCACCACCTCTCAGGCCAATCTGTTCCAGTGATCAAATCAGTAGGAGTTACATGCATGCGTGACTAAGTGGGAGGAAAACATGAGACAAAGGATGTCCCCTTCCCCTGCCATGAGTTTGTGGTTTGTGCCCTGTGACTCCATACCAAGAAACTGCTGCTTGTTATGGCTATTCCCAGCCCGGCTATTTTTACACCTCAGTCTAATCTTGTATGAATCACTCAAGGTACTTCTCAGTCCCCACAGTCAAAACATATATAAGCTGACACGCTCTGAAAACACAGTGTCATTGTTTTAGCAGATATGACTCCCACACAGAAGTTGCCAGAGCAGATGAGCTCAACGGTCAAGCACAGACTTCAATCCCAACTCAGAGAGTAAACAGAATTAAGTGCTTCCAAAGAAAGGATAAAATCCCTTCCACGGACAGTTAGGCAGAACTATCCCACTGTGGGCAATCTCTTGCCAATTTCAGGCAGTCAGTGACTGGTTTATACCCTTGGAGCATATGGACTCATCTCCCTTGAGAATTTTTACCCCAACTAGCAAAACTGCAGGTATTTTTATTTGTCACATCCAAGGCTGAATCCTCATTTCTGTGGTAGTAAATTCACTGTCTCAGCTGCAAAGTCCTTCAGACTCTGGGATTTTTTTTGGTGCAGAGACCATGCTTTCTTTTAGACACGAATGGGACTGTGCCCAAGTGGAAGCACATGCTGCTTGGAAAGACAATGTGAAATGTAGTAACACTGTGTTTTGTCCTGACATGTAAAAACATCAAATTTGTTCAAGGCAATTCCCCTCCCTGTTACATTCACCACTGTACAGCTTTCTGGTGAACTACCCCCTTGACCTGAAAAACAGAGAAAAACAGAACGCAGGAAAATCCCATACGGGATCCCAGTAAAGGTATGACTAGGGCAATGTGCCAGAATAGGGACATTGCATTTAGATTGCACTGAACTGGATAAGAGTACCAATACATTTATCTTGCCTTATTAAAGTTATGTTATTTTCACTATATATATTTGTGATACTCACTCTACTACTGAATCTATTAATGGATAATATCCCATGTAAACTCATTAGTGTCATTTATGTTCAAAACTTCATAAAGTACTAGCATCAACAGATAATAGACTTGATCGCCAGTGAAATCATTAGGTTTCCTCAACAAAGGTAACACGATAAGTAGAGTCAAAAAAGAGAAGTCTGCAGTTAAAACACTTTTCTATCCTTCCCCATAAAAAGCACTTAAAGTAATGGAAATTCATAGACTTACAGAATACAGAAATAGTTTGGACTTCAAAAAGTCATCTAGTTCATAACTCCTCACAAGGTAAGAAGAATTATACATAATTTAGGTCACCAAATCTATCTCTCCGTTGCTGCAGTACTGTCCCTTATTATAGTTGCATTTTATGTGTGTCATGTCTTATGTAGCCTAAGTCACTAACTATCTACAGTCTATCATACATCACTATTAAAAATAATCATCTAAATATTGAGAGCAGCTGTTTGTCCAATTTTCCTTCTAGCAGAAGCTCCTTTTTAACCTCCACATAATTGTTCACATTCTTGGTCTTTATCCCACCAACATACAGTTTACAGAACTTATCTTAAATATCTCAGCACAGCTGATGCAAATTTGCACTGCAGTTCTCTGAGCATTTCCCCAGCTCTACATGTTGTTCTTTACTTGTACACTGGCATTTGAAAATGGAAGTTCAGTCTAGTTGCTCTCACCAAGAAACAGCACTGGGTTGCTGGTAAATAGGAATAAATTGTTCAAGAAACAAGCTCAAAGAAAACTATGTATATAGTTTTATATATATGTACATAATTAAAATAAAAAAAAAAAAAAAAAACAAAACAACAACCCCAAACTATACTTGCAAAGACTATGTTTTGTATCCACTGCATTCATTTCCAGTGCTGCATCTCCAACCAAAGAAGAGATCAAGTTAGGTCTTTTCTCACAGGAGCATGATTCATTCCTCCTAGGAGCCATAAGGTCAAGAACCATAAAATGTAAAGCCTGTTTCAGGTTTCTGTTGAGACTTCTTTTGTTCCCCTCAGGTATGGGTTCTGCCTCTTCCCAACTGAAATCAGTTGTATTAAATTAAACAAAGACATTCCTGAGGAATCAAGTGAAGTGTGACTAAATTCTTGTCTCCAGTACCTCTAAAGCACTGTCAAAAATTAGACTTCCTTTAGTTACTCTAGTGACAGAAAAATCTTGTCCCAACATGGGGTGTTAGGTCCCTTGTTAGTTTTAACGGATTCCTTAATAACACTTCTCTTTTGTACTTCCCAGCATGCAGTTTTGTTTAGTAGAATGCATAGTGCAGGCTCTTTGCCTTAAGGACAAAAGTCTATTTTCCTTTCTCAAGTAAAAATCCTGTTGACATGACCAAGACCCTATCTTTCTGAAAGGATAGGCATGAACTGTGCGACATTTCAGTTTAATAAAAAAAAAATAAAAAAAAAAAATAAAAAAAAACACTGGCAAAGGCTTTGAATCAAGAATTCAGATGATCTACATCCAATATTAGATATAAACCAATGCCCCTCAGGGCTGAACCTAAATAAATATCAGGATCCTCGACACAGCTACTGACATTATATTACACTGAATAATGGTTCCCTTCCTCCTTAACCCAAGAAAGTCCCAGCACAATGTACATGAAATATAACACTGATTAGGGACCAGGAACATCACCACAAATTCCAGAGATTAGTGTCTGTAGATCAGACACTCAGATGGCTGGGGGAACACGTTTTATCAACCACTAGAAAACATATGCAACTTTGATCCTGCTGTTTCATGTTGGGCTTCTGTTTCTTTTGGCGCATGTTTGCAGTATCAAATGCCACAATACTGATGAATGTTCAAAGACCATATGATATCACTAACACAGGGCAAACCAAGCAAAACCCAAAATGTCTAGCAGTGGAGTTCAGACTCAATGCCCTTGTAAACACATATCCCCTGGTTTCTTGGTTCAATCAAACGTTGATCGAGAAAAATACATGTTACTGCACTTTGAAAGTCTGCCCTGGAGTTCCTCCCATCCCTCCATCACTTTATAAAGGTTAGTGCTGAAATGTGGTAAACAGGCATTAACAGAGATCATATTCATCTTTAGAAATGAGCAACCTCTGGCTTTGCAAAGCCATGTTGACATTTTGCCACCCTGCTCTGCTGCCAGTAAAATTTGGTAATTTAGTGAAGCAGAGATCTAACAAATGCGCAAACCTCGGTGGATTATTCAGCATCAAGGTTTGCATTACAGTGTGTGAGAAAAGGATTAAAGAAGCACTTTTTAGTTACAGAAAACCCTGAGCACTGGATTAAGGCACAATGGAGCTGGCAAGAAGGATACAGCATCTATAGAATTTAATGGTAACCTGGCTCTATCAGGCCCTACAGCATTAATTTCAATACGGCATTTTCTTAATCCCTTGTTTGCCAGCAGTAATGCTGTTGGATTAGAGTGGCCACCAGGCTGTGGCTATTTACATAAAAATTAGGCAAATGTCTTTAATAAGGAAAAAATTACACGGCTGCTGGATATTAGAAAGGTTTCATAACTTTGAACCCTGCTGCTTCTCTGAATCTCTGCTAAATTTAAAAGATCAGGAGAAGAACTCCCTTTCACTTACGGCAGCCAGCAAAACCTTCCAGCCATTATCTGCCACAGCAAGAACTTCACGTTGAAAGCTGAGGGGCTTAGCAAGTGTGTCTGCACCAAGTTAATATTTTGTTGGTTATAAAAGAGAGAGCAGATCCTCAACTGGTTTAAATTGCCAGCTCTAGCCTAACTTCAAAATACTAATTCTGGTTTATATTCACTGTGCATCAGAAATAACTGATGGGCAGGAATAGGCTCATATAGCAAAAAGATGATCCATATCCACTAAATATTTTTCTCTGCTTCATTTTAGTATTCCTGCCCTGAACATCTGTCCGCTCTCTTAAAGTGAATTCCCTTTTTCCTTTACTATTTTCTGGAGTGAGAGATTGAAAAACCTTCTCCTGACATAGTGGGGCTGAGAGACGAAATACAGTCTTCAGCAGCAGCAGCCCAGACTTGGGAAAGGAAGAGCTAGTACCAGAGCTGCAAATGAAGGTGGCCCCATATTACAGGTGGGTAGTCCCAGCATATCTGCTCTTCACCAGGAGATCGAAGGCAGGGAAGCACATAACAGACTGGCAAGTGTGGGGAAAGGAGGCTAGGAAAGATAGAGGGGCAGCTCCAGTCAGTTAGGAAATCAGAAGGCTTACGGAGGAAGGAGGATCAATTAAGAACCGCTAGGAAATGACAACATCTGCGCTTTAAGGTTTTGTTTTGCACCACCTGGGCCACAAAAAGAAAGGGTGCTCAGTTTGGCTGACCCAACCTCATCCACAGCATGAACTGTCATCAGTTCCATCACTGCCATGGCCAAACAAAGCTTCAGACAAGAGGGTGCAGGTCACTGCCGCCAACCAAGGAAAGCAGAGAAAGGCATCAGGGTGCAGTACCCTCTCCTGTTCCTCTGCAACCTTCTTTAACCTCTCCTTTTGGGAGGCAGGTGGTGACCCAGCCTGAGGTGTTCAGTCTTGGGAGGAAGGAGTGGATGTATTTGCAGGAACACACTTCACCACTCTCCTTTTCTGTGCAGGGGGTATGTGGGTCTGGATTAAGGTAGAAAGTTGTGTCATGGAGTATGAGGGTGAGGTGTTTTGTCCACATGTCTGCGCACAGGAGTAAAACACGAGGCAATTGAGTGCATCAGTATCCAGAGTGCCTGGGTACCCTCACAGGAGGTAACACTCTCAGGGTTCAGGCAGCAACCCAATGAGTGGATACAGTGTGTTAAATAAATTGAAATGGTTTTGAGAGGAGAGAGTAAGAGCAGTCATATGGGAACACAATAAGGAGAGCACTTTATGGAGATGTAGAAATCTGAGTTCAAATCCATTCAGCTGATGCCAGAACTAAAATGTCATCTTCCACAGCACTTGAGGGGGAAGCTTTCCTCTTTGATCCCCACCTCACCTCACAGCCACCATTTTGGGAGATTATTTCACATTGATCAAGTTATTTTGCAAATACAACCAAAGTAGACTCCTTAAAAAGAGATTAAATTTATATTAAGGTTCTGCCACAAATATGGGTGCTACATAAAAAGCCCCATTTTATTTTCCTCAAAAATCATCTTTAAGCTAAAGAGTATTCTTAAAAAATAAGGCATGGCTCCTGTCTTGCATCTTTGCATTCATCACATTTCACTCATCAGAAGGCCTAATGCATTTATAAAAAAAAAGAACCCCCTAGAACAAAGACATCAATAACTCAAACTTTGTTTCTTACTAAACACGGGCTTGTATGTTGGTTATATTGAATAGTTGTGGTTTGTTTATTTGAAGCAGACCAGGCTATTTCATGCTTTACTGCAAATTATCTGATTATTCCAGCAACTTAAGAAAAAGATTCTCTAAACAAAGCTTATTTCCATTCTTTCATTATGGAAAAGAGATAATAAAACCATTACTGAACCGATCTGTCCTAGCTCTTTTTCTAATCTACTTCATTTTTCTTGAAACTGCTTTCTCTGACCCTTTCTACACTATGAATATGGGGGGGGTGGGGGGAAGTGGTGATGTTTTTATTTTTTCCTCTCCCTCAAAATAAGTGCCTCTAATAAGATGACTGTTCTCTTGTGCCTGAGAATTCAACTTCTTTCCTTCAGGAACTATTGTGAGCAGGAATTCTTTGTATGCTCCTTAAGAAGTACAATAGTTTATCTGCTAAAAGGACATGGCTTGCTTCCTCACTTCAAGCCTGGCTAGTTATTATTGCTAGTGGGTGGTAAAACCAAGACTGTTTCTTATATCTCTATAATTCACCTCACTCCTCCAACACCTCTACTCAGGACCATTGCAAAAGTCAGAAAAGAGAGCAAAGTGTTTTTCATGAAAAAAGGTATCCATAGACCACACAGCACAATCTATAATATTCTGTTACATACCCTCAACATATCCTGTTAAAACCACCTTCACCTATCCTGTTTAGCAGACAAAACATTTCTAGCTCTAAAAGCATGATCTGGAAAGGGGAGTGAGTAAAGGAGAAATAGCATGCAAAAATAATTATTTGGATAAATTGAAAAGGAATTTAATTTTATAATCTTTTTTCATGTCTATGTATCACCGTATCCTGCTCCTTACTGCACTGATTATGCTGTAGCTTAAGAAAGTACCTGCTTAATACTTTATACTAATTTCATACTGACTTTACCCCCATCAGCCTTTAACCTGTGTAGACTTAACCAGGACACATTTTAATTGCAGTCTCTCTGAGGAAATCACAGTTATTTTTCAGCTGTACAGATGGAGATTTCCATAATCAGAAGAACTTCCTCGGGCACATTTCCTCAATATTAGCCTTTCCTAACCTCAAAAAAAAAAAAACCCGCCACCAACCCTCTGTGCTTCTTCCTTAAGCATTCCCCATTCTTCCCAGCCTGACACCAGGGTGCTCCATAGATCCTCTCCACCTCATTTGTCATAGCTGGCTCTGTTCCCCAGGGCTGGATCCAGGAGAGCGTGTGATTGTGTAAGCTCACAAACAGCTTAAGGAAGCAGTCCTGCGCTATGTACCCTTTCTTAATTTGTGCATAGTTATTATCTTAATCGATATCTCAGTAATTAAAATCCTGCATGATCAATTTTCTGGCCTTCCTACAGGCCTCTCTAATTCAAAAATGCTTTTCCCAGTTCCCTAACTCTACATTGATGTGGGCTGTTCCAAGAATCACCAAGCTCCCTCCTCTGCTCTCAAGTTCTACAGAGACTGTCCTTGGCCATGTCAGCTAATGTATTTTCTCAGACTCCTCGTTACAAATTTAATATCATCCACCAATATTGTCAAATCCCTGCTTGATTCTGCTTACTCTTCACTAAATACACTATTAAGTCCCCACTCATTTTCTTTGCTCAGTTTTGCCTCTGTTGTTCCAGTAATAATACAGCCATTATCTCTAAAATGATCCTACCTACAGTCAATAATCTTGAGCTCAAGCCCTACTT
Organism: Dromas ardeola; assembly: GCA_013398915.1. Taxonomy (NCBI): domain Eukaryota; kingdom Metazoa; phylum Chordata; class Aves; order Charadriiformes; family Dromadidae; genus Dromas; species Dromas ardeola. The sequence goes on from VYZM01013524.1 coordinate 313,571, forward strand.
CCCCTGAAAACTATGATGCAACACCCATTTTAAGAACACAAGATAGGTGAATAGTGCTTACTCTTGGGGACACATTCACATCTTGATATAGTGCCGCACTGACACCATCACACTGACAAATACAGAATCATTCATATAATATTTTAATTCCACCAAAGTCTCTGCATCTAATCATCAGGAACTACGTAACGTCTGTAAAAAATGATGTAGAAATATGAAATTACTTCAAGCTTTCCAGATGGAGAACATGGGCAGCCCAAACAGGATAGCAGTGCTCATGGGCAGAACATATGTGTTTTGCCTTTATTTAAAAGAATAAACATTTCTGTCCTTTGAAGCTAATAGGGACTTTGTCCCTTCTCTCCCCTGTTCCTCCATTCCTTCCTCCCTAAAGAGAGTAGGAAGAGGTCAGATGTACTGGGCAGTCCTCACCACACCACACAGCTCTTAAAAGGACTGGAGCTCTTTAATAATCCAAGCATTTGAACCAAGTGCTGTCGTGTCACACATTCACTTTATCCTGTTACAGCAATTGTAAAAGCAGAAAGCCTCTGAGTATATTTAGGTTTCTATTTTCCTAACCTGGCTGGTTATTTAGGGTTTTTTTTTTCAGATGAGAACTGTACAGGGCAAAGGAATATTCCATGATATGTGTTTGTACAGTGCCCTGTGCAATGGTTTTCTCTGGGTGCTGAATAAATAAAATATTAATAAGCAAACCATTATTCTAGGCTTCTGTTTCTGAATTTATCAAAACTACCAGCAATGAATCCCATTCAATACCAGCAAACAAAAACATGTATTTCCCTTTTTCTCATTTTCTAAGCAAAGGGTTTGAACTTCCTTTCAAATATCTCTGATCTTTTTTTCATTAAATTATTGATATCAGTATGTAATGCTGCAGAAGAATTCTTCCTGCTTCTCCCAACTATCATGCCAAGAGCCTCAGCTCCAGAGCAAAAGTTACATTTTCAGGATGCCCGTGTTCAGAGCCTCACATTCTGACGAAGGGCTTCTCATCCTGATCTGATTGAAGTCAAATGGCAAAACTGTCTCTGAATTCAGTGACCCAGGACCGAGTCTTAATCATTCTCCCAGAATACCGGGCAGTAGTTTCCTCCTTCCCCCCCAAGTCCTCTTGCATTTGAAAGGTTAGAGTCTCAGCTGGTGAAAATTAACCAGCACAGGTGTGTGGACTGTTGTGGACCAATTCACACACTCTGAAGACTGGGCCTGAAGGCAGTGCCATCCCTCTTTAAAAAAAAAAAAAAAAAGTCAGCAACAAAAAGAATAGATCAATAGATCGTTCACTCCTTAATTAAGTGACCACGTTCCAATCAGATTTTCCCATGAAGACGCTTCAGTGCACTCCTGCACACTACAGGGGAAAAGCTAGCAGCTGGAGTACCTGCTGTTGAGATTTTTCAAAGGTCCCTCAGAGAATTAGGTGCTGACATGGAGCTGCACGAGGATTTCTGTCACTGAATTCAATAGGCCAATAATTTTCAGTGCTATTTGTATGTTAGCTAAGTCTGCATTAAGAAATATGAAACCATCACAGGGCCTGTTTCCCTGAAGAACTAGTGAAGCGCAATTATCATAGATTTGTGATTAAAACCACAGACTATTGTATCCACACTGCTGGATGTTAATGTTTCCTTGTGAAATGGCACAGTTGAGAAATCTTTCCCCCACCCACATGTAGCTGTAAGACCCCTGAGCACTACACAAGCAGACCAACACACAGAACCTAGCGTTTCTCACCCAGCACACGCCGCAGGGGTCCTTCACTCATTAATCTGCGCTTTTCTCTGCTTTCTGTGTCCCCTCCTTGTGTTCAAGAACAAGATCATGCAGCAGAGCTTTTCCCCCTTATGAAAGTTTCCCACTTGCGTGTGTATCTCCTTCTGTTCCCTACTCGCACCAGCTCCTCTGGCACTCTTCCACCACTCAGCTCAGACAGCAGCCCAGGCACTTCTCACGTGAGCCTGAACACGTCCCGCAAATGAAACTCTTGGCTGATCTTCCTGTCCCACCACACCTACTCAGCTTCCAGCTCGCACTGCAACCATGCGAATAAGGCATAAACCTTATTCAGCTACCCTGAATAAGGCTTCTCTTGCCTCTTCAGCCTCTAAAAGCAGCATAACACCATGCAATTGTTATACTGAGAAGTGCCTGGAAAAAAATATACAACCACATGTAACGAACCTGTTGGGTCATTCATTACTAGTTCTGCCAGGGGGTGAAGTGTCCGGTCAGTGGAGCATCAACAGGCTAGTTCAGCAATCGTTTGCAAAAGTTATTCTATAACAGTCAGGAAGCTCATGTGTGCAGATGACAGCAAAAATAGCCAGTTTCAAGCTTCAGAAATGGGGTTGGATAGCCAGCGTCCCACAGATCATTATGTTTAAGTGAGGCCTTTGCTTTAAAAAGACCTAGTAAAATTCCCTGTGTATCCCCTATACACCTCTCCTCAGTTCCCAGAATAAAGGTCTATGTAGCTGGTTTTGGATCACCTACAGAACTGGCCTCCACTCTTGTAGCCCAGGGACCCTGTTTCCCACACACCTGGTAGGACACACGGCAGCACGGAGTGCTGAGGTCAGCCAGTGGAGCAGAAATTTGGCCCAGCAACTATGTGCAGCCACAGAAACGCTCTTCCATCTACTTACCCTCTATTAGTGTTTTGTGAAAAGCAAATGCTAAGCAGCAACCTCATTTCCAACCTCAGCTGTAAGGTTAAAAGTAGACTGTCCAAGAGAAGTAACTGATCATTTGCAGTCCCCATCCTTTCCAATTCAGCATTGTTGCCTCATTTCTGTAGTTCAGTGTGGGGTTAAGGTAGCACTTAAAAGCAAGTTGCACATTTTCAGTGTGAAGCCTAAAAGAGGCACACCTGCTTTTGATGTGGTGAAACGTGGCCTGGAACACTCACACTAATACAAGGGAACAGAAATGAAGGGTGGAAAGGCATCTCAGAACATCCTCCTGTCCGGACCAACACTCAAGGATGAGATCAAGACAGTATGTGTCTTTAATCTACCAAAAATTTCAGTGAAGAGGAGTCTATCACATATTTATTGCTGCACATATTTCTAACCCCCCACTCCTTTTTAAGAGGTAGTAGCACGAAAAAGCTCACTTCTGTCAAAGTAGCCTTTCCTACATCTATAGAGGACTATTCAAAGTATGCTATCCTAATTTACAAATCAAATTCCTTTATTTTATCCTCAGAAGAAAAAAAAATGCAGCAGCTGTGCATCACATTAAGGTATCGTCACGTTTCTTATCTTCAGAAACTTCTAGTGTGGAGGGGTGAGGGACACGTTGGCTTGAACAAATCCCTCAAGTAGAATATTGCTTGGGCCAGCTCGTTTCTCTCATGATTAGAGGTGGCTGGTGCCATCAGTGTTACATTATTAACAGGAGCATTGCTTTGGCATAAAAGGGAAAAGGGGTTTTATGAGAATGTCATAATATTTCAGAAGAGAAAGAACGACCCAGCTTTTAATGCCCATCAAAAACCACTTGTTTGTCTGATCTCTTTCTTTTTTAGCTGGCAATAAGTCTTTGCAGTCAGGTTCAGAGAGACTGTATTTATATCTTGGTTTAAAAATATATTAAAAACCAGCCAAAATATCAGAGGAATTCAAGGCAGAGAAACACCTTGCAATTATTTGGTTTGGAGGCATCAGATCTGCTGACATGGCATTTCCCAACTCTTTAGTCTTTTGCTTCTGAAAGTCATTCTTGGATTTCAAATGTTTCCATTTAAAGGCAAAAGATACTTCTACAGAAAAACAAATAGGCACTTACCAGTACCAGGCAAATCCCTCCCCACAAGGCTGTGATTTCCATTCCAGTGTTGTATTAGGAGACTTGCCTCCAAAGTGATCATTAGGGACTTAGAACCCCATATACCAGTTTGCCAATTGTGTCTAAAGATAAAGTAGACCATATATATAATTTGCATATCCTCAGTGAAGAAGGATTTTTGTTTTGCTGAACTGGAAATACAATTTGACTAGAGGGGAAATTCAGACTTTTACCACACCAATCACAGACTTTAAATTTTTTGGAAGGATCCTGATTCTGCCACATTTAAGGACTTTCTGAAAGATGTCAAGTGCCCATGTTCTCACTTGCACAGAGAAAGGCTTGGAATCTGAGGTGCATTCAGTACCACAAAGAAGTGAATCACGTCCTTAGGTCTGTGAAAGGACCAGGTTCTACCCCCTCCACAGGCATGTTCAGGGTCAAGCCACCTCTTGGCCACTGAATGAAGCCAAGTTCTCCATCCTTGCTCCAGCACACATCCAAAGAACAAAATCTTGCTCTCTGTAGTTAAATATGCCCTATTTTTGAAGGAACGCCTATTAACAACAGTTCAGCTCCTGAGATGATGAAATTGATGCCTATCACATTCACGTTGCCTCACTGTTTGCTTGGATTCAGACAGATGGCTTTGTTATCAACTCTGGTATGGAAATGGCGACTACTCTCATGGCAGAAACCATGTTTTAACCACATGTTTGTACAGCACCTCACACAACAGTCATGGTCTGCAGCTGGAGCTTCTAACTGCATGTCATATAACAAATGCATAGGTTTGGTATAGATTTCTTCCACATGTATCACACGGATCTGCTGCCTGTTTCTTGCAAAATAGGAAAAAGTTCATCTCTACAGGAGTTTAGTTTTACCATAGACATTTCCACAGTTTGAAAAATAAAAGATAGGTGGTCAGAAGAGGTAGTGGTATTTTGAGAAGGGATATGTGTTTAGGATAAAGAACAGTTATTCTACAAGATATTACTAGTCTGCAGCAGGTCTGGCTGGGATGGACTTAACCTTCCCCGTAGCAGCCCGTGTGGTGCTGTGTTTTGGATTTGTGGCCAAACCAGTGTTGATAATACACTAGTGCTTTAACTATTGCTCAAAAGTGCTTGCACAGCAACAAGACCTTCACTGTTTCCCACTCTGCCCTCCCTGGCAAGAAGGTTAGGGGTGGGCAAAAGGTTTGGAGGGGATACAGCCAGTACAGATGACCCAAATTGTCCAATGGGATATTCCATACCATACAATATCATGCTTAGCTATAAAAACTGGTGTGTGTGTTCCCAAGTTGCCATTGCTTGGAGACCAGCTAGGTATTGGTCTGCTGTCAGCGAGTGACTGCTTTTGCATCACTTGTTTGTTTCAGTTTCCCCCCCCCCTCATTTATTAAACTGTTTTTATCTTGACCCGTGAGGGGTTTTTTCCCCTCACTTTTGCCTTCCCAGTTTTCTCCCCCATCCCGCTGCAGGGGAGCTGGAGGAAGGGGTGGATGCGACGCTCGCTGAGGACTTAACCTCTCAGCTGGTGTCAACCCCCGACAGTCCTTTTTGACACCCAACACGGGGCTGGAGATAACTATAGATTTGATCAGAATGTGCTAGGCTGAATTTCCAGTTGTTACACCTGTTTAGCTGTTGCTTGGCAAGTTGCTACTTGCTGTTCCTGGTCACAGTGTTGATATTCTTGCTCTCGACACTGGTTTGTCTGTTCTCTTAGCTGCTCCCTTTCTTGCTGTACACTAAATTTTAGGACTTGTTAATGGTTGCTTTTGACTTTTGCAGGGTGAACTGATGTTACATGGAGTAAGTGGGTAGCACTGATCATGTAATGGGTTTGACTGGGGAACCCCAGCCACCCGGCAATCCCAGAAGAAATCATGAACTGATCAGAAAGCAAAGATTTTGGAGCACAACCCAAGGAGGTAACTCATGCTGAAAAGGTCCCACTGCATAATAAATTACCAGAAAATGGGGATAAAAATACTCTGTTTACTGATGTGTCCCATCATATTTTGGAAAACTATCAGAAGTGGAAAACTGCTTTATAGAGTCCCAGATGACATATCTTAAAAAATTTTGAAGGAAAAGCCAGATCAAGTCAGTTTGCAGAACTGAAAGCCATCCAGTTGGCTCCAGATATTGCTGAATAAGAAAAGTGACCAGTACTCTGTCTCTGTACTGACTCTTGGGTGGTGGTAAATGGTTGTGGGGGTGGCTACAGCAATAGAAACAGATCAACAGGCAGCATAGAGATAAACCCATTTGGGCTGCTGCACTGTGGCAAGGCATTGCTGCCAAGGTCAAGGAGCTTATGGTAAAGGTACGTCATGGAGATTCTCACATGTCCAAAAGCCATACCAATGAAGAATATCAAAACCATGAGCAGGTAGCCCAGGCTGCTAGAAATGAAGATGACATTTCCACAGCTTGAAAAATAAAAGACAAATAGTCAACAAAGATAATGTTGTATTGAGAAGGGATATGAACAAGCATTTAGGATAAAGAACAGCTATTCTACGAGATGTTGCTGGTCACATGCCAGTTGTCTAGCGATAAAATAACAAAGAGCGTCAATAATTTTGTCGTATGAAAGCAGAAAGTTAGAAAAACACTTCTTAGAGAGGCTGTCTGAACTGTTCCCCTCAAACAGAAAGAAAAAAGAAGAAAAATTGCACCTCAGCCTCATGCAGGAATGCACTGAGGACCGGAGTCTTTTGGGAGTCAGAGGCTAAATCTACACTAAAATATTAGGAGTGACTAAGGCATTCGAAGAGCAAGCCCAGGGACAATTGCTGCTCAGGACCGGACTGTTTTGCTCTCAGCCTCATCTCTGACAGAACTTCCCAGTTTACCTGGAGGAGACCTTGAGGTAAGCACACTTGAGCTCTCCTCCTCAAGAACACTTCAGAAAGCCCTGTGCTGAGCAAACACTTGCACATGATCAATATGAATGTTAGATGAATTGGGACTTGAGAATTCAGACTCTCCCAGTATGGTCAATGTCAGCAGCACATAACTGCCAAGCTGAGTTCTGTGTTTAATACTGAAGCTCCCAGTTTAAAGGCAAGCCTGAAAACCCAAGAAAAGCACTTTGTCCAATTAGATAGTGAAACTCAAATCAGGTATCATTTAATACTAATGTTTTATATTCCTACATACGCAGTGTTAATTAGTTTGTTATTTATCACACTACTGACAACGGGGTTTTTTTGCTCATTTTTTTGTTTTCCTATTTCTGTACGTAGCCTATTAACTAAAAATACCATTTGTGGTTCTCCCCTGGTTAGGTGAGGCTGGTTTTTTTGACCCAAGGTATGATAAACAGAAGAAATAAAAAAAAGTGAGCACATTGTCTTGTGTTCCTCCACATGCCAGGACAGAGGCCTTGTCTTTCCATAGACCACTTTATTTGTCAGGCAAGCGTAACACCTTAAAGCAAGAGTCAATGTAGTAACAGAATGCTCTATCAATTGTTCTTTGGAATTAAATGGTGATGAATAAAGTTTCAGAGATCACCACACCTCAAGCTAAATACACACTAAATATTTAGAAATCATTCCTGACAGTATCGAAGAGATGCTGTTGCAGATGAGACACAGTTTCCTTCAGAAACACAGGAACTGGATGGAGGAAATATTCTGAATTCCTGAATTGGAAGGGACGTATTGGCAACTGGCCTTCAGGTGCCAGAACTTCATATGCAAATTAATCTGAAAATAGTCTAATTGCAAATGGCTTCAAAAGAAAAAAAAAAAAAAAGAAGAAGTGACTCACAATACCCTACAATTTATTTTCCAAAATTATTTCAGCATATAGCTGCTAACGGCCTTTCAGTAAGGGCATTTCTGTCTTCTGATTTGTGTGTTGTAATGCTCTACTATTTAATTCTTTTTTTTTAAATATCCATTAGTGCTGCAGAGACGATCAAGCTAAGACAGTGTAAATAGTCACACATATTACAGAGTTCAATTTCAGTTAGTCACTTACAGCTGTAGATAGTTCTGGATTTGGTATATTTGAATCAACTACTAATCTACAGAACCATTACTGCTGCTGGTGGTAATAGAGAAAAAAATAATCCACCAGTCTGAACCTCAGATGCCAGGATATAGTTAGAAGGTTAATCAATATTTTAAATTGTATGTACACATCAATTTTGCTTGTGTAGTATGTAGAGTCAATATAGAAATTATTGTGATAATGCACAACCCCTCAAAATGAGGCTTTTTGCAGCTACTTCTCATACTGAAACTGTGTTTTAAAATTCTTCAGTGTATCACCAGAAGTTTAAACAGAAAATAAACAAAACAACTCTTTTCCTCTTTTCCTCCCCCTACCTCTTCCTTGCTCTTTAGCTACAGTTCTCAAAATATAACAGTTTTTGCCAGCTCTGCAAATTCAGGTAAGTAGCACCAATACGCAGGGAAAAAGGCAAGGCACACTGCACATACAGCTATTGTTAAACAAATAACGAGCATTGTTCATTTCAGCTTCATTCAAAACACAGAACATCTCACTGGCCCTTGCAAATGGAAATGAACAGAAATGAAAGGGATTTTTTTTTCCTTTATAATAGTTTTTGGGTTTCTGCCAGCATGCAGATTCCAGAAGTAAATGTGTGTCATAAAAATGTTACTTCCATTTTTTTTTTTCACCTCAGATTATCTGCAGTTATTCTTTCTATAGAAATACGACTCTTGTGTTTTCACGCTCTGTAACTTCTGAGATAGGATGATTATTGTTAATGATACATACAAAAAGATGCTACCCCTTACTGAAGCTCTGCAAGGCGACTTCCCCTCTTGTAAGAGATATCTGTGTGGAAACTGGTGTTGAAGTGCACACTCTACATGCTCTCCTCTTGCTGTGATTTCTCTTTGGCAAAGACATCTGATTGCAAAGATATCCAAAGCTGATCACATTTAGCTCACTCATACCACAAGTTTGATCGGTTTTGGTATTATCGGTCTGATTTAGTTGCAAAAAAAGAAACTGGTTATTCTTTGTCCGAGAAGATTTTACTATTGTGAAGAAACATACTGCAGAACAAAGCTGTAACACACGTGAAGTCCATCTGCAGTTCAGAGAAAACGTATCTTTGTAAATTAGGCCAACAACTGACATAAGGAAGAGTGGGTACAGTCAAATAGGGAGCCCAGAAGAAGCAGTTAAACTGTCAGCCTAGACCTTGGAGAACTAGGGCCAAGCCTCCACTTCACCACAAGCTTCTGTGTGGTAGGTAAATCACTTAGCCTTATGAAAGAGAGATTTAAGTGAAGAGAAACATTCAAAACCTTCAGCTGGCATCCTGAACAGTCCTCTCCTCCCCTTCTCTGGTCTTGTCCCACAGCCACATAATCCAGTGGCTAAGAATGCTCAGCCAGGAGCTAAGAGATGTGGAGTCCAGTTCTTACATATAAAAAAGTTTCTGTATACTGTATTAGCCATAACAGAGAGAAATTGCAACTCATACCTAATCAGTTAGCTAGTGTCGTACTCCTATTTTTCCCCCTCTCCCCAACAATTAAATATTTTCAATAGGAGAAATGAATAGTTCCCCAAAGTCAAACAATTTAGGTTTTTGTAGCTAAGTGAGTCTCCTGGGAGGTGAGGTTTTGAATCCTCTTCAGCAAGGAAGTTAAATCTCTCTCTTGCTGTACTTACACTGAACTTAAGAATGGAAAAGAGAATACTTTCACCACCACCACTTCCTCTCTCTTTTTTGTCCTTTTCCAAGAGCATTGTAAGTGAGAAGTGGAAACCACACTCCTTTGGCTGAGGAAGAACAGAGGACAAGCAGAAGACGAGGAGAAGTTCCAGGCAGCAAGCATCCCAACTCTGAGAGTTCGTCCAAGATTTCAGGCACAATACTTGCACGTGCTGCTTGTTGCTAGCTGTGAGCAGCTCACTTCTGCATATACTTTGGGGTTTTTTGACCCCATTAGAAGTGGCCAACTCACCACGTGCCTTGTACAGGTTATATACGTCTAACAGATTTCTGGTGTCCCTTGTAGGCACCCAACATCTAAAAGCAAGGCGATGCACCATCTTACTTCAAAGCACCTAAATATTCTGCTGGTTCTATCGCTTCTGATTAGGGTTCTAATCTCTACTGCCTTTCTCCCACATCCATAGACAGTGTCACAACTTGTTAAGTATTACACTAATGCTGTGCATAGCAACATGTTAAAGACTACGAGGTATTTAGACACTGTAGTAACACAGGGCACACAAATCCTTCATAAGGAGTGAGAATGGAAAACAGGCAAAAATTTATGCCTTCAAGATTTTTATCTAGCACAAAGTTCCTTTGTGCAGACAGTCTGACTCATGTATACTTTGCGCAACACTTTAGAGACATTTACTCAGGAAAAGACACTTAGTCAAAACAAAATCAGTACCAGAAACCAACCCGGTTTGTAGCATGACCTGTTTTTATGCATGGCTAGATTATTTGGAATTTCTCTCCTCTCTTTTCTCTCATCAAGAAAACACAGACAGTGATGATAACAAATTTTGGCCTGTACTCCTGGGCTGCATCTGAACTGTGCTTGCGGTAACTCAAGGGGAGGCTTCAAAACCATCTGCAGGAATCATGATGGAACAGGTCACCTGGGCCACAGCTCTTCCCTTGTCATGTGCCTTACGACAGTCTTATGAAGCCAGAGGAGTCAGTTACACAAAAGCATACTCCACTGGAAATTTAAGCTGGATTTAAGTTGCTCTGCACTGCTGAAGCAGCGCAAAGCTGCCTTTAGAGATTTGTGAATGTAGCTTCTTATTGTTACACCTCAGCTTTCAATAAATTCTCCTCTAGGGAACACGCTTTCCTTCTACGGTTTCTATTGTTTGGATAATCTTTTGCTATCTACGCCACGTTATTTATTAGCATCTTGCTCTCCCTTTCTCATATTAAAGTAGAAAATGCATCTCAGAACAAGGTGAAGAGAGGAAGTTACTCAGCGTGAGTAGCACACAAGAAGCACAAACCCAAGCCTGCACGTCTCAGGAGGACTCTCTGTGTTCTCTGGCTCATTAAGGAATGAATCCTCATAAGCACTTGGGCACGAAGGCCAGCTGGTACCACTTAGTCCCTACTTAAATCTTCATACATATTGGGGACATTTCTAGCAGTACTTGGTTTTGGTACTTTTAATTCAGTTCAGTGGTAACCTAGCAGATATAGGCTAAGGATGAAGTTTTTATTAGCACAAAATGTACAAAGTTCCTTTTTTGTTTTTATTCTTCCCCCCTCCAAAAATAAAAAAAAATACTTATCATTCATCTGCAGTATCACAGCATTAATGATTAAGTGGAAAGGACTGCTCCTTCACATGATCCCGAGGTTGGTCTTTTTGTTTTTAAACCAGTAACTGTGTTAAGATGGCAAGGTAGTTCTTACAGGAGCTCTTTGATGTTGGCACAATTTTTATTCTTCCTTTTGTCTGACTCCTACAGTTGTTTTTCTTTTTCCCTTATTAAAGTATTCTTCAGTTTTATTTCAAATCAAATGCTAGCTTTTACTTCATGACATTGAGGTGTTTTGATTAGATCCTCAACTGGTACAAATTGACATAATTCCATAGCTCTACGGGCTTCTCTATGTGTACCTCTGCTATCTGTGCCTTTGTGTGTTACACTCCAGACAAAAATAAACTAGTGCACTAGGTTCACCTTATCAGACAAATAGATTGTCAATGTCGTGATTTATCCTGAATAGCAGATGTTTTCTAAAAGAAGTTTTCTTTAAAATGAGGGGGTTAAAAATGACCTAATATACTGCAGCAAAATACTGAAGGCAATCAGTAAGACTGTTATTATTTCTTGAGATGGACGGAAATCTGCTATTTTCTACCTTCCCTTCCAATATCCCGAAAAATAATGATGTGATTTAAGAACATAAAGCTTGCAGCTCAATTGTGGCAATTTATGTTCCTGTAAACTTGATGTAAGTCTCAGCAGCCAATTTTTTTACTGCATATTGTAAAGGATGGTGTCTCAAAGGTCATAGCAATTTCCACAATTTTACTTCCAAATTTTTTTTTTAAGTTTTTCACAGGAAAGCGTTGAGATTTACCTCTGACACAACCTACTTCTCTCAAAACTTGAACTATATATGAAGAATGTAAGGACTGCTCAATGAATGGGTTCTTTTCTGGGTAATACGATTGAAAGACAAACCTCACATCACAAGGAGATACAATGTACCCATAAACACATTTCAATTCCAAAGTGGGAATGGTAAGCAACCTCTTGCTCTAACCTTTTCTCTCTCTTCACTGAATGTAACTTTTTCAGATTCTGTTGAGGAGTGTGTCTAATTCATTTTTCCAGCTTAGTGAGACTTGCCCTGAGACATTTCCTATTTGCTCTCTTGCTGTGACTGGAGTCACATTCCCAGTGAGAAGTCAGCTCAGTTCCAGTGATTATCTCTGCTGCGTGAGCATGCCTGGACCCGGGCGATGGCCTGAGAGGATGCCTGCTCATGCTGAGAACATGGTTTAACAGTATGTTAATAAATACAAGGAGAATGTGTTATGCAAACAAAGGCACATGGCCTCAAGGCAAATCCCTGAGCCCCCAGAGATGCAAAAAGAGTAACACATTTTGGGAGAACAAGGGAAGAGTCCTACGTTTAAGGAGCAGCCTCATTGTAAATGCACCTAGATTTGCAGTGGGGAGAGTTAACCTGAAGACACACTGCCTATCGTTCTCTTTTGCCCTTCTTTTGAAGATCATTAGAGTTAGCATTAAGAGGTGTTATATGGATTAAAGGCAGCTAGGTCTGTTCTCACTTCTTGACGAAACAGTTATCATCACAAAGCAGCACACCTTCAACTGGCTATTCATTAAATTCCACTAAAGTCCTTAAAAGGTAGTTGATTTTAACCTTAAAACTTCACTGTTTGCCTGTAAGAGACCTTCCACTTACAGGGTAATATTAAAATGGACCCTTCCAGTCGCTGTGCTTAACTTTTGTACAATCACATTTTTTTTCCTAATCTGAACTGTAACGAAGGAGCAGCGCCTTCTTGAACTCTCTACATCCCCCCCAGCGATAAATTTAGAAACTGGCTCAGGTTCTTCAAACAAGCTAAAATGTCACCGTCCTCCCCTTTTCTTCACCTTCCCTCATCCCTATGTGAATTTTGCACTCCAGCCACACAGAGATATACATGACAAAGTTTCACATTTTAATATGTCATTACAATACAGAAAACTGTTAATCTTAAAGGCACTAGAAAAAAAAAAAGAAAAGATGCAGGAGTGATAAGAAATATTCATTCACTAATTGAAGGCTGTTTCAAAATCAGAAAGAAAAAGCATAGGAAGTATCAGTACTTACAGATACTCTCCTCATTCTTCTGTTTTCATTAACGTTTGTATAATTAATTAGAGTCCTCAGGGAAAAAATAACCAACATTTTATACACTCCTTTAGTTATGAAAAGCAATCAAGATCTATAATAGCCTCTCAGTTCTGAAGTTTAATGTAAGCTTGTACGAGTGAGAGAACCATAGTTGTTTTCTTTTTGCTTTTTACAAAAAAAAAAAAAGTTAGAAAAAATAATAATATATGTCTTTCGGGACTAATGACATTTAAAAAATAATAATTCTATGTCCCGGTCACAAATAATACGTTTAGGACCCTAGGATGTATTAAACAACTTGTATTTTTCAGTTTAGAACCGTATCATTTACAAGCTAGTCAAATTGTATCAAATACAACAAAAAATCCCATAGCATTCTAACATAATTTATAGCACCATGAGATAAACAGGAGGAGGGGGTTTTGTTGCCTTATGCTTTCTACTTTAATCATATTCTGGGGACACAATTCTGCACGGAAGTCACTGTAAATATGCCCATGCATTTCCAGCTCACAGAGGTAGTTACGATGCACATATTAAGGACAAGTTTAACAACCAAATGTGAGATGCAGATTGCTCTGATACTGATGAAGTTGCACATCTCTAAGGGTGGGATTAACCCCATCTAACTTTGGCTGTTCAGAAAACTAACCTCTATAGGGTGCCTCTATAGTCAATGGAGACAGAAAATCCAGTAGGGGATTCTTCCTATCTGCTTCGGACATCGATGTTCGTCTACTAATGGGCTGTCTGACACACTCCGCTGACTTGCAGAGCATGCCTAAAAGGGATGCTTAGATTAGGCATCTAATTTTCAGACAACTGAATTAAGCAAACCTAACTCCATGCTGCAGGCTGTCTGCACTGCAGTTAAAGCCGACTACAAGGCATTTTTTTTTTTTTTATGAAAGCCTGAGCTGGGAAGTGACCTGAGCCCGGGTACCACGAGGAGTTGGAGCCACTGCAGCAGAGGTTGCACCGTGAGTTTCTTGCCTGGGCACCTCCCCAGGACGCGTGGCCACCCTGTTTGGGGACTGCAGCCACAGTCCCTGTGCTGATCTAACAGCTCGGGAGATTCAGGCTCCCTCCTCACCCTCTGCTCCCAGCTGATTCAGCACAATCCTTCTCACTGCTCCCTGTGCTGAGACGGTATGCTAAACTAACATGGGTGGGGGAAGGTGTAGGGAAGGAAGAGGGAGGAATACTTTCCAACTGTGCTTACTAGGGAATTGAGGCAGGAGAAGACCCAGCACAGGCATGGCATGGGACCCTGTGGGCAGGAGTAAAGGAGAGAAAAGCAGGAAGGGGTGAAGAAGGAGCTCCTTGGCAGCGTGGAGCCATTCAGCTGGTTTGGCTGTGTGGTCTGAGCAAACCCAAGTTCTCTGCTACCCTGCAAGCCCCACTATTGGTATCAAGACAAGCTGGTTCAAAGGTAAACTCAAGTAAGTCTGCTGAGTAGCCAATTCACAGTTCTGCCTTAGGAATGGGCTGGGGAGCGTGAGTCAAGCAAGATAAAGGTGTATTGAGCCCCACCTATTGCAATGTGCATAGTATGGCTGCGAGGATGGAAATCGGGATGTTCCATATCCTGATGATGGGAAGGAAAATAGATGGGCACTGTAGCATCAAGTCAGCTAATTATCAAATCCCAGTTTATTCAGCCTCCTGGTTGACCAGTAGCTAGGGACTATGGAAAAGAATGCCCTTCATAAACAGCGTATACAAGAAAGCAACGTGACAGATAGATAAATCCAGACACTTGAGCAAAGTATATTTGCTGCCTGCAGGGCACAGTGATAAGGAGAAAATTATAGTCTGTGTTGGTTTTGCTGGAACATACAATGCACAGATTTTGTGCCCTCATGCTCCGGATTGCTCTGCTTGACTGACAAGGTGCACAGACACATTGGTACCAATTTACACATCTTTTTGCACAGAGGGATCCAATGCTGCACGGCACGTGTTTCCTACCGAGACACTTCCCAGCCACACCTGCAGTGCTGTAGCCCAGCTTGCAATCACTGACTGACTGATGCTAAAAGGCTGGTCTCTGATCATTCCTTCCCCTTCATTGACACGCTGACATTTGCGGCAGTAACCATTACCTAGCATTGTACAAAACCGCAGTGGAAAAGCTTAGGTATACTGCACTGCTGGTACAGTTTACATCCAGCCTTTGAAACCTCCCCTCCTTCTTCTGGTTTGAGGTAGAAAACAGAGCATTACAGTGCTGGATGGACAAAAGCCGAGAGTGTTATGCGCCTCAGAAAAGTCAAACTTACCACCTTGGCAAAGCAGTAGTTAGTAAAAATATTTATGATCATAATAACGAGCAGAGGAAAAAATGCTAAGCAATCCCCCTTTCATAATCCTGATCTCAGGAGCTCGCATTTGTCCCGGCATAAGCCAGCTGGGCGACTGGGGAGGTACGGCCTCACTGGAGGCTGTATCCCATGACCTCCCTCAGCATTACTGCTCCGAACCCACTACCTCCTGCCCCACAACCAGAACTTGAAGGGACAGTGTGGGGCAGTAGCTGAAAAATAGCCAAGGACAAATTCTTCAGTGACTGGTACTAGGGCTCTTACAGCCCCTGAAATCTCCTGCCCGTAGACCTCACTGTCTTGGATAACCTGAGGCAGGGAACACTGTGGCCCATTATAAGTACTTGGCCCACCTTCCTGCTGTGTGACATGTTTGGCCATGCTGTCTAGGGCAATCCGCGTGGGAACCAGCGCGTGGGTTATTCTCTGGCACCGCTGCCAAGTTCTGTGTGGCTCAAATGACATTTTTCAAGGATGCTAGAGAGTGAGCCGAACAAGAGCTTTTTTGGTTTGACCTGTCTCCTTGTCTAGTAATAATATATTAGTGATTATACATGACACTTACATAACATCCTCCATCTGAACTGCTTCACTACCCTGCAGAAAAAAAGGAATAGCCTCCGTCCTTACATTATTAAGGGGGAAAGTAAGGCAATGTAAGGAAAGATGTGCTGACCGTGGTGACAGAGCATAGCTCATGAGTATGCCAGGCAACAGGACCCACAGCCCGTCCTGAGCCTTAACTCTTTGCTTCCCCCATCCCACCTTGCATTCACAATCTTCCTCACCATCACCCTTTCCCCACCACCACTCTTCTCTTGTTTTCCCAGTAAAATTTTACCATATTTACACGGTTATTAATTACTATTTGCTTCCTCAAGAAGAGCAGGGGATGGATGCCTCTTCCCTCCTGGCAGGACTTTTCTCACTTTGAGCTACTCTTAAAAGCACAGGCAGAACAAATGAGTATGGGGAGTAGAAAAAAAAAAAAAAGAAGAGGAAAGTTAGGAATCATTGGCAGTGCCCAAAACTGTCTCACTTACCTGACAGACCTACCAGGGAAATCTTGCAGTCCTGCATCTGAGGAATATTTCTATTTGGTAGAATGACAGGATAACAGAAGGCCCAAGACGCAAGCTCACAGGGCAGCCAAGAAAGCATTAGTTTCCCCACTAACACAGGTCAGCATGGGACACATTCCATAGAATATGACCCTAATTCAGCTGTACAATGGTCCTTCCAAGACTATAGTCCATGAGCCAAAGCATAAGAACACCTTAGTACGGGTCCCACTAGAACAACAGTCCGAACATGCATTAACTTGGGTGCCTGAAATCTGAATATTACTGTAGGCAGCCAAATAATTGGGCTTATTACCAGGCATAGCGAAAGCTGTCAGAATTTCAGCCTTCATTTTCTTATAGTGGAAAAAATAAGAATCAGTACTTATGCTCTGCAGGGCTTAGAGTACATATAGATTAAGATGCTAAAATGTTCCATAAATTGAAGTCACCTGCTTTCGTTGGTATTATTTCAGACAGAAAAAAATCCCCAAACAAACAAGAGAGAAATTCCATTGTGTTGAACCAAGAATGATGCTCACTTTTGCAAAAAATCCTTCAAGTGCAGCCTCAGATGTTATTTGAGTATAGACAAAACTGCACTTTGGAAAATCAATCCAGAAAAGACTTTCTCAGGCCTTTTCCTTCTCTCAGTATAGTCCACACAATGAGATTTCCATTTGTCAGAGAGGCACAGTAGATTTCAAGTTCTCTTGCACTCACAGCAGATCGGCCAGTGTGTTCAGCTAACTTGTTATTTGTTTTTTTATTTGCAAAGGACAGCATCTGGTACTTAATCTCCAGAGTAGAAGGAACCATTTACACAGATCTGAGATCGCTTTGTGACAGGTGCCAAAGAGTCATTTCCAGAGCCTTGTGAGCTGACCATATGCTACATCTTTCCCCAGCTGGAATAAAGGCATTCAGCCATCATATAATTCATCAGCAGCATAAGATAAATAGATAAATAAGTGATAAAATTACACTATATATATATGTCTGTATATTTATATCTCAAACAAACTATGCAGAAAACTGTATGCAATATAATTACTATGCAAAAACTATGGTTCAGCATTTAACTCCAAAAACATGTAAAGATCAGGTTGAATTTGTAGTTTTGCAGTGCAATGCATCAAATAAAAAAGGCATACCCCAATACCACTTCTTTCCCATAGTCTGTGTTCAATGTGTTAAAACTCGTCCAAGCCTGAAACCACATTTATAGAAAAGTCTCTACCAAGTTGTGATTAAAACATGGGAGGACAATGGGAATAATTCACTGAATATTCAGTGGAAATAATAATAAAAGCAGTAAAATATTCAATAATCAAAGTGCTATTTTAGTTTGATGTTAACTAAGTTCATGTCCCAAAACTGAACTATCAGAAGGAGAGGAACAGGAGTCTGTGTGCTAAAGTTTTACTTGTGGGAAGTGATGAGTAGAACCATACAAAAAAACAGTCATGAGATTTCCCTCATCATCAGTTTTGCCAAAAAGTTCTGAACTGAGGTATAGAAATTGTATGTAGGCCTCGATTTTTCCTAAGTAGCAGATGGTCCTGGGGTCTGACCTCAGCCATATTCCTTAATGGAGGGGAAAAAAGATGTATCCACATGTTGTTCTTCTGGTCATCAAAATCATTAGGAATTATATCTGCGCAGCTATTTCTATCACTTTTTCAGAGGTACTGCCTGGGATACAAAACTTTTCTACATTTTTTTAAAAGATCTGGAGAAAGAAAGAAAAGGATTTAAGAGTCTCCAGGGCAAGAAAGAAAACTCTTGCCTCTCGTGACTGATGCTACACAAATGGTATCTCATACACTTCGTAATCTCTAGCTCCAATTCCAAAGACTGAGGTAAACTGGAAGAATCCTTTGAACCATGGGTGGCCGGTGACGATGGGAGGGAAAGGATAAGGAGCGGTTCAGACTCTTCAAGCAAGCCTGCAGGATTTTATGCAGAGCCATTCCCCACAAAAAGGCTTTTCAGGATCTGGACTGCGTAACTAGCATAAGCCTAGCACTGACAGGTTCAGCCATCATTAATTTCCAGCCATTTGGGAATGGGTGATTATTTGACAGTAAGGTGTGATCTGAGAGAGGTGCTATTATAATGTGGAGAGAGCTGCTATTCTTGTACTGCAGCAGAGAGCTAATACAATGGCAGAGCAGTGTGACTGTGGTGAAATTCACGGGGGAACAGACTTCTTCCCAGGGCTCAAATTATCAGCACATTTTCATTGCTGCCTCCAGAAAGAGACATGTAATGCTGTCAGATGCTGTTGAGTTGGGAGTTTTTAAAAAGAGATGGAAGTGTATGCATTAAAGAAACCAATATTTACACAAGGACAATCCTCTCACGCAATATAAATGCTGGAATTCTGCTGGTTACAGTCCTTATTTTGAGATTCTACATGAGGGCAGTAAACTGAAGAGGATGCAATGCTCCCTACCCACTCACCATTTTGATTATCATATATGAATTTTAAAGAGGATGGGTAAAATCCAATCAAAGCCCCACTTATAGATGCTTGTACTTTATACTGCTGTCCTTGGTGCGCTCATCCTTAGTCCGAGCAAAATAACTCCAATTCAGGCTACAGTTCCTGAAAAGGAATGTGACTTTAATGAAATAAAAGGCTCATCATGCCAAGCCCAGGTTGAGAATAACACCCTATCCTGTTGCCATTACAGACAAAGACAGAAATATATCAAAGTCTCCTAGACACTTAAAAGAGAATGGGAAATAAAAGGGACGTGTCCAAGCAGTGCTGGTGGCAGGTGTTGGAAAGTGAACATCAGCAGGATCAAATAGGAGAGTTTTTCTCTGTTGCTTCTTGAAA
Organism: Dromas ardeola; assembly: GCA_013398915.1. Classification (NCBI taxonomy): domain Eukaryota; kingdom Metazoa; phylum Chordata; class Aves; order Charadriiformes; family Dromadidae; genus Dromas; species Dromas ardeola. The sequence continues at coordinate 333,013 of VYZM01013524.1, forward strand.
GGAAATAAAAAACCCAAGACCCATAGGTTTTTATTAAATACAAAGGAAAATTAGATTAAGGTGACACTAAAGGAAGAGTCTGGGGGTCCTACAGCATGGGCTTGCAGAGCTTAGCTTACTTGCCTCCCAGGACACAGTACAAAGACAGAGTATTTGGCATCAGGTCTTTGCCAGCATTTCCCTATGGACTACCTGAAAGAGCTTCTGGGTGGGCTGGGAGATATATTAAAGCAGTTCAAGGTGCATGAGGTACCTTTTATTCCCTCCACCTTGGTACAACCCTTTTGTGATGTCCCGCTGAAGAAGAACGGATATACATACCAAGGAGGTTAAGAGTTCACATCAGCTGGGCCAGATTTGACTCTAAGAAGAAAGCTAATTTGCTATGGCGTTGAGTACATCGTTCTAGTCCCTGCTCTGGAGGAAGCTGATTTAGCTTCCATACTTAACTAAACTAGGGCTCAGGAGTACTGGGTTCATTTCTCGGCTCTGCCACACGAGTCCCATCTGACTTTAGTCAAATCACTCAGAGCACATGTACATCACACGATAACTGGGCTAGTACAGCTCGATGCACACCACCGGTGTGCATACAGCACCGAGCCCAAGCTAATGCGTTTGACCATGATGTGCAGTACTGTGGAAACACAGCTAACCAGCTTTCAGGACCAGAAGTGATTCATCCGCACAGCACTAGGCCCTTTGGACCATCTTGGTCCAAAGCCAGCTTGGAAATCCCTGCATTGTGCTCCACTGATCCAGAGAGATATCTCTACACTTCTCTAACAGGTGATCAAGCTGGTACCATTTATTATGCTCATTCATATTGCCTAGTTGCATATCCTCCTGTGAGCCCCTCTGGTCAGCTGCTTCCTAACTTTACCCGGTTTAACTTGTTTGGCAGAAATTTTACTTGCCTGTTATCTGTGCAGTTATTTATATCTTTTCCTGGAAAATTTCAGCCAACGCTTTTCAGTCATTTCCAAGAAAAAGGCTAATGAGAAAATACATTATCCTCTTCATGACAATCCTTTCTTTGGAATACTCTCCTGCAATTGAGCATTAGGCAAAGGCCAGAAATTTGTCTGGGGAGGGAAAGGAATGAATCAGGGTTGTGCCTTTTGCCCTGTATGAAAATTAGTCCAAACGTAGCCAAGTTAAAAGCCTTTGAATAATTGCTGTTTGTGCATATCTGCGATAGGCTGCTTTGATTTTAGCAGCTGAATTCCCCAAAGAGCCTTCACAGGATATGCTGGAGATTTTCACAGCTCCTGTGCTTGAGGAAGCGGTGCCTGTACTACTAAGCAGAGAACAAGGGAGTGTGTTCAAGCCAAGGGTTATAGGTATGGTTTTCCACTGTAATGACTGCTTTGATTCAGACATGAGTACTAAAAACACACAGGATTGTCTTTCCCATGCTGTTGGTGCCCCTTTTGCTGGCATCCAAGCAGCACAGGGGATATAGCTGTCCCATCAGAAGATGGGGGAGAAGGGGGAGGAAGGAGAAAAATCTGACATGGAGTTGGTGCAGGATGCAAGGGGATATAGAAGTGAAAGAAGGTACAAGGAAGAGATGAAACAGGTGCAGGACTTTACGGTGAGTGGTACGAAGGAGACCTAAACTTGCATGATATTACCATGTTCATTTTATAAACATAGAACTGATGCAAATGCTTATCCCCCATATAAAAGCTTTAAATGCTGGCATTTCCTAATGTTTGAGTACTATTGTCCATGGGTTCAATTAAAAAAACACCTTTACTGTCATTTTGCGTATGCATTCTCCCAAATTTATCTAAAAATACACAAAAGAAAAGACAACAAACCATACACGGACACAAATTTTGTTATTTGGCATCTTCCTAAAACACATGCAGGTCATCAGCAGAGTTCAAAGCTTTACTGCCAACGGACAGATTTTGCCACTGAGCTAATGGAGCGACTGTTTGCATTAATAGATTGCTGTCCTCCTTGCGGACAGATGCTGAAGGGGGATGCAACACCCTGTTCTGGCAGATGGTTCCAGAGCAGAGCAGTGATATTCAGGGATCTTGGGCTCAAGTTGTCTGCTTAGATCTGTTCATAAGGTATCTGGCTCTCAGGAAGGGAACGTGCCAAGGCAGCTTGGACACATCTACTACTACTTATAAACTTGGTTTATTTTCTCATTAAACCAATAAACAGAAGTCTGATCTTGCCTCTCCCTTGCCCTGGCTCCTCAGCCAGTCACCTACTCAACAGTGTTCGCACTCCCCTCTCAACCTTCTTGCCCACCAAGTCTTCACTTCACTGGATGTGCAGCCTCATCTCCCCTCTGTTTTCCAGAGCCTTGTTGCTCTTCCTGTGCTGTACCCAGCTTGCTTATTCCCAGCCTATTCCCTGGCCTCCATTGCCCACTGCCATATGTGATCTCCACAAGGCCTCCCACCTCCATCTTCCTTGCCTTGGTCTAATGAGTTACCTGTTCCCTTCACTCTCCCAGTCAGATCTGTCCTCCCTTCTGCCTCACCTTCTTCTCTCAGCTCCACTGGATCTGCATGCTACCCTCCCAACCCATGCAGCTTCATCTTCCTCCCACATGCCCAGGTCTTCTTCACCACCCCCAGCCCATCCTCACTTTTGCTTCTTGAGCCTGTTCCCCAACCCCAGTTCTCAGACTATTTTACAGAAACCACAGTTTTCACGGCTTCATAACAAGGACAGGTTTGAATGTTCTGCCAAAAAGACGGTAGACATCATGCCTGACACAAAGGCTATATCCCCAGTGAATTTCAAAGCTTGAAGTTTTTGAGCCTTCTAAACCTGCTTTAGCATGGTGTAAACAAAATGTTTCTATCATCAAGTTCCTTTCTCCAAACCAGATGAGCCATCTCAATGCTACAAAAATTTGGCCTCTAGCTAAGAGACAATAAACAGAAATCATTGCTTTGCTCAGTGACTGCTGCTAAATGACAGACTATGGAAAGGGTTGGTCAACCCTAAAATTGAGTAATGCCATCAAACACGCATACACTAAAAGCTGCTGCAGACAGAGTGGTAGAGTGTAAGATAAACTGTACTAAAGTCAATATGAAAAACAAGCAACTAGCCTTTTGATTTAAATGCACTTTGAAGGTTCAGGACAATAGGCCACATCAAAATGGTCTAAATTTCACATGTACCTCTCTGTTTTGTCATTCCTACTGACCGGCTTGAAGTCCAGATATTTATGTACAGCCAATCCATTCAGTGAGCTCCAATAGTTATTTAGTTGATATGATTCATGCAATTCATGTAATTTAGTTGACCAGTCATCATTTAGCACCATCATAAAACTGCAAATAGCTGTATATTAAAAAAAAAAAAAAAAAAAAAAAAATTTCCATTCAAGACCTGGATATAAAAGTGCAGCTGAAAAATAATAATCTTGCAATAAAAAAAATCTTTTCACGAAACAAAAAGAATCACTAAATATGCAATTTGTTTCAAATGAGTCACTCAGATCCATTATTAATTGCACTAAGTTTGGCTACTTAGTGTTTTTGATTGCTTTTGATATTTTTTATTTTATGATGTTTTAATTATTGTTGTTTATTTATTACAGTAATTGCATTTTAATTGTCTTTAGAGCAGCACCCTGACTGTCTTGGCGGGGAGGCACTAAATAAATAAAATCATTATTATTATAAACATAACCGATGGTAATGGTTTTTCACTGTGTATTGCTACCAATGCGGAAAGAAAAGAAAAAAAAATTATATATAGTCTGTAAGAGAAAAACAGTAATCCGAACCCCAAGGTTATATATCCAACTCTGCCACTGATTATATCTGTGACTTTGAAAAGTCACTTAGCCTCCCTCTTATCTCCATTTATTCATCTGTGAGAGGATTATCATAACACTGTTCAGTCTCCCAGGATTAGTAGGAGAATTAGCTAATGTCTTTAAAGCATTTTGATCTCCTCAAATGAAAAGTGAAAAAAAGCTTTAATCTTTAGATTATTAACGATATAACAGAAAAAGTGGTATAATCTACTAAACCAGAGTTACTCCAGTATTAATATTTTTTATCTATAATTGGTGCATTTATATTGTCCATACACTTAGATATTGAATCTTTCACAGTTCATAAATAGCTACTACTAATAAAGGCAAAAATACATTCCAGAAAAAACAAACCAAAAATGCCATCCAAAGTTTCCAATCTGAAAAAAATGGGGGAAGCAGTATTTTAGATACATAAGTTGTTTTGTCCTCCCTATTCCTACATCTGTATCCCTTTCTTTAAAAAAGAAAAAAAAAAAGAAAAGGAAAAAAACACTTTTTACTTAGGATGCCCAAAGACAAAAGTTGTTTCTGTGGATTCACAGCATAAGAATGCAAAAAAAGGGGGTAAAAATGCTGCACAATACAATTCAGATAAGAGATCTAAGCTTTTAATCAAAGCTGCTTTGAAAGTTACAGAAAAAGAAAACTCTGAAACTGACAAGTTGGTTGGGAAATGGAGGTTTAAAGGTGTTATTGAAATTTTTATAAGTTTAAAATATTCTGATTTCATTTAAACCAAGTAATATTGTTCTGGGCTCTGATTCATTATGCTAGGCTTTGACCTAATCAACAGGCTTGGGTTTTTTTTTCAAGCAGCTTGTTAGAAACTCCTAAAATTCAGTGAAAGGAGCAGAAAGAAGCACATCTTTACACTTCAGTATCCTATCTGCTTGCTGGGAATCTTGTGGCTTTTATTAATGGAAGTCCACTAGTTGTCTCTAGTCTGAGGTAACCAATCTACTATTCTTTCTCCATATTCCCATCCAACTTCTTAAATGCCTTTTTGCTGTTGCACTTAACGGCCAGTTCAGCTAAAATACAGGAAAATCCCAAATGTAATCCCACCTTCACTATGAAAAGGTTCTCTTGCCCTCACTGAGATTCATTTTTCTTCTCATTATGGAGGGCTACACCCAAAGTCGTGATGCTCAGAAGTTTGTTCAGAAAACGCTAACTTGTCATTCACAGCTGCGTGGTTTCAGTTATCCTCCCCCCTTGATCTTTGCCTTGCCATGCTTCACTCGCACACATCAATACTGATGCCTGTTGACAGTCAAATTGCTGTTCATACTCCTATTAATTAAAAATTTATACAGCTGATAATTTGTTAACACTAAGAATATTACAGCTATTATTAATGACATTTGGCTTCCCATCCTTTTCTCCCCCAGTGCCATTTGCAATGTTATTAATAACTGTAACAGGACATCATCAAGACACTTCACCAAATGAAATTCTGTTTTTAAGTAGACTGTCCTTCTTGTGGAAAAAATTACCTAAAGACCATAAACAAGAAATTAATGCTTTACGCTCATAGCATAGTTGTTTATGTTTCATATTGGGACACCTGTGTTTGGTAGATATCATCTTTGCAATTGATTTTGTATTGTGAGCTTAGGCACTGTAAGATCATGACAAAATTTTTAGAGAGGACTCAGAATACCTCAGGTGAGCCAGCTAAGGCTTATATGCCAGATGTGCCGAGCCCTAGGTATCAGTCATGGTCAATAAAAACTGCAGTAGCTAAGTACCTCTGAAAGCCAGACCCCAGATTATTTGAGCTAGGCATCCAAAGACCCAGGGACCCAAAATCGATGACAGTTTTCAGCAACTTGCCTGAGGTAATGGAGCAAAACCTTGGCAAAGCTAGGAGTATACCCCAGTCTCCTGCTACTCAAATTGCTGCTGTAGCTACTGTGACATCTTCTCTCCAAACAATAGCCATTCTTAATGTATTGTACTTCTCCCACAAATCCAGTGTCAGAGCACGCTGCACACACAGGCAGAGGGATCTCACCTCACCTAATCCCTGCACTTGACTCCTATTAATTTCCAACAACAGTTTAAGTGTATTGGTATTCAGGGCCAGCAAAAGGGACGTGCCAGATGCCGCAGCCCAGGGTCTCACGCTCACCATAGTTTCTATCCATCAGCATCCTTTCCAGACAGCATCCATGGCCCTCTTGACTCATCTCTCATGGAAAAATGAATTGAAAAACTCAGTTGTCTACAACTGCAGCGTCCACATCAGCTACCTTCACGCTTCACGCTGCCAGCACACTTATTTTCCAGTTGCTAGTCTGTAACAAGCGTTTTGATATCTACGAGCTGCTGAAACTTCACACCCCCCAAAAATGGGTCTCCTCATCATTTAATCATCCCCATCACCAAGACCCTCCTTCCATCTCAGTGGCTTACCAAAGCCTGTCCAGGCCTCTTCTCAGTCTGTGGACACCCAAAGAGCTTTTTGCAGGGTAAGTTAAGTATAAATTTGCAGTACCTCACCCTCCCTTCACCACATTGTTAAACCTATGATTAACGCATTGTGTCTTATACTTTCCCTTCTTTCACAGAAGGATGAAATACTTCAGATTACTTTACAATTACCATGGGGTAAGAGTATGCATGCAAAAATGTTACCATGGAGCTGCTGAAACACTGTGAATTCACAGCTTCACTTCCTCTGTAGAAACTTATTTGGGTGTCCATACCCACAGCTTATTTGCACAAGTTCTTAGAGAGACCTGAGGCTGGCACCAAGAGAATCAAACCTCCCTGCTTGTTACGGTGAATGGGAGTTGCATATGTTGGAGTCTCTGGGCCTCTTCTTGTCTGTGAATAGCTCCCATTAACATTTATGGAGGGTATGCATATTGAGGGAAGAGAGAGAATAGGCCCCCACTGAGAAGAGAGCAGACTCCAGCAATTCTATTCTTATCACATTGTGTGCTTTAGTCTTCACTAATCTCAGCAAAGTATCCTCATGCAAGACTTCTGAAGTGGGTTTTTTTTCTTTTTATCTCCATGGAAATTGTATTTTTTTTGAATAAGAAAGGTGACAAATAGTTAGCTTATGCTCCAGTAAATCCACAGGGCCAATTTATCTCATTTAAATATCTATTCAACTCTCAGAATAAATATCGAAGTTGAGACTTTGCAGATGCATTCTTTCCTGGAATAAATAGGAAACTCTCCTTTGTCCCTCTTCAGGCTACTTCAGGATCTGCTTATTCCCTCATATATACCTGCGTTCTCTTGTAAGCATTTTTTACCTGTCAAATGAAGGTGTCTCCCTTTGTCGTAGGGCCAACAGGCTTTCACAACATGAGTACTTTCCTAAAACTTCCGCAGCGCTACCACCAACAGCACAGCTTCACCACAGGGAGCATAAGCACAGGGTAGGCAGTGACAGGATTTTCACTCTTGCCTGCTCTGAGCAAGATTAAAATGCCTTAGCCCCTCTGACTGTTGTTATCACCAAGAGAGGTGAATCAGTGCTGTGCAAATGCTGGGAAATCTAAAGAAAAATGTTAGTGCCAGCAGAAGCACAGAGGCTTAACTGAAGTGCTGATAGAGAATACTTTGGACAGCAAGAACTGATAGTTGTGCTACAGAGAGAAAAAGCCTTCAGAGCTTGCCTTTTATTCTTCAAAAGCACGCATGAAAATTTTCATTTAGCTAAGACTTAAATTAAAGTTTTGATTTTTAAAAGGTTTATGGTTCTCTCTAGTCTGCAAGTAAGTAACGCTGGTGTGACTACATCAATATCAAATGTAAAAGCTAACAGTTTCTTCTCTGTACTTCACGCTCACAAGGATGAAAAAAAAGCATACGTGAACTAGAACAGATTTTTTTTTCCCCCCTTTAATTCAGAAATCCCACGTTCCTTTCATATAATACTAACTATCAAAAGGAAAAACATTTAGTGTCTCCTCAGATTTAGCTGACATTTGAATTCTTACAAACTTGGGAAATGTGTAAATATGGAAAATTACTGTTTGCTGGAAACTGGTCAGCTTCCTATGAGGTTACACCAGAAAGTCTCAGCACCATAGAGCAAGTAAGGATTGTTGTAGGACAAAGGACAAGCTTGGACTTCGGACACTATTCTTACATATCCTTCCCCCAAAATAAAAAACTGAAAATGAGCTTACTGAAAGAAACAGAGATGCAGGACAGTATCAGCTTCTCATTTGTCTGGCCCCTTGAAAAAAGCCTTCAGGAGAAGGTGCAGGAGAGCATTGCCTCCCAAAGAACAGCCCCGTGGAGCTCCTTTTGAGTAATGAATTACAACCCAAATACACACGGTTTGGTTAGATGGCTTATTTAATGAGAGGATGTCCAAGCACAGAGAAGCGTTTGTGATGATGCAGGTGTTACAAGGTATTTTGGATGAAATTACCTACACTTGTACTATTGGGTCGTTAAATCGTATTCATTCTTCAGAGATCCTTTCTGCCTACCAAGTCGATGCTACGGAAACAAAAATGAAAAGCTCTTATGGCACAGCACTACCCTGCGCAGCAGAACAGGTGATGATGCCTAAAGCTATGACTGAGCTAAACAGAACTGAGCAAGCTTTGGAAGCAACATTTGGTACACAGTCTCCTCATTAGCAATATTTAGTCTCCTGGCAGATCTGAGTGATAAATATTTTTTTCATTTTTTAGAATGTTAAGTTCATCACAAACCTCAGAACTTTAGTGATACAGACGAAAGCCTGTAACCGCTGTGTTGTCCTGCCCTGATGGGCTGTCCCATCTAGAGGAGGAAAAGCCCAAATGGGGCTTTGTATCCAGTTAATAGGGGTACTGCAACCAGTTAAGGACATACACACTTTAATGAAGCAGCTTACTTCCACCTGTGATACACAATGATTTTGTGTCACCGTAAGTGTTCTCTATTGCCCTGGTGCTTTGCTTGTTTCTCTTTTTATGAGTGCTGTCAATGGCTGTTGTAGTCTCGCAAAGCAAACAGATGCCCACACCAAGTGACAACACCATTCTTCAAAGTGTCTCCCGTTTCCCTTCAAGATACCGGCTTTTTTTTTTTCTGACATACCACAATCCTGATAGCCATTTTTCTTCATGAAGTTCTCACAAGCATTGTAGGTTACTGCATCTTCCTGTTCCTAGATTATGCAGTTTAGAGTGCAGAGCAGAGCAAAAATGGCATGTCAGCATAACTGAGAAGAGATTCAGGACTTTTGTTTTCAGCAACCAAGTCCTTAAACAGCAAGTGCAAATAGAAGGTGCCATGTGGAAGGAACTGTAATTAGATCCAAACCAGACTGGTAATACTGACAGTGACAGATGCCCCTGAGATGGATAGGTGATCAATAGACAGATAGTCTAGTTCTTTTGTTTTTAAATCATTATTGATAGTACATCTTAAATTAATCCATCATCCTGTAAATCTTCAGCTCTTTTAGAACAAAAGCATTTTGGAAGTTTTAATTTTTATATTTTTTTTTTTAAACTAACACATACACTAAGCAGCAACTAAAAGGCAGGAAAAATCAAGTTCAGAACAAACTAGTTGTGCTCAAACGTTTTGTAATTAATCACGATAACCAATTACAGAAATACCTGAAATAGCTCATGATTCACTCACATCAGAGGTTTCCTAATCAATTTGAAAAAACTAGACACTGCTATAGAAAATAAGCAAGATCACAGCATTTGCTAATGAGTCTCAAAAATGGATTTCGCTGCATGAAAATGTTCATTGTCAGGAGAAAGCCTGTGTTCCCAGAATCTTTAGGGTCATTTCCATTTGCATTTGATTGGAAAAAAAGTCCTCTTTGTTCTTTTCTTCCTTCTCACATCCTCTACAACTCTGAGCTTTCTTTTTTTTTTTTTTCCTTCTCTCCCTTCAGTGAGTTGGTGTTATTGTATCAATGTGGTACACCAACTGCTAAAAATATATCCAAACAAGACCCTTTTTACTGAAGCAGCTTATATTCACTTCAATTATTATTTAATTTCTCTACGTTACACTGATTACCTTGAATATAAATTTGGAGATGTATGACTTCTGGAAAATTATATGGCAGAAGATGCAGCAGCAGAGCTCTGAAGCACACACCAGGGTAGTGTATTATGTCATGAATAATACCACTTAAACATTTGTAAAACGTAAAGCTTTTCTGAGCTCTTCTCCTTCCCCTGGGACTCGAACTCTTGTTGAACAAGCTGTTCAAAGCTCACCACTCTGATAAAAACCTACCCCAACAAAAGAGTGACAGTGACTTTTTTTTTTTCCATTATTATTATTAAATCATCGTTTCAGGTTGCCAGTTGCGTGCTCTTCCTGCAACAAAAAAATCAGGTATCCATTTGACCTACTTGTCCCTAACCCAGCAATGTTCAGAGCAAGATGAGATCTGATGATAATGAACTTATCTTGAAAAAGGAATTGCAAACTATGTCCTAGACCCTGCAATCAATTATTCATGTGAGTAACTTTGAACTCAGCAGGAGTACCCACAGGCATAAACTTTCTTACAGGGGGAACAGTTGGCAGGATCAAGACCCACCTCAGGAGGAAGACACACAACACAACATATGAACCCTCTGTGACTCTTTTTATTTTATTTTTTTCCCCTTTTTGTCCTTGTTATTGTTCAATTTCATTTGCTAGTGCATTTCCCACTTCCAGATGGGAGTAGAAGTGAAGATGCCAAAATATGAAGACAAAAGCTGCTGTTATGTGTTATGCTCAGCTGGAAGAGAAAGTACTAGAAATCTCTCTCTCAAAAAAAAAAAAAAAAAAAGAAAAAGAAAAACCAAAAAAGGGCATAGGGATTTCCAGGCCAGTTTTATACTCCCCAAGGGCACCATGATAGTTCAAAGAAACTTTTTAAAACTCATAATGGAAATAAGAGGAAGAAAGGCAAGTTACTGGTGCATTGAAATTGTCCTGTCTAACTTCCCTCAGCCTAATGTATATAATCTCTTTTCTCCATCAAGACGTTAACAGTCCCTACCCAGATGATGCTGCAGAGCCATCTAGATGCAGAAAGACCCAGGTCCACATACCGTGTAGCTGTCAGGCTTACCACAACAGGAGAAAGGACTTCCCTTATTGTCCTCTGTCCATAGTAAAGGGGCTCAAACACCCCTGGGCAGAGTAGATGTCATGCCTAGAAAACCCCACTGCTTTAAAAGAAGTGCTACCTTGTCTTGGAGTTCAACTAACTTAGAGAGCGGATGAGCCCACTGGTTGTTGATAAGACAAAGCTTAAATTCATAAGGGCCATCTTTCTGCACCTGCATCTCTTATTCCAAAACACACAAACTTGGACTGAAAAACTAAATTACTGAGTCAGAGGAATTAATGTCTCGCTTTCAGGTTAAAGCTGATAAGAGAGAGGCAAAGCAGAGGAAAATTCCAAAGAAACGAAGACCTTTTAGGACAAGGTTATAAAACAAATAAGGAACAGATAATGTCAGGATTGTTGGTGTTCCTGAAGAGCAGAATGGGGAAGACATCTTAAGCTTGAAGCCCTTGAAGTAGATATTGAGATTAATGGCACTGAGGGGGAAGCAGGAAGAGCACCTGTGGACTTCTGCAAGGTGCTTGACCTAGGGTAACTATTACTAACATATTTAAATGTACAACTGTGCTAGAATTGCTAAGGAGAGCTGGAACATGTGGCAAGCTTGGAAGGGAAGACATTCCTGTACAGAATTGTTCCAAGAGTGTTGAAAAACAAATACATACTATTCACAGCGCTGGCCACAGCAAAATACAAACCATAAAACGCCTCATGAGATGTCTGGCTGCTCTGTGCAAATTGCGTGATAGACATTAACAGTTTCCAGGATTCAACTCTGACAAAAGTCTGTGTTAAACAAATCCAGTTCCTCATGCTGTTGTTGGGCAAATAAGCAGAAGAATCCCAACTGAGATTAAGGTATAGGATATCAGCATTTTGAATAGTGTGAGATTACAGCCAGAATACTGTCTTGTTCAGACATCCACACTACAGGGGGGGATGATAATAAATTGACATAGGTTATAGGAAGAGCTGCTTAGATGATTAAACGCACTGAAACACATGCCCTATGGTGACATTTCTTAGCCTAATGACAAGGAGATGGAGGTGTGATTTGATCAAAGGCAGGGTAGCACTACCTGAGGACTCTTTTTAAATGTCTCTTCATTATCTCAACTTAGCAAACAAAAGCATAAGAAAAGTCAAATTCTGAAAGTGAAAACGAAACAAAATTCAAGCCAGCCATAAGGCAGACATTTTTAACAGTAAGGATAATTAACAACCAGAGTGTGAGAAGTATTACAGGATAGAATCTCCATCACTGGAAATGTTTTAGCGAGGATGGGATGTCTTCAGGTTTGTTTTTTTTTTGGTTGGGACTTTTTTTTTTGGCAAGCTCATGTGATAATTAAGTCAATTAGGAAAGTCCTGTGGCCTGTATGATTAATGAGGTCAGAAGAAAAGGCTCACAAAAGTGTTTCTTCTGGCTGCACATTTTGCATCCTGAATACAAGAAAAAAACTTCTCCTGCAAAACTCCACAGTGTATAGCTGAATGTCATCTATAATATTGGGTTTGTCTTTCTTTCATCCATTGTTTTCCTTTCATCTGTTGAGCATGTCCCTAAAGACTGCCAGTGGTTAGGCTTTATATGGTGCTTCCTGGAACAAGCCCACCATCTCCTAATTATCAGAGCTATACAAAATATGAAGGAGATCAGTCCTTCCCACCAGCATATAGAAGCCTTGTATAGAAAAGTACTCATAACTACACATTATTCTCATTTTAGCTCTTATGCTGGGCTGAAGTAAAAAGAAACACTCTAAATCACTCTGTGTCTTTGGAGCTGCAGTACCAATAGTTGTCTTTGGGATCACCAGCGGTTTCTTGGTCAGGGAGAAATTAACAGCTCAAACATTTATTGCACTATACAAGCCAAATAATGCCATAGCCAGTCCTGGCAAGCAACTAAGTAAATGCAAGGAGACCAACACATTCAACTATCAGAAAGAAAAATGTTTCTCTTTGGGGGTTTATTTAAGCCTCTGAGAAGAGATTATCTTCTAACATATCACTAGTTAGCTGAAATTGCAAATGATGCAGCAACGAAGATAATTTCAAGATCAGACTGCAAGAACAGCAATTTTAACATCTCTTATTTGGGAGGTAAGATTCCCAGGCAGGTGAGGAATCTAAGCTCCTGCTTATGGTCATGGCCTTTGTGACTTTCAGCATTGATGAATGGGAGATTATTGAACTAAATAGTTTTGCATCCCTGACAGCTGCAGTATTCCAAGATATGGCAAATGCTTATACACCAGAACTACAGCATAGTCTCCAGTAACAGTAAGAAAAATCTTCATAAAGTCTAAAAAAAAAAAAAAA
>VYZM01013524.1:348118-367877 GCA_013398915.1 Dromas ardeola
AAGAACAGCAATTTTAACATCTCTTATTTGGGAGGTAAGATTCCCAGGCAGGTGAGGAATCTAAGCTCCTGCTTATGGTCATGGCCTTTGTGACTTTCAGCATTGATGAATGGGAGATTATTGAACTAAATAGTTTTGCATCCCTGACAGCTGCAGTATTCCAAGATATGGCAAATGCTTATACACCAGAACTACAGCATAGTCTCCAGTAACAGTAAGAAAAATCTTCATAAAGTCTAAAAAAAAAAAAAAATCTGTACTTCAAACGTTTACATTTATACCAGGCTCATGCTAAAACACTACAAAATAAAAATCCAAAAACAAATGAGGCAATAGAAAACATGGTACAAAACGAACAGACTATGTTTTATTTTGCCTTAACTAAAAATTATAGAGAGCATAGGGAAGCAAATAGATAACCTCATAGTACATAGACTAAAACAAAAACCTATGGTCAGCTTTGTTTAATTCCTTCATGTTTTTTTGTATAAAAAAGCCTGGAAAGAACGCCTGGGAACCTGACTGCATTTCACAGATATAGACCTAACTGTGAGAAAACAGCTAAGTCCCAAAACAGCGATGGATTTCCAGTTGAGTTTTATTTAAACTCTAACTAAATAACCCACAGGCTCTCCGATAAGCTTAATGAGGCCAAAAGAGCAGTATCTCACCTCTGACCAAGCAAGAGGTAACAATATCTGTTACGCAGGCTAAGGAAAAGATCCTGCTGACTCTGCATGTTGGAAGCCCATTTCATTGATAAATTATGACATAATCATTCTTGCCAGAGCCTTAGTCGTCAGTTGGAAGAAGTTATTACTCAAATTATTCACGTAAATCAGGTCAGATTCATTACGTGTCAGCTTTGGACATACCACCGCAGGCCATTCATTGATACAAATACAATTTCACAGCACTCACAAGAGCCTTTGGGAGCCTTTCTGCTAGATTCTTTCCTTAGATTTTGCTGGGATGTGCCCATCATTTCTTGATAGCGTACAGTTTGGTGGCCACTATTGATTAGAGTGGATTAAGCTGCTTTACATCCACTCCTCCTGCCTGCGTGCTCACTTGCCTTGTTACAAAGGGGATGACGGCTTCATCCCCACTGTTGCTGAGTCAGCACTGGTACCACTAAAATGAGCAGCTGTGGGGTTTGGAGAGTGCAACGTAGAGTTAAAGCTGACCATATAAAATGACGGCAGCAACAGACTGCCTACTTGGACCCGGCATAGATTCAATTCTTGAGCTTACACAGCTCAGTGTCCAAAATGTTGAACAGTTTGGGTTCTTGCCTGGATATTGGATTAAAAAGAACAAGCCTTTGGTGGGATTTCCAACAGCTATTCTGACTGCCAGGTGAATTTATATATCTGGGAATTACAGTTTCTGGAAATTTAAAACAAATGCCTCAGTTATTATACCAATCACAGATAAATGAGCTCCGTAAAATTTCATAAAATTCTACTTCAGTGAAACTGTTGCCCAGACAGATCACATGTTCAGGCAACTCCATTACCATGCTCCACAAACCAAGGCAGTCTTTCCTATTGTAGTGTACTATTGTTTTCAAATTTTCTTTCCAAAGTGATTTTGCTGTTTGTGTGGATGTTCATCTCTCTAAGACCTTGTCCTCACCATGACTTTTGAACTCATTAGCCAAATTTAGACAAGATTGACAAAAGGACAGAGCCTGGAAAAGTCTTAAATTCCTGTGAGCTTGATGAAAAGAGATGACAGGGTAAGGAGATCCTACTTCTGAAAGGCTGTGACCAAACCATAAGATACACTTCTCCAACCTCAAATCACCAACTCCTTGGAAAGAAGGCTTGCTTACAGTGTTCATGGACCACCTTCCTTCCAGAACAGGGAAATGTCCATATGTCTTTTTTAAGGAGACTATAACTACCAGCTGAGAAACAGCAGTTAAGATTCCCGGATCTGAGGTAGCATTATAGTGCCTTTGTAATTAGTTCAAAACATAGTCTTCTGAACTACTCTTAAAAAAGAAAAAAAATCCTATGAGGTATTTATAAAGCTTTGTGATTTTGTAGATACCAAACATTATGGCTAGTGTTGGGCCCCTACATTGCTCACTGCGTAACAAGGACTTGGTCCACTCTCCTTGAAGTCCCTCCCCTTGGCATTAGGGGAGCTTCAGATATGGCTTGACATTGCAGCTTCAGACATGTCTTCAGCACAGTATGGCGATACTTAATCTAGCTTCCAGCCAACTATTATGAAGACCAGACATAATAAACTTGACACAGTAACATGGAGGTCACCGTAGGTTATTCATCCACACTGAATTGACTCCGACCCAAACTAGTCCTTTTGTGAAAATGTATCAGATGTAGTCAATGCAACAGTACTAGTGGACTAGAAGTCCTGAGTAAAGTCTGAATATAAATCTACATACTTTCATCCTCTCTCTCTCTCACCCATTCTCTCTAATCCCAGTCCCCCTTGCAGAGCTTGGTGATACTTGGATGCAGGACTGCAGCACACATGGGCCAGCCTGCCTATGACGAGCTAGGAAAACACAACCGGATAGGCTTCATCAGACTATGCTTCCCACCTGCTCAGTGTTCTGGATACTCAGTACAGCTCAGGTGGCAACACTCTATTTTAAACATACCTGCAAACACTCAAAATCTGCACAGCTGCAACAGCATTGCAGAAACACCAGTAGTGCCTTCTAATCTCCAGCAGCACTCCAGACTACCCACCGCATCCTCCTACCTCCACCACTGGTGCCTTTTCCCCTCTCCCTTTCAACTGCTTGCTGTTTCTGAATTTGAAAGCCCTAGGAGCAGTGAGAATCCAAGCACTGTATAATCACTTTTCACCTTTTCTCATTTCTGATGCATAATATTTTGGTGACCAGAATTCGCTTGGTTCGAAGTGCTTGAACACATAATGTAGGAGAAAAGCACACAAACAGAAAGGAAATTGCTTGCTGGCTGAAAGTCCAGCAGTTTGTGAATCGCTACAAACTGACAGACATGTACAGAAGTAGCACAGTTTGCACTGAACCATTTATCTGGAAGCAGTTGTTCTCATTATAGGAGTGCTCACAAACTTGTATCGCACCTATGCAATTTCCTTCAAATTTTTTCTTTTCTCCTGTTTTTATCCATACTACTGTAGTTTATGGAGAAGTTTGTTTTAAATATCTGCAGTGTGAAAAAAGAGGAGGGAACCCATGTCAGCAAGAACTTTGAGGGTGCTCTACCTACACCTTTAACTTGAGGTGAACTCCCCCAAAATCAAAATGCCCTGTAAGCTTAAAACCTAATTTTCATTAGACTATAAACTAAGACAAACAGCTTTCTAAAATACGGGAAACCTGATATAAATTTGAACATGTCAAGTGCAGTTACCAAAAGAATTGGTGAGACAGAAGAGAAATCAGAGGGGTGTATAGTCAAATCTCTGTCCCACTTACTGTGTCCTTAAAGAGAGCTCCATGACTCCAAGCTTGCTTGCAGTCCACCTGTTCAGAGAGGCATAAAATGCTATACCATGCCCTCTGTTCTCCAGGAAAAGTCTTTTTCCTTCTGCCACTTCTGAGGCTTGGCACTACGTTTGCCCCTGCTCCTTCAGGAACGTCCCAGTCCCTTGTACTTGCTCCATCCTCCAGAGTCTCCTCTCCCTAAATAGCCTCAGGTGCTCACAGGAAAGCAGCAATATCCTGCTCCCCCTGCCAAGGGTTTCCTCTGGTCCTGTAAGTCTCTTCATGCAGGTCCATGACCTAACATAAAGCAAACGCTCAACATCCCAGCTTTTGTAGTCCAGGTGCTGATCCTATGGGGCCAAAAAGGCTCTAAGGCACAGTTGCAGGGACTTTGTTGAGAAGAGGAATGAAAAATACTATAAATCCTGGTGGACTATTTTCATGCTCTTTTCATTCCACCAACCCTACTCGTATGTGGCTGTCAGCTAATACTCTCATAACGTTGGGGGCAACAGCCAACTCCAATAGATGACAAAATTCATACGTAGTTCAGTGGCAGAAGTGTTGCACACCTTTAGTGAGCTTGATACTGCTCCCACTTTGGAACAGAACATGAACTTTTTCTGAAGAAGATACAGTGAACTAAAAATTGTAATATCTGTAAAGTGCTCAGATATTATGATGATATTACATATGCAAATAATTAAATAGATAATTTTCTTTTTCATTATTGAGATCCCTGCTTAGCTCACAATTCCTTTTACTTCAGTCGATAACTTTCAAACCACCTCACTTTTAGTCGTCTCCTATCCTTAACCTCTCCACTTAAATTTATGGTTGGAAATGATAGAGCTGTATAAAAAAAAAAAAAGGTTGTATTTTTCAGCTCACTCTACAGTATAATCCAACTGGCAGCCTACAGCCTGATTCCTGGGACATAGGAATGCAGGAAGCATTTCCCTGTTTCCCATGAACAGGCAACCACGGAAAGATAATGGCAACTGCTGGAGTACTTTGCAATGCACTCTTTGGGCAGATGCCACTCCTGCCACAGAGGCATTGCTAGTTCCTATTTCTACTGTGGAGCAATCCTTCCTGCAGCACCATGAGTGGGAAAGGGACCTGGGTAACCTTGTCTCCACTCCACTGCCCTGCAGGAGCATGTGGAATTGCATCTTCTTGGCAATAAGGTTTTCTGATTTGATGTTCAACTTCACCCTTTGTTCATACATCTCAACTACTAGTAATGGCCTGAACTGGAACCGGTGATGGCCCATGGAACTGTGAAAGTCTTCATGTTCATTAAAACTTTATTGCAGCACTGAAATGCTCTTGATTCTTGATTTGCATGCAGTGGCAGGGCAGAAGTGAAGATACAGAGTTGTCCTGGAAAAATGACAGAAAAGTTTCTTAGGTGAGGGTCTTTCAGGAGCAATGTTTTGGAAGAGGCTAATTTGCATAACTACAGATTCTTCATGTCTGGTTAAATAGTAGATATATAGGCCTTCTAGGAGAATAACCAATTCAATGAAACACAGAATCACAGAACGGCTGAGGTTGGGAAGGACCTCTGGAGGTCATCTGGTCCAATCCCCCTGCTCAGGCAGGGCCATCTAGAACCAGTTGCCCAGGACCATGCCCAGATGGCTTTTGAGTATCTCCAAGGATGGAGACTTCACCACCTCCCTGGGCAAACTGTGTCAGTGCTTAGTCACCCTCAGAGTGAAAAGGTTTTTCCTGATTTTCAGACAGAAACTCCTGTGTTTCAGTTTGTACCCATTGGCGCTGGTCCTGTTACTAGGCATCACTGAAAGGAGCCTGGCTCCATTTTCTGTGCACCCTTCCTTCAGGTATTTATACACATTGATAAGACCTCCACTGAGCCTGCTCTTCTCCAGCTGAACAGCCCCAGCTCTCTCTGCCTTTCCTCGTAGGAGGGACGCTCCAGTGCCTTAATCATCTTTGTGGCCCTTTCTTGGACTCTCTCCGGTATGTCCATGCCTCTCTTGTACTGAGGAGCCCAGAACTGGACACAGCACTCCAGGTGTGGTCCCACAAGACTGAATGAAAGGGAAGGATCACATCCCTTCATCTGCTGGCAATACTTCACTGAATGCAGCCCAGGATACCATTAGCATTCTTTGCCACAAGGGCATACTGCTGGATCATGTTCAACTTTGTGTTCACCGGAACACAGTTCTTGGTCTTTTTCTGCAAAGCTGCTTTCCAGCTAGGTGGCCCCCTGCATATATTGGTGCGTGGTGTTGTTCCTCTCCAGGTGCAGGACTTTGCACTTCCCCTTGTTGAACTTCATGAGATTCCTGTCAGCCTATTTCTCCAGCCTGTCAAGATCCCTCTGGACGGCAGCACAACCCTCTGGCCTGTCAGCCACTCCTCTCAACTTTGTGTTATCAGCAAACTTGCTGAGGGTACACTCTGGCCCATCACCCAAATCATTAATGAAGATGTTGAGCAGGACTGGACCCAGTATTGACCCCTGGGTTCACTTCTAGTTGCCAGCCTCCAACCACACTTTGTTCCCTTATTCACCACCCCCTGGGCCTGTCCATTCAGGCAGTTTTCAATCCACCCCACTGCTAATCAAGCCTGTACACAGACAGCTTCTCTACCAGGACCTTATGGGATACATTGTCAAACGCCTTACTGAAGTTCAAGCAGAAAATATCCGCTGTTCTCCCCCCACCTACCAGGCCAGTCATTAATTCCACTCATACATACTGATATCAGAAAAATATGTTGGTACACTTGGACTTTGTTTCAATTCATAGGTGGAGATGAAAAAAAGGCAAAGCAAAACAGTACATGGGTAGTCTCCCATGAGCATGTTAAGGGGGCAGAGCTCTGATCTGCAGAAATAGGGTTGGTGATAACTGGTGCAAGCGTTAGTCTTTCAAACTACAATAAAAACTATAAAAAAAAGAAGTATGATGACTATATTTACAAAGTGAGCCTGGGTTTGGGTTGTGGTTTTTTTAGATTTGGGGGCATTGATACAATATCAGTAGGAATTACTGGATACAAAGTAGTGAGATGAATTTGCTTCTCACCAGTGAGTCTGTTCCAGAGAAAGCACACATTTCTGAAAACAGATTGTGGTAAGGTAATATGGAAAGATAGAAAGAAAAAGATTTTGTTCTCCACTACAAAGTAGTCATGACAATTTTGTTTTCTGTGATTAGAAAGGCAATAATGCAAGAGTTCTTGCAGCCCAAGAACACCTTCTAGTTGACCACAAAGATACATCACGGGCATGGATGGCAAACAGTGTATCTACCACCTAAGAGTAGCAGGGAACAAAGCTCTGAGGAGGAAAGGAAAAGGATGTTTGTCTACTGCCCAACTTCCTAGTCGCCCAAACATCCCTTTAGGAAACAGCACATTTGTGCTTTTCAGCTTTTGCCTGCTCCACACCACGTCTTTGATCCCACATCTTGGATAACTCAGTGTTTGAAGGTGAAGTCTAGAAAGTCAGTGAGTTAGTTTCTCCTGATTAAAAGACAATGAGGATCTGACTTGAAAGCTCCATGCAAACAAAATAAACAGAGTCACTGTGTGAGGCGACTGCCACCATGCTGGGCTTATGATTCCGGCAGCTACTTTCAATATTAAGGAGGAGGAAACAGGATGACAGAGGCCTTTCTGTACACACCAGACAGACACTTCAAGCCTTTTGTTAACATTCAGAAGAGTTTCTCTATAGTCTCAGAGGAGAGAACAAACAAGAATAGTATTATTTCTGTTGCAACTACATCAGTTGCTGATGATGACAGTGATATAGGAAAGGAAGAGTGATCTTACCTCTTCCACCTTCTGCTCATCAGCATGTAAAGGCCTAGAAAGACAGAAGAAAATGTAACATGAGAAATCATGTCACTATAGTCAGATCTAAAGGGAAAAAAAAAAGTATCATTTTAGTATATTTCTCAATAGGCAAACTTTTATTAAATGCTATTCATATGTGTTGTATCTGAATGTAGTACGGTAAAATACATCAGCAAATATGAATACATTTATTATTCCAATTAGTTTCTGTGCCTCCCCTGGAAGATATTAATTTGAGATCTAATAACAAAAATGGGATAAACAATTCTTTTGTTGAAAGGATGATGAACCAAACTGGTACAAAGTTGATTAAAACAAGCAGAAATCACTGCTTTTTAGGCTGGTGTTTTGGTTAATTCTGTGGGACACTGAACACCCAGCTTACAATCTTTCTAGCCCCAAGCAGAAGACATGAGAGAGAAAATCCCCAGCAGGGGGTAATGTAATGTGACCTCATTGGGCCATTCCTACAGAGATAATAACACAAGGTTTTGATCATGACATGGCACCCCGCAAATACGCTAGTTAGCTAGGATCTGCTAAAAATTTTACGTGTATCAGTGTGGCCTTTTTGCTACAGTTGTGCCAATATTATATGGAGTTGTTATTGCAATACTAGTGGGAGAATTGTATAATATTTACTTGATCCCTGTAATATAAAAACTGTGCACAAAAAAAAAAAAAGGAAAAAAACCCAAACACCTTGAATCCTGGGGTTGCTTTTAAAGGAAGAAATAATGGTTTAACACCCAAAATGCCACTGAAAAGCAAGAGAAGTTTGGCACCCAATTCTGGGTTAAATGCTTACCTGCTGTTACATGCTCTTTTAATTGCAGAAAAACAGGAAGAGCCATAGATGAGCCTGAATCGTAAATTAAATACCACAAGACTAATTTGCTCCTTCTAGAGCTTTTGTTTTACTGTAAACAAACATCTTTTAGCCTGCTCTGTCTATTTTAAGACAAAGACTGTACGGTGAGAAGTGCCGGTTTAACAGTACACTGTACCTAAGATACTCACACTTCTGGGAGCAATGCTGCAAAATACACACCATATTCTTCAACTCTGTCATGGAGGGATCACCAGAGAGCTCAAAACAGAGTGGTTGGGTCAGCGTAGTTACCCGCTCTGCCTCTCACCTCACACTGTAGCTTTCCCCTCCCTGGTGTGCCAAGGCAACTGTTTATCTGACTGCTCCGTATAAACCCTATCGCTCAAATGCTGGCCGTTAAAAAAGTAACCCAGAAAAGTAACAGCGAAATAAATCTAGTGACCTAGCTGCCTGGTTCAGCTCTCATCGAGCTGTGTCAGCACAGCTGGGGGAGTTGGGGCAGTGAACTGCAATGCAGTCTTCAGCACTTCCCAAGCATCCTCCCCAAACGTAACATGCAATTACACCCTCCTCAGCCTCTGCAGCCCAAGGAGCTGTATGCCTTTTACCAAGAATCCTACAAGTAATAAGGCTGTGTTTTGGCAAAGTAGTACATTTGCTTCAGAATCCATCATAGCTCTTGGATGTAGAGAGTTGATTGGGTATTAACTCACTCTGCCAGTTTTGACAGATGAATTTTTACCAGTTGGCTGGTAAGAGCCTGGGGCCAGGCTCTCTTCAGTGGTGCCCAGCGACAGGACAAGAGGTAACGGGCACAAACTTGAACATAGGAAGTTCCATCTCAACATGAGGAGGAACTTCTTTGCTTTGAGGGTGGCAGAGCACTAGAACAGGCTGCCCAGAGAGGTGGTGGAGTCTCCATCCCTGGAGACATTCAAACCCCACCTGGACGTGTTCCTGTGCTCTAGGTGACCCTGCTCTGGCAGGGGGTTTGGACTAGATGATCTCTAGAGGTCCCTTCCAACCCCTCCCACTCTGTGATTCTGTGATCATCGGTTGTCTGTTGCCCTATAGCCAAATATGCAGCCTCTGTACCAACACAGCATCATCCATTACCATGAATCTATGCTCTAATTCAACAACAACAACAACAGAAAAAAAAAAAGGCAACTGTGAGCCTGTTCTTCATCCAGGCCAGATGCCTGCTGTGCAGCGATCCATCTGCACAGATCTGCTGCTCGGGAGTGCAGAGCTACAGTCTGGGCAGTGCTGGTGCGAAGGCAGCCCGGCTCCCTCCCTCCCTCCCTTCCCATGCTTAGCGTCGGGCTCCCCCGAGCCCCATGGCCGCAGTCCCGGTGGTGGCAGGACGGGGACACAGGGGGAAGCCAGCCGCATTCTCCCCACATCACCTGGGCTCAGCCGGTGATGGAGCTCTTGGTACGGCTGCAGTAACAGATAAAATGTTGTGCAAGTTTGGGAAATGATTTTCGCCCAGCTCCAAAGGCTTTTCTCTTTAGCAGTTTGCCCACTGCGTAGCAGAGTGAAAGCAGGGACGGATTGCTTTCCGACAGGCAGCTGACGCAACCAGCGAAGGCCACCTGGAAAGGCCTTCCTTTGTGAGGAGGGAGAGCTGATGTGCTCTGCCAGTCCAAAAGCCGTACTGGGAGAAGAACTTTTCCATAAAAGGTAACACCGCAGCTAGGAGATTTTGCAGGCAGATGTTGTAACGTGCCTGGAGCAGCTTCTGCAACAATCGGTTCCCAGTTTCAAACCAATCCCGGTTGCTAACAGAGTGGTCCAAATTCAGAAGTAAGAGGACAAACCCCCTCTGTAGCTGTTAGGTCATTTCGTTACACAACCTGCACTTTGAGGAGATCACTTTGCACTTTCAGAAGCAACCACGGAACACAGCAGCAGCATTCCCTTCCTTAACTGATGTGGGGCCTTTGCACATGTCACTTTTCAGTTCAAGATTTCAGATCCCTGAATAAAGCTTACTTGTCTTTTCACTATAATATTCCCAATCTTTTCCTTTTCTTTTGATTGTGTTTCTATTCCTTGCAGATTTCCAAGAGGAGAAACGTATAACCAGTTTTCCTCTTGCAAAGTACCCGAGAAAAGAAATGGAAGTATCCTGTAAATCCCAAACCAAGTCAGCACAAGCTAGTGAGTGCAAAGGGAGAAAAAAAGCTGCAATATTCTGGAGACAAAATGCAAAGGTAAGAAAGGATCCAGTGTGTGTTCTCACTTTCTTACGCACATAAGAGATTCATTGCAGCCTTTAATTGTTGGTGGGGGTGGAGAAAATAGAAAGGTTGAAGAGGAGTGCCAGGGGAAAAAATAATGGAAACCTGACCAGTGACAGGAACTGATTACTGTTGGCAGACGGTATAGGCTTCAAATTCATGCTGTGACTTAGGAAATAAGTCCTGGCTGGGATGCATTTTTCTGGAATATCCCTAAGGAATATCTACCAGCGATTCATCTAAGCAGTCACTGGATATCATTACCGCTCTACCAAAAATGAAGATAAAATAACAATCTGGAAGAAATAAAAGAAACAAGTGCCCCAGATTTTCTCTCAAACTGCAGCAAAAAGATCACAAGGGTGGGTAAGGAAAGGAGGGGGGAAGGAAGAGAGGGCTGAACTTTTCATCTGCATGTCCTCAGTTTGCCTTTAAGCTGTGCACATCTACTGTACTCTTGTCAGAAGCTACCACCACTGTACTTTGTAGCTCTTAAAGAAAGAGATAATTGTCTTTTTTTTTTCCAGTCACATGCTTACTAACACAGAATTTTATTTTTTTTCCCCCAGTCCTACACAGTAGGACCTCCATCACTCAAAATAGCATAAGCTTTGCTAGAGATGTTAATGCACTATCCAAAGCAAATACAATGCGCAAGCTCTGACAGGTTCACATTTTGAAGTCCCTTTTGAACTCATAATTTCTCTCTTTTTTGTCAGCTGAACAGTGGCCAATTATAAATTATGGCTCTTTCTTAAGGCCCCGCCCCAGGAGCTCCTATGGGTTACATTCCTATCAGATGCGTTACATTAGGCTGGTTTTATATCTCCAAATAGTTGTCAGGTATTTTCCCTACTGCAGTGTTTAGCTAATACATAACTAATCATATGGGAGGAAAAAAAGAGGAGGGAATTAATTCTAGCAAGAAAGAGCCTTATAAACATTTTTTTTTTTTTTTTTGAGTCAAAGGCATGCCAAGAAACCTAGTTTTATCCATAGCATCAGATACTCAGCTGGACCTCTAACAACAGTTCACTAATTTACATCAGATGCCCCATAGGGTCTATTTGATTTGCAAGTTTAAGTAGAAGATTGTTATTTAAATCACTGCTTTTATATATAAATATATAGCTGATCCAAAGAGAATGTAAATATCTACCACAAACCAAATCCAGCCTAGATTCTCTGAACCTTGTAGGAATTAATTGCAAGAATTACACTTTGGAGCTTTTAAAGTAAGAGATAATTGCCTCTTTTTCTGTCATGGGCTTACTAATACAGAACTTTAGTTTTTCCCAGTCCTCCACAGTGGGACCTCCATAAGTCAAAGTAATGTAAACTGTGTAAGAGATGCTAATGTTAAGCACTACAAAAATATTCAAATGGGCTATACAGTATTTCAAGTGTGAAACAAAGCCTGTGGGTTCAGGAAATATTTCTTCACGCGATTCAAGGAGAATATGTAAACAGGATTTTTTAACTCTTCATAGTCTGCAGGGGGCTTACTGTAGCGCTAATCCCCATAGCACATCAAGCCCTGGTTCAACGAAGGCGTAAGACAGGCATTCCAGCTTTGGGAGGACTATTCAGGTGCTCAAAGCTCAGTCTGTTTCTTAATTAACTTGGAGATCTTCAACCTAGGTCAATAAACTAATATTTCCAAGAGAAATCCCAGGGCAGCTACTGTCTTCCCCTTTTTTATCATGGGTGCTTGCTAGTCTATTTATTTTCATTCAACTAGAAGATGGTCTTGTCTTACAAACGCCCACTTACATCGCTCTAATTCTTGCTAAAATGTTTCCCACCTTGCTAGAAGGCCCACTGAATAAGAGATTAGAAAGAGGATCAAGTAGAGGATGTTTAGCTCTCTCCTTTTCAGTACAGTACCTA
This sequence comes from Dromas ardeola, assembly GCA_013398915.1. Lineage (NCBI taxonomy): Eukaryota > Metazoa > Chordata > Aves > Charadriiformes > Dromadidae > Dromas > Dromas ardeola. The sequence goes on from VYZM01013524.1 coordinate 360,387, forward strand.
TTAACGGGAACTAGGTATATCCCACAGCGCTGCAGTTCCTAAAATAGCTACAGGAAGAGGAGACAATGAAATGCAGAAGCCAGTGGGTTAATTCCCTTGTGAATTACTATCACAGTTTGCTACTAATTGAGAAAATAAATAAAAAAAATCCTGACAATATGCTTTTTTCTAGAGGGGGCTATTCTCATTAAATGCAAAATAAAAGGTTGCTGCTTCTCCTTTTGACGGGAAATCCTTTACAGCGGGAGAATGTTTCTCTTCATTTAAGGAAGAAACACCCAAAATTATATTAATACCAAGCTGAGTAGCCAGCTGCATTATGAAATTTCAGTATTTCCTTTGCATCTCATTGCAACATGCAGCAAGCTGCCACATCATTAGGGACTGTACTAATGTCACCCCTAGGTGTAGTTGTGCAAGTCCATATGAAGGGAGTCATAAAAAATTCTGCCAAGAGTTTGGCTCCTGGTTTCTACAAGTTCCCTGAAAGGGCCAGAGCTTGAGGAATAGAGGATGCAGTATGACACAGTGCTTAGAGATATGGTTTAGTGATGGATTTTGTCAAGAGTTAGGTTGATGGTTGGACTAGGTGATCTGAAAAGTCCCTTCCAACCTAGGCAATTCTATGATTCTATGATTCTATGACTGGGCAACCACGCAAGTAACCCTGAAGGATTAGGATGAGGAGTTACAAGCAACCAGCATGGAAGCAGATGAGCTGGAGATTTTAAAAACGCTGTAGCCTCCTAGGACAAGTGTATGTGTTTACAAACACAGCACAGGCATTCCTACCCTTTCAGCTGCAATCACACCTTCATTTGAAATTTAGACATCCACTTAAATTCAAAATGCCCTTGCCTTCTTAAGATGCAGTCACTCTCCTACAGTAACACAACTTTTACATCCACAAGAGGTTGGGACAAGAAAGTTATTAAAATGTTCTGGTCACCAGACTCCAAAAACTGGGATCATGAACGGGTCTCTAACGACAGTCTACCGGGCAGCTTTAAAGCTAGGCACAAGGAGCTGCAATTTTCATTCTTCAGATGAAGACTTTTGGGAGGAAGCAGATAAGGGGAATTCCAAAATGAAGAAGGAAGGAAAAAAAAAAAAGACATACTGCAGGGAAGAATAAAATAGCCCACGTGAAATTTCATCAAGAACTTTGCTAGCACCTTGCCTTCAACCAAACATCAGGAACATCAAGTTATATTGCTTAGATAAAGCGAGTGGCATACAGAGAACCCACAAAGCTGTGGTGTAAAGGGTGTTTGTTTTCTCTGGGATGACAATATCAGCTGGCAGGTAGAAAGGCGGAGCAGATTTGCTGATTAGCTCAAGTAAATGCTAATACAAAACTCTAGCTCACTTTGCAAATTCTGTATATAGCTAGGGAAGTATCTTTCACAAATGTCCTGGGGATTTTTCATCATTTTTATTACTACGCTACGATGTAATTTCTCCTGAAAAGGGATTGTATCTTTTAATGTGTAATGTGACACGACATTTTTTCCAATGCATAGTCATTCAAGAAGTTTCCCCCAGCCACCACTCTCCCGCACATACACAGAGAAGCAGTAGTACACGATTCTCTCAGATTTACCACTACAACAGGTGACTCAAATGATCTAAGTTGCAAAACTTTGGCAGCAGTCATTTTTAACCACATCCATTTCTGTGACCAGGTTACAGCACATCCCACAGATGGTTTTGATGACAAAACTCTGGAGAGAGGTGAGCTGGGGCAGAGAAGGGAGTGACTAGTCCACAGGTAGAGGAGGGAAAAGGACTTACAAAAAGTTAAGAAAAACACAATGTGGATTTGCAACCTTAGTGTAAGGAGTGTGTTGCAGAATTAAACCCTGCTGTAACTCCATAGATCATTGCAACCATGCAAGGAATGTACTCGGGACTATATGAATCAAAAAGTGGAGGAGATGGGGGAAAGAAGAGCACCACTTTTGAGAAAACTACTCAAAAATGATCTATTTTCCTTGTGTACATGACCCAACCTTACACACAGACAGGTAAATGCATCAATAGTGTTATCAGGAAAGACGAAGACTTGGACTAAATCATAATTCTGAGAAGGAGGAACTGATCAGCTGGGGGGAAGGAGTGACCTGTGGTTCTCAGCAATACTTATCTGAGAAATGAGAAGGATATGCCTGGATTGAAACCTGTGGTGGGAACCCGATGTGGCAGATGCTGTGAATAAGAGGATAAGACACCGGTGTGAGCTAGAGTGGAATAGGAATCAGGTCTGGATTTTATCCCCAGATCTAAACCAACCTGCTGCGTGAAGCTTAGCTCGCTTCATCTCTTCGTTTTCCTTTTCAGCATTTGCCTTTCAGCTCTATTTAGGTGACAAACCCTCTGGGCCAGGAAGTCTGTGAGTCGATGTGTGCGTGTGTGTACTACTGAAAAATACACAGGGATTTTGATGTATTAATTATTTGCATGACTTTTTTAGTGCTTTTTCTCCCATTGTGCTAGGTGCTGTGCAAGCAGAGGCAGAAAAGACAGTCAATTCTCCAGAGGTTATTAAAATATAAAGTATGTTCATGTCAGACTCACAAGCAAGTTATTACTGCACAGCGAGTAGCCTACATCAGCTGAAGCATAGTAACTGTTCATATAGGCACTCTTAGCCAGGAACAAATGGAAGATAATTCTTTTTAGCCCAGTCCACAGTGAAAAGGGATAGACAAAGTCAAATTACATGGTGTTCTCTACCATCTGAGAGTACACACAGACAGCTACTGTGGCGCAGGCAGTGAGGAGGCACTGGTTAAACCGTGGTAACTTACACAGAAAGTTTGAGCCCTAAGAGCGGAGAGAACTGGTGAATACAAATAGCCAAGGGGCTGGGAAGAATGTTAGCTTCACACAAATAAACAATAGGTTTCATGGCCAAAGAAGTGGGGCATTTTGGTAGCAAATGCAACCCTGCAGAAGAGTTCCACAAAAAATTAAAGGGAGTTTTTTCAGGAAATAAAGTGTTTCTCAAAAAATACTTATGTGCATTCTGTAAAATATTCCCAAAGCACCCAAAACCTTGACAGAGCTGGAAAAATGGCATTGCTTTCTAATTCTACTGCAATAACATCAGACACGGAAAGGAGTAACATCCAGAGATTCCGACCAGTGCCTGTGACTAACAACTGCTACAACAGCAGCATCAGAGGATCACTGATAACATTTCTTATCAGTTACAGGGAAGCTATCAAGATTCTGACTGTAGCCAAATGACTTGCAGTGAAACTTGGTCATGAACTGATTTTATTGTACAATGATTATTCAGCTAGAGGGATAGAATCTGATTTTCCATTTGCTGCTATCCCATGCATGCAGATGTGTGTTGGCTCCTCACTTATCCTAATGATGCAAGCTTTTGATTTTAAAGACCCTACTGGTTGTGATGTATTTGATCTCTATGGTATTTTGAACGGGAAGATGTTTCTGTCCTTTCAGGCCTCTTCTATGGCCAGTAGAAGTCTTAACTACTTGTGGGAGTGCTGATTAGAGCAATTATAACTTCATGTACCTGTTGAGGCAAATGAAACTCCCGAGGCATTAGCTGCTATTTACACGTCTTATTTGTTATGCTCGCATTTTTATGCTTCTGTCAGGAATGATCAATCAGACATATTTGTAATGCAGAGGTGAAGGACTTCCTTACTGTCATTCTTAACAGCAGAGTTTCCTTGGAGCTTACAGTGAGTGAGGGGTGAACCCTGAAGTGCAAAGGTTCTGTTCAGCTCAACATACCTAAACTAGATGTACGTGAAACTTACCTGCCACCCTTTAGCTTGTTATTTTCACAACACAATTCTGTAATTACTGACTCCAGAAGCAACATAACAACAGCTGTTCTTGTGATATTTCAATACCACTGGAATTTGGAGAGGTAAGAAATTCAGAGGTGTATGACAGCTTTGAAAATATCTGTTTCAGTACGAGTTTAACTCAAAATGAGATTGTTTTTGCCATCCCTAGGCAAAAAAAAAGACACGGATTAGACACCAGAGGAAAAATTGGGGGAGGGCCATGATGGTCAGGATTATTCAATTCAGAAGTAATTGCTATTTCTAAAATAAAAAAATGGTGCTGTTTGGAACAGTTCAGATGGACGCAGAGCAGCAGAGGAATAGCTAGCATGTTAGTTAACTGGAAAATTGAATTTCCAGAACACTTTTTAAAATAAATTCTCATCTTCAACTTGGGCAAGAAGACAGAAGTTCCAGATTGTTAAGAGGAGTACACTATTAATGAATAAATATGACTATTTCAAGGATAAACCAAAAATGTTATTACTCTTTTCTAATTACCTTAATTTCCTGATTTTCACCACTGAAATGGGGAAAGAAAGACATTCAAGAAGCCATGAAACTGCAAGAATTTGCAGTTCCAGGTTCCCTACTTGGGAGGCAGCTGAGAGGTTCAGACAGCTGAGAAGAGAAACCAGGCAGGTTTCATAATGCTTCCACAAAATCAGCAAGCTCTGATGCAAATTTTGCTTCTTTGTTCTTTTGTACCTCGCAATGGGAATCTCTTTCACCTTAAAATATCTATGAAATAGGCATAAATGGAATAGTTCCTCATGTGGCTTATGAAGCAGCCAATCAAGCCACCACCTACTTTCCTTCATTACTTCCAGAAGGGGCTAAAACATCTGACAAATTCAAATTAGAATAAGGCGTTCACATTTGCTGGAATAACCCCTTTCTCCAATTTTGGGTGCCTCATTGGAAAAAGGACATCAACAAAGGGCAAAACTATTCAGAGAAGGGGAACAAATACGCAATGCAGGGTTGCGTGCAGTCACTGGGATCCATCTGGCAAAACATTACTCCTCCAATTGTCCTGCAGACCAGGGGTATGAACAGAAGAAGATGGGAAAGTGGTTGGACCTAACCTGTTTCTTTTGTATTTGCAATGGATTAGGACTAGGAAACCACAAGGGTTCAGTTTCAGTGCTATGAGGATCATGACTCACTTGAGGAACGGTAAATTGGGAGTTGTTATCTCAGCCCCTTACAATTGCCTGGCTAATCATTTATCACTGCATGTAGATCTACATGACTGGGTTTAGAGCTTTAGAAGACATGGCATTCAAGCTTGGGAAAGCAAAAATTAATTCCATTGGCAAGAATAAACGAAAAATAGGGTTAAAACTATCCAGGAGCTCGTAATTTTCTTGATACTTGATACAAAACTGACACTGAAATTAAAAGGCTATGAATATAAAGCAAACAAAGAAACAAAGACACATTTATGCTGTATGCGGTTCACCTGTGGAATTCATTATCACTGTAGGTCAGAAGTGTTAAACTGTGGATTTTTAAAGATCTGGATAGTGACCATGCATAGCATCCATAATGATGTGACACGAAGTTAATAATTTATTCTACCTCAAAAATTTTAGCATCATCTGATTGCCTGCCAGGTTCAATGTAAATTTTTTCCTTTCTGTCACAGTGATGCAAAACTGTAGTCATGCTCTTTTTTGCCCCTGTGCCCCCCATCTCTGCCTCTCCTTCCCCCCATCAAAAAAAGCAGAAAAAAGTAAAGAGAAGTTCTCTTAGACTGAGGTTTCTCCTTTATAAAAATTCAGGACAAGGTCCCTTAACATTTCTGGAAAATAAGCATGGCTGGGAAAACTCTGAAATGTCTGATTCATGTGAGGAGTTACAAAGTGAGACCTTCAGATTGTTTCATAGATACTGCAGCTTGTAGTGAACCGTAGGTGGCTTTTCACCAGCTTCAGGACTTTTCTTCTTAGTCTTTAAATCCCACATAGACATCTTCCATTGTTTGGATTCTCCTGAATAGCTTAGAGAAAACCATCACATATTCCTAGCTCATGCTGTATTTTGCTTTTGCGCTGGTGGCTGAGATTCATGGACGTTTTGGTCACAGCCTGCAGGGTTTGGGCATTCCACAGAGACCACAGAGGAAGAAGTTGCCACTTTGGATCTTCATTCTGGCTAATTCAGTGCTGTGTCTGTCCACAAGCAGGAATCCTTTCTTCAGAGAAGAGCCACAGACAAGATAGGTGTGAGACAGTATGTTTTACATGAAGTATTCATCCTGATTTCCAAATATTAGATTGGTTCTAGAGCTGAAAAAAAAAAAAAAGAGTTTTATCTCCTTTCCAGTCTTAGGTAGACTCATAAACATTCAGTCCTTCTTTGAATCTTCTTGAATTCTCTACCTCATGACAGGGAAGTTGATTTCAACCAAAGCTGATATTGATTAATTTTCACAATCCTAGCTGAGCCTTTCACTCAGCTAATGTGTCAGGTACAGGACACTTCATGGGCTAACGACTTGTTCTAGTCTGGGAATTCTAATACCATTATAGCTGTCAACAGAAGAGGGCTGAGGAGGAAGAGCATCGTTTTGACAGTGTCCCTCAAAAATGAAAAAAAAAATTTCTTCACACAACTATGGAATTAAAATTGTCAACCACAAATTCATATAATTAATGAGAAGATAAAAATCTCATGCACATGCTCTGGAGAACACAACAGTAAACTGTGCTAACTCTTCCTTTTTGACAAAAATGCGAAAGTCCATCTTGGACATAAATAACCTTGTCCTGTCTGAGGAAATAATACACACACACGCACACAAAAAAAAAAAAAAAAAAAAAAAGGCAGCCTTATTAAAGCTAACCAGAATGAGACACATCCAGGAATGAATAATGCCCAAGGAGACCTCAGGGTCAGAGTGGGCAGTGAATCAGACATTGACAATGCAATACGGCAGGGCAAAAGAAAGCCTGCAAATGTGGTTTGTCATAAAGGAGAGAAAGACTGTGTCCAGAAGGCTCTCAGGGGAATACTCTGCAAATACTCACTGAGCTCCTGACCTGTCATTGCCCAAAAAAACCCATAATAATGAGGGAGCTAGAGGAAATTCAAAGAAGAGCAATCAGAACGATCTGCAGGCTGGAAAAACTCTGCTGTGTGGAAAGACTAAAATGGCTAGATAACGGCAGTGGTACCTAAGTGGCTTTTCAGGGTGATTTGCTTAAGCAGAGTTCACAAACATATGGAAAGCAGAATCTAGCCTCTTTACACTGCTTTGGCTTTTGTAAGTATCATACAGAGTACTTAAAAGCCCAATTTTGCACTGAAGAAGGACTCTGCCAACACTGGGACTGTAGGGAATAGCCTGAAGCATTCCTTAAGGAGCCCAGTACCAGTTTCAGGGATAACAGCTGTGCTGAGGACCAGTTTCAGGGGTAACGGCTATACTGTGGAGATGGTGCTGCAGCACTGTAGAAATTACAGCACAAGCAGCAAGTTCGTTACCTGAACTTCTGGTGCTTGGAGTATTTAAATTATACTAAAAGCCTTGAAATGGTCCAGAAACAGGAAGACACAAAGGTGGCTTAGAGCCAGCACAGATTCATCCTTAAGACCTACAGCAAGCAGAAATTGCGAGAGGTGGGTAAGAAGATGGGAAGAAAAGGGAAAAAAA
>VYZM01013524.1:369543-411512 GCA_013398915.1 Dromas ardeola
CAGGGACCACGTTTGCTGTCGTTTTCAGTCAGGCGAAGGGATGCGGCGTTTTCCTGGGAATTGTTCTCTCCGGCAAGACACTTCGGTGGAGGGGAGGTGGTGAGAGCGGGAGGAGGGTCGTGTGTGTTCAGAAAGGAATAATAATAATAATAATAAAATAATAACAACAAGAGGAAAAGCGTGATGAATAACTAGAAAATAATGATAAAAAAATCTGTCTCGGTTTCTTGACACTGCCTAGTTGCTGTGAAACGGATACAGGGCAGAACCCCTCGGATCATGAGCAGAATCCGAGGCAAAGTGCAGAGCTGAATGTAGAGCGCAGTTAAAATGAAGCGCTCCCTCAGCGAAAAGAAGGGGGCAGAGGGGGCAGATCTGGGGACGCTACAGGAATTGACAAATGTGAAATCTTTTATTTGATAAAAGAACGGGTTGGGAAGTGATGGAGGTGGTGGAAGAACGGGGGCAGGCGTACAGGCATTTTACAGGAGAGAAGTTGGATAATTGCAGAAAGAAAGCGCTGAATTTGGTTATGTTGTAAATGTTTCTAAGGAGCTGGTAACGTACTTTGTATGTCAGATAGATTGAACTATTTATATATTAATATGTATATAACACCTACATGCACACACAGGGAAACCGATACACAGTATGTATACTATATATATGTATTCCTATGCAAAAGGTTGAGTCAAGAGATAAGCAATAGCAATAGAGGTCAGTGGCTGTGGAAAGAAGTGTTGTCACTGCTGCAATAAAATCCATATTTTATGGAGAGTTAAATGCAGTACTTTGTAAGCGCAAGTGGATGGTCACCTAAGTAACTCCTGATGACATTCAAGGATCAAGAAGTTTAATGACCAAAATTACTCCCGGCACGATGGCACAGCTGCTACTTTTAGACAAATCGAGAAGATGGGGCACCTTTTTCCTTGTACTTGTGTATGGTGTGGGATTTTAAAGTTCTGTTAGCACTGTATGGGAGATTGTGTAGCAAGAATTACTTACAGAGTGGAAGGGCAAACCTTTCTCCAAATTTACTGTTCTTCTAGCACAGCTGGAATAGAGAGTACAGTTGTTCCTGTCTACTCAGAAATCTGTGAGGACGGTACATACATCCTTACATGTGTACTTCATGAGCTACGTGCACAAACATATGTGCAAGGAGAACACTACAATCAAGAGCAAGGTTGTTTCCATTCCTTTTTGTCATGGGACCATATGTAGTAGCACCCTGGAAATAACATAATTCCAAGGGAATAAAATTGCTTGAACGTGCAGACCTCTTTGGTTTTAATCAAAATAGACATAAGTCTCCCAGTCAAGATAAAGGCTTATCTCATGTATTTGCTGGGCTGAAATCTCTATTATGCAGCCAGTTGTGTGCAAAAGTGTTTGCGTATTACTTAAAGCATTCCATAGAATTGATTAACATCTGTTCCTGAGCAATATAATGTTATGGGTAATGGTGCATCCCTATTCATTTCTTTTTTTCTAATTCCTGATTAAAGGCAATAAGTTTGCATGTCACAGGAGAGTCGGGTAAGGCTTGGAGGCTCGTGATCAAGATCAAGTAGATTCCTTTATCATGGATATGTACGGTTTTAAAGGCCTGGCAGCAATGACACAATTGGATAGCTCCTTTAAACAGCCCAAACACGCTAATAAAGACTGCAGGGCTGAATCCTTTTTTCCTCTCCTCTCAGATGTTATCTGACACAGCACCGGTAAATATATAATCTCATAGGCTTCTGGCTTTCAGATGCACCATAATCTTTCTGGACATATTTCTAGTGGCTTACAGTTGACTTTTGAGCTGGAGGAGGGAGGGGGGGAGGCAGCCAGTCTTTTCAGAGTAACGTAATCAGAGGCAGCAATACTTTTTTTTTTTTTTTTTTTCAGGGAAAATGGCATTGATTCAGTCCTGTTGTAGTTCTCCGCAATTATCCTTTGCAGCCATTTAAGGAACTGGGGTCCCCATAGGGACTTATTAGTCCCTCTAGGTATTTTAGTTTTCACACTAGTTCACCACACTTGCGTATCTCCGTGCCAGCATTCCAAAGATTACATTTATAGACATGGTCATCATTTTCTAACCAAGTTGTTCAGCTAGAAATATGCGTGCTAACTTCTGCCTTTTCCCTCCCTGCCTCCTCCCTTGCACAGCTCTCCCATGCAATGGGTAACCTGCCGCTGAAGGCGGCCTTCCCTTGCATAAAGTTTGCATTTTGCCATCTGCTGTTTCAATAATATTTAGTTGAGAGACTTCCTTGAAAGCAAAACACACACGATAAAAAAATGTTGTGGGTTTTTTTTTCCCCTTCCTTTCTGCTGAAGATCTCGAAACTAATGCAAACTTGATAGAAGTTATGAATGTGCCTGTGCTCTCACCAGCTGGGATCCTGCCAGAGCGCCTTCTCTCCGCGAGCAACCCTCGACTCAAGGGCACACTGGGTTCCTCGGGGCAGGACCCTCCCTCCAATCCATTGTTTCCTCAGCTCTGCTCCATCATTTTTGCTTTGACTGAAGATTTCAGCACACCGATCCGCTGCTTGTTAACAGACTCCTGCAGTATTTCGGGGATTGGAAGGAATCGCTGCTGGGTTTTCCAGTGGATGCTCGTGTGCCGTGTAGTAGTCAAGCGGATCTAGAGGGCATCGACATTTATCTGTTGTTAAATGAAATGGTGGTCTCCATCTCTTGCTTAACTGAACTTTTTAGTGTGCAGTTTGCCCTTTGTTGACTACTTTTAAACTATGTTCCCTTTCTAGTGCAATCTTGTAGCATTATGGCTCAAGATGGGCAGGAAATTGCTTATGGATCTCCTTGGAAATAGTGGCTAATTACTAAAATGAAAGGTAGCTGAAATCTATAAAAATGAGTGGGTAGAATCCGTTGGAAACAGCAGGCCCCACTGTGATGGTGCCTCATCTTGCATAATGGTTGCAATTCCTCTAGTGGCTCTGCTGCAATTATAACAGAATGAAGCAGAATTGGTTTTCAGTATCTTTTGATTATCATAAGTGTGCGGGAAATGCCATGGAGGGGCTCTGCCTTGGAAGCTGGGTGTTAGGGAGACTTCTCCATTAACCCCGTAAAGACCTGGCTACCTGCAGTAACGGTTCAGATTTCTTCAAAGGCTTTGTGTCTTTTGGGGTCTGCTTCTTTTTTGCTTTTTGGGTTTTTTTCTAAATAATTACTTGGGTTCACAAGTCTTGGAAACAGGGCTGATAAACTTGGTTGTGATTATCTTGACTGCCATGTGGTTCCAAATTCAGGACCTTCTCAACATAAACCTTTAAAGTGAGCCCCACATCCTGCACACAAAGTGAACGGCTCTGTGTGCCACCAAACCCAATCTCTTCTGCTGACTCTGTGCAGGATTCAACTTGCAGTATAAACACGGTTCTCAAGTTTAAATGTGTTCTGGATGAGATAAAAATCCAGTAGCAGCTGGTTGGCTCATGCTGCTTGCTTAGTCATGGCAGCTCTTTCCGAGGGGTCTGGAGAAACTGGGCGCTGTGAGGAGAGAGGTGTTATGACATCTCACCTTGTTTCATTTGGGATGGGGAGACACGAGATGTAGAGGGAATGTTCAGTGCGATTAAACCCAGCTGTTATCTGTCTTTATTGCTTAGCAAAAGGTACAGGGCAGATTATTAGTCCCTGTCTGAGTTTTAAAAACACCCTTGAAGAATGCATAATTAATGCAAAACATCAGCAGTAAAAGTCATCCTCGCTGGGTTGTGTTGTGAGCTATGCTGCAGTGGAACCAGGTGGAGAAAGTGCTGGATAAAAGCATTTTTAAAATCTGAGTTTGAGTACTTCTCTTCACATCCATTTGGGTTTTTCTTGCAGTAAATCTCAGCCTAAGAGCTTCTCTCTCATCCTTCCCCAATGACTGGCCGATATCTGTTGGGAGTCCATCCAGCCTCAGGCTCCTAAGCTTCTCCAGGGCACTGCTGTGTTTCCTCATCCTGATCACCCGTCAGCAGCTTCCCCTCCCTATTTTGGGCAGCGTTATCCCTCCTTGCACCCGTGACCATCTCCTGTACTTACTACAGGTGTGGCTGGCTGCCAACATTGTCTTCCACTTTATTTATTTTCCCGGTTGTGCACTTGGCACTGAAAGGCCCAAACAAATTCTACGAATATTTGTATTTATGCATTTGTTTGTTTGTTTGTTAACAGGAGCATTCCCAGAGGACACTAGGATAACTGTAGTTCAGGACTGGTTAGAGTGGTGTGAATTAATATCACTGGTTGGTACGTCCAATGTCGTGGAGCTGCCCACTCCTCGAGTATTTTCCTCTTTCAAGACAAACCAGAAAGGACAGTTTTTCCTGAAGCTGCAATCCCCTTAGCAGCAGCAAGGAGCAATGCTGATGGGGAAGGGAAACTGCGTCTTTCTGGTGAGGGGAGCCTGCGAGCCCTGCCAGAATGGAAAAGGCACATCTGGCATGGTGTCCTTCATGAGTTATGGCGTTGGAGCTCCAAAAAGAAGCTTTCAGCGAAGAAGTGATTGCTTAACTGTGGCGGTGCCAGAGCACTTGATAGCACTGGGCTGAAACATCCAAGATTACACTGATACTGCATTATCTTTCTTCACGCCCAGCCACAAGACACCCTCTCCATGCTCTCCTCTTCGCCAAGTGCAGACAAAAGAGCATATATATTTCCATCTGGTCGCATTCAGGAATAGTGCCAACCTTGCTATCTTTTAAGTAACCTGTTCAATAATGGCTTTATTCTGGCATTGTGGGCAAATATTTTATGGATTAATTAGCCTGTCTTGTCAGGAGATACATATGTATTTATAAATAGTCAGAAAGTGCTTAGTTCTAGCCAGAATGTGACTGATAGATTTGATTTACAACAGAAATACCCATCGTAACCCCTCAGCTCTTCCCTAGTGACACACTGCAACGCACAGAAGAGAGCACTTTATGAATGAGATCGGTCCTGTACTATCTGGGTACCTTAATTCCTCTCAGCTAAACTAATTCCATTATCTTGCTGTAATGTTTACAGCTGCCTGCGAGATAATAGGTAGTGTATCTTTCCAGCATTCCCGCTTCTGCATCTAATCGCGGAGCCAGAGCAGGAGGACCTAGGAGAAGGGTCAGCAGGAATTGAAAATTAGCACAGAAATTAAACACTACTTGAGTTTCCCCAGGTACTGCAGGTGCATGCTTGTCTGGGTGTAAGGCAGAGCCGCCTACTCCCTAACTGCTGCATTTCAATTGTCAGTTAATAGCTTCTATAAGCACAAAGGCTGCTTAATCAACACGATCATTAGCATGTAGCTCTGCTTCGGTGTGAAGGGTAAGGCCAAACTCAAAGGAAATACTCGCCCCTGATGGCAACTCCATTTTGCATTCTCAAAGGTCTTGGGGATCCGGACCTGTCCTGCCTGTGAGGCGGTGGGGTGGTGGGAGAACCACGTGTGCCTGTGGGTCCCAACCGGGGTGCTGACCCCCCCCATGCAGCGTGGGGTCCAACCTCCGTACTGACACTCTCACCTGAGGGAAAGCTCTCTTGCTTAGAAAGATGTCCACGTGTCCTCCTCCCTCATCCCCCCAGTTCCAATACATTAACAAAAATAATGAAAAGCACGGTTGCTTTTAGTTTTGCCCGAAGCATTCAGGTGAAATCTGTTTCCTTGCTGAACTGATTCTTTGAGTGCCTGGTGGTTTGTAACTTTAGGGTGTCATTAGTCTGGCAATCATTATTTGACAAAAGCATCATCGTGGACAAAAGGAGAATGAAATCCCTTATAGTATCCTGACAAAAAAAAAATAACACTATCATTGTGAGATGCTCTGTGGACATTGCGGAGTCTTGCTTCAAGTAAGGGACACGGCACAGTTGATCGACATGGGGCCTTCACTCAAAAGCTGTTCAAGTAATTCACAGTGTCTAAAAAATACATCTTCACCACACAGCCCCCCTGTGAGACTGGCCTGTATAATTGGCCTTGTTTTACAGCAGGGGGAAGCGAATCCCAACGGAGGTGAGTGACTTGCCCAAGGTCACACGAGGAGGCCGTAGCACAGCAGGGATGCTGAACCAGGATCTTGCAGCAAGTACAGCTTGCAGTCAACCCTCCTGCCTCTCTGCTGCTCACTCGAGTTGTTGGAGCTGATCAAAGAAGGGATGGGGAAAAAAATCACAGATTTGGGTCTCTTTTTTCATCCAAAAGAAAGCCAATTATTTTTCTCAAGGACTCCTTGCAGACGCTCTGACACTCTCTCCCCAAAGGATTTTCTGGATGTTTTTTGCTTGTTTGTTCAGCCGTGTTCTGCGTGGAGGGGAAGGGGGAGGCTGGGTAGCTCTAGAGCTGTCTGTAGGACAAGACTGAATATCTCATTCCCGGGAGGAAGTAATCTGAGCTATCCCCAAGCAAGGTGGCGATGACCTTCCTCTCTGCATTGGCCCAGTTGGACTGGACACAGGGTTTCTTTACCATTCCCTGCCTTGTCCATTCCCACCTACTTATGCCTGTGGGAGAGAAGGGAATAAAAAAGTCTCATAAAAGGCTGCCTTTTCTGCATGCTGCTGCCCGTGGTTTGGGGCAGCCAGAGGTCACAGCGCACTCTCTCTTGTTCACGTCCATGCCCGTATGAATTCATTTCAAAGCACCCCTGCTTTGTAAACATCTAAGGAGTAGTATTCCTGGTACATAGATATGAAGGGAAGTTACTTGAATAAGGACATGGCATACACCAATACTCCTGGCATGGGTATTCATCCTAGTATGAATAAATAGAGAGACAAGTAGAAAAAGACACATAAAAAAAGACACGTTAAATTTACAAGTTATATGGCAGGGTTAGATCCAAATAGCACCAGGTTCTGAGCTGTGTGCCACCTGCTATGCCCTAATGCTTTTGGAGTTGGCCTCGCAAACCGATCAAGCACTAGAAGAATTCAAGAGAACCTATTTCCTCATGTTCACAGTGCAAAGAGTGCTCGGGCAGATCACAGAGCAGAAATATATAGAGTTAGAATCCCTTTCAGGGAGCAAATTCCTTTTGTGAAATTGGTGCTCAATTTAGCTGTCACTGCTGAAAGGGAAAAAGATGCAGAAGCGACTTTTAAGTCCACGAGCCACATCCCTTTAAGCAATTCATGCTGTGCCAACCAGTTCTATAAAACTTTGTATTTCATCTAAACTCCATTTAAGTCTAAATAATATGAATGCCCTGCTATGGTATTTCCCTTCTCACTGCTGATAATTATCAAGTTATTTCTGCTATAAACAAAGCAGTGTTATTCTCTCTCTCTGCCTTAGCATACCTGGTCCCAGAGCAGTTTACTTTTAAACATACCAATAAACTGCACCGAAGTCCACTAGACTCTTTGAATACTTAAGTGCCTTCCTGAATCAAGATGTCGGGATCTTGTAATGAAGTGCTTACAACTTTGCAATTATTTCTATGGTGACCGAACCCTGACCTCCAAAAATTTGTGTACTTGAGTGTCCCTAAATAGTCGACTAGGAAAAGTGGGGGTGGAAGAAAAATCTGTGTAAGGAATGGTCATTGTTTCCCATTGAAGCCCCTTCAGCAATATAGTCCTGGCTCATTTGTAGAGGATGGAGATGGCTTCTCTGCTGTCCTTCTGCTCCCATCAGCAGCTGGGGGCAGTTGCAGTGGGAATGCAGAGGACTGGACTGAGATTGTCACTTACTGGCTGGGTCTGCTGGAACATAGCAGGAGCATCTTTCATTTTGTGCAAGTGTCGCTGTGAGTTACATCTCTAAAGCCAGTTCTTAGCTCTGATTCTTCCTTCTGGTGCCTGTGTCTTTGGGTCATCTGCACTTAAGAGGAAGCAGTGCATAAGCATCCGAGGAAAAAAGCTGGCCTAGCGTATCTTATTTATTAATATTTACAGCCATCAGCACAATCCTGCAGAAAATCTGATCTCGAGCAGCTTTGAAATTCAGTGCTTTTCAAAGCAGCATTTCCTATCAAAAACAGAAGTGTGCACTATGATTTGTAGAAAGGATTTCTCTTCCTCTTGGAAAAAAAAAAACAACAAAAACAACAACACAAAAACAGGCTCCCAGTTTTCTCAGCACAGGATTTATATTGTTATTAAATGAAATGTATTATCATATTGTGACATGCTAGGGTGTCTTTTGCAGGATTTCAGAAGTGGCTCCTCATTAATCTACCGTAATTCATTTGTCACATATCTCAAAGCTACTTGATATCACAGTTACTTTAAGGTATGACAGTTTTCCTTAGCAACAGGTTGTAATTTCAGCCAGGCTGGTAAATGTGAGGTCAGAAGCTGGTAGCTGCAAATCTAGGAGGCTAAAATACACTGCACATCCTTGTTTCGTGTTGCACTACCATCCTGAATCCTGGATGAGCAAAAGTAAATATTGGGGTTACTCAGGAATAGGCTTTGTTCTCTTGGAATGGCTCATTTAATATTAAGTGTATTTTGTGTTTATGAGAGAGGTATTTATGTTTCCTCAAACTGGCATTAAAACCAGCCTTCATGTGATGCAGGCACCTCAGGTGCAGATTTAGTTTCGAGCCCTGACCTGAGCAAGTATCTGTTACACCTCGGAGGCCGCAGGTCACTGCGGGACGGAGCTGCTGGAGCAGTGGGGCTGCCTTGGCGGGGGGGTGGAGGGGTTACCAACAGGCGTCCTGACATGGGCAGGCATCCCAGCCCCAGGAGGAAGCTGGAAAACTTACTTCTGGAGGCTGAACTTAGCAACAGCGAGCACACAGACTTGATGGCCACCAGCGACCACAGGTTCAGTAAGTGTTTGACTAGGGCCAGGTTGGTGCAACCCAAAACACCAGAGGTCTTTTGTTAAGTCCCAAACTTAGCACTCTTGGCTACCCGAGTGATAGAAAGTACCAGATTATGGCAGTGGCAGCTGTTTCCAGCTCTAGGAATAGTTCGGTGAGCACAAGGAGATACTCAGACAGCTGGTGCTTAAAAGTCCCGTTCCTCACTTCCTTCAAAAGTGGCATGGTGGAAGGTTGGATATTTTTTATATACACTACTGATGGTACTTCAGGACTCATGGTTTGGGTGGCAGAGCACTGGAAGAGGCTGCCCAGAGAGGTGGTGGAGTCTGTATCTCTGGAGACATTCAAAACCCACCCGGATGCGTTCCTGTGCCACCTGCTCTAGGTGACCCTGCTCTGGCAGGGGGGTTGGACTAGATGATCTCCAGAGGTCCCTTCCAACCCCTACCACTCTGTGATTCTGTTTTCCCAGCTTTATTTACAGGATGTTCTGTATAATGAGGAGATGTTTTCAGGCACCACCCAACTTGCTATGTTCTCCTTCCCATACATAGTTCTCTTCTTCCATTGGACTGTTCCATGCTCATCTGTCGTTTTATAAGGTAACGATCCTTTGCCCAGCTGTGTGCATGTCGCCTCTGGGAAGCCAAGACACGCCAGGAAGCCAAAAGTTCAGTAGACATCAGGGTGTTGGAAGTAGGTCCTTGTCTTCACACGGTGCATCACGGGGCTGGATGAACTCACTCAGCACTTGCTGTTTTACCATTGACTCCCACTGTCCTGACAGAGCAAAGAGACCACGCAGGAATCAGCTGCAAGCTGGGGTAGGATGAATTATTGTAAATAACCGAGCTGAGCCATTAGAAATAAGTTGCTAATGTAAGCAAGATTAACTTGATGTGCTGCCTGAAATGAGATATTAGAGATGATAGGAGAGAGAGAGAGAAAACTTTTCATTTAGATGGAAACAGGACTGATTAATTAAGCAGTAACGAACAAGGAACCTTGCCTTGAATTGATATGAGGCTTGCAGTGCTAATTTAACACAAAGTACAGCTCCCAATTTGTTATTAAATTAAAATGGCTTTTAAAATTGTTTACAATTTTTTTTTTTTTCCTTATCTGCCTCTCTGTGGCAAAATGATTATTCTGGCTAGTTAGAGAAACCAATCAGAGCAACAGAAAGTGTAGGTTGAAGGGGGGAAAGATTGTCCTGTTGTGTAATTAAGAAATATACACTAATATGCATGACATCATGAATAAGCACTTCAAAGTAGTAAGTGTGCTCTGTATTGCATATTAAACTAAACAATTAGCATGCTAACAAGCTGCTCTGGACATACAGTGAAAAGGCATTGCACTTAAGGAAATGACTGCTGCTTATTTTTTAGTCTAAAGATCTGCTCACCTGACTGACAAGTACTAAGGAATAATAAGGACGAAACATTTCTCCTTTTTCTTCCTTTCCCCGCTTCTCACAATTTTCAAAGCAGTTTAAATTTGGCAGACTTACGGGTTACCCCGTACAAGGGAACTTTTGCTACCCCCATCAAAGTATATGATGGAAATGTGAGACATCGTGCATGATAGACAAATCCTATGGAACAACAGGGAAAATAACCTTGTAGCGACATTGGTTTTTTTTAGTCTCAAACAAGTTTTGCTCTTGACAGGAATGATTCCATGTAATTTATTGTAAGATAGCTCAACAGTAGCAATTTGTCATGCATTGTGATGTAATTTGATGGGTTCATTTCTTAAATGAATTATGGATTATGGATTACCTCTGTATATCAACAACAGAGCTGTATCTTTTATGTAAATATTCCCTCAACTTTTCCTTCCTCTTCCAATCCATTTTCCGTCATACAGAGATGACTTTTCTTCCATCTAATCTTTCTACTAATAAGGTGTTTAATAATTTAGCAGCCTAAAAAATGAGTGTATTTCAAAGGAGTTGTTACCAATGGTAGTGTAAGAGCCTCAGGCTACAAAAATGTGGATGAGGTTACCAAAGTTTTAGAGTCAGGATCCCAACTGTCTTTCTGCTTCAGGCAGCTATTTTATTAAAGTTGGTATTAAACAACACCGCCTAAGGTCTGATTAACAATTTATGACTTCCTAAAAAGGATTAGCAGAAGCCTATCATTTTTATATTTAAATCTTAATTTGCATCTAAGAGAAACCGTACCCAGGTTTTATACTTTCATTATTTATTATCTTTGTTATTACTATTGCTGCCTCAGAAACATTGCTCATGTGAACATTGCAGGCACCACTTTGCTGTACTGATCTTTTAATACCCCATCCCCTCACACGTGTCAGAAGGAAAACTGGCCTCTTGCGTGATGTGGTGGGCTTGATCCTGCAGAAGGACGGCTTTTGCCTCTTGCTGGGCTCGGTTGCTTTTCACTGTCCCTGAAGTCCATTGGGATGGAGGGTGATCGGCACTTGGCAGAGTCAAGACGCGATGCACAAGCCCAGGAGCTGAACGTTGTCCAGCTAACGTTGCTTTAGAGAATGAAATCCAGATGTACGTGACCAAGGCTTGCCTGACATGCCTTCCCAAAGAGGAATTTTCCTTTTTGACATTTACTTTGTGCAACTAGTCGTGTCTCTGTCTCAGGGATGTTTCTCTATGAGCCTCCCAGCCCTTCTTATTAGGTTACTGCTGGGCAGCCTCTGCGAGGAGAGGAGGCAGGGGGTGATCCTGCTGCCATATTCTGGGATGCGACGGAGCAGGAGCTGTCGCTTTTTGCTATTACGGAGGCAGCCCAGGAAGGAGAGTGCTACCAGGTGGACGGGAGTGGGGGTGTAAGGTACCAGTAAATCTGCTGGCCAAACTTTGCTCACTCTCCCGAGTATAAAATCAGGCCAAAGACGTGCAGCTTAGTAGAACAGCGTGGAATTTATTACACTTCTGGCAAGGCTATTTTTGATTTTATTTTTTTTTTTAATGTTCAAATAGAAAATAATAACAATGGTATGTTCTGTTATCTATTTTCAAATTGACCTAATGCCCCCCCTTGACTTTGTCTTCTCCGAGTTCAGCTGCTGCAGAAAGTTGTATGGCACATTTTCTTTTTTTCCCCTGTGTATTTCCATTTCTGATACTCTTCAGTGGATTTAACACTCATTTCACCAAGGGGTGGATGTGGTGGTTGTAGCCTGTAGAGCTAAGGGAAAAGACTGTCAGCTACAGGCTATGAGCTCCGCTGGCTCACAGCAAGGAAGACGTTATTTTTGTCCTCCTGAGCTTCCATAGTCAGTAAGACACTAAAAGGCTCAAAAGAAATGCTGGTATTTAAGCATCTTCATTGCTTTATTTGAACTCTCAACATCTCCATGGCTTTTCTTTTAATCAATAGCTTAGTTTTTGTCTTGGACTCGAGGGCTTTAAGTTTTAAAATACTGGAGCCATAATCTGAAAACTGCTGGTTCTTCAAAGCAAAAATGAGCATTAACACATTCAGAAGAAGATTTCTCATTTCCCTGGCTTTTCAGGATGCGATAAACTGAATTTTAGTTTTAGGGCTGCATTCACATTTCAAGGATCTGCTGTTAGAAGGAGTCTGAGAACCGCAATCAGAATGTTTTCTTGTGGCGCTTGCGTTCAGCATGTGCTTGTGGGCCATTACTGTCAGTGGGATTTAAGTAAATGCTCAAAAGATTGTGCTGAATCAGGGACTGAGCTGTACCTGCGCGGAATAAGGCCCTTAGATCCAGGATTAGCAACACTCAGGGTTTCTGTCTCATTCTTAGTTCTGACTGAAATTTTATCTTGTCACATTCTCAGTCAAAAGAGGACAAATGAGTATTATTCCATTGACTTCCAGGGAGCTGTAATGATAAACACGAGCTGAAAAACTGGACCAAGCAAGCAGAAGAAAA
Organism: Dromas ardeola; assembly: GCA_013398915.1. Taxonomy (NCBI): domain Eukaryota; kingdom Metazoa; phylum Chordata; class Aves; order Charadriiformes; family Dromadidae; genus Dromas; species Dromas ardeola. Next base: position 382,212 of record VYZM01013524.1, read on the forward strand.
AGCATGAATAAATTATCAGCAGTGGACATGCCCAGGAACCAAGAGCAGTCAGCTCCCCCCACCCTCTCCTCACTCTCCCGTTAAAAAATCCTCAGCCATGGAGCCAGAGAGCAGGAGCGATTTCATGGGATTTCTGTGGCCAGTAACACAGCAAACAACGGCGCGAGCAAATAGTTCATACTTAATCTGTGTGATGAATTATTTATCCAAACTATTCTACAGCAACATATTATTATTTATTTGTATTACATTAGTGCCCACAGGTCCTAATTGCGTGAAGCAGTGCTCTAACCTAATAGAGTCCCAGCTGGCAAGTATGTTCAGAGAAATCAGTCTTGGTTGCAGGATTATTTGACCAAAATGTGCCTAACTTCGCAGCAAATCCTATTAGAGCAGAGTACTTAAGTGAGTTCTACACTGTAATAGATGTGCAAGTTAAACATCAGCTATGCTTCTGTCCAGTTAAAGCACACCTATTAAAAAAAACCAACTAGCTAAATGCCTACTATATTATGATTCATTCTGTAACCACTGGAATGATTTTAGTCTTCTGTGTACAGAATTTTCAGGTGAGGTCAGTGTGATTTGCACTCACAGTGATGGCTTCTTGGTTCTCTTAAATGGTTTAATCAGAAATAAAATTAAAAAAAAGTAGGTCTGACCGTAACGCACAAGAATATCTTATGTGGAGGAACAAACAACACAGTATCAGGCCTAACATAAGGATATCACAATTCTTTGACGAAAGGAAGACAAAGAAGTAGGAAATAAAAAGTGAGGTACAAAACAGTTGCTGGGAGCTCCTGGAGGTCAGTGGAGACCATAATATGTGCCTTCAGTGGTCTTCAGGATAAATTCTGCCCTCGGTGTCACATAACTTTCCACTGTATTTGTGGATAGGACTGTTGCCAGTAAAATAGCCTCTTCTTTGCTTTGTTTTTCATTTTATTCCTATTCTGTGACTGCACAGTCTGAACTAGGCACTAACTAGTGCCTAGTTATATATAGGCTATTCAGCCTCGGTCAATAGGTATTTTACGGTTATCCTGGGTTGCTTTCTGCAGCAAGGATAACACAGTTTTGTGGAAAATGTTGCCTTTGTTCCACATGAATCTGCAACAGCAGGTCACAGTTTGCAGACACGGACACGGTGTATGCGTCAAAAGAACAGCTAGATGAAAAAAAATCTGTCAACACCTGGTTTGTACACATCTCTCAACCTCTACGTTTTGGATGCTGGTTACTAATCGAGTTCCACCACATAGCAATGCACTAAAATTTTCTCATGTGGCCGTCATTTCCAGAAGAACATGTGGGTATCAGCTTGCAGTGGAGTGCCAGCTGGCCTGAATCCAAACCATAAAGCCAAATACCTTCACATGGTGAACGTGTTTGGAGGCTGAACTGAGGTCCACGTTGTGCAAGTGGCCTTATCTTGACATGACTGAATGAGGGAAATGCATGAAGTTGTGATCTCTGAAAATCTGCTCCTGCCTTGTTTTCTGAACCTCCTCAGAACAAGCAGACACCCAGTCCTGCATCCACACAGCCCAGCTTTAAATGGGTTTTTGGTACCCAGCTCTGCAGTTTGTGGCTTGAGTCTTTCTGCTGCTTCAACCAGCTCTGGAATGTGTCCCTCCAGGTTAGCTTGCATAAACATAAACCCCCAAATTAGCATTGCAAGCAGCAATTGCCCTCAAAAACCAGTAGTTTATCTGTGCGCAGTGCATATTTGCCATCTGCTAACGCATTAAAAAAAAGGAAGAAAAAAACCCAGAATCTGGGCCAAGTCCTTAATTGGAGTAAATCCATGTGTAACTCTAGAAACTTTAAGGAACTGTCAGCGCCTTTACCAGCTGATGAACGGGCCTCTGCGACTGCGAAGCAGAGGATGCTTTGGAGCCTTTGGGCTATGCATTGTGTCTGCCTGACTGAAGGGGTGCCAAAGGGAGGGAGTACGTTTTCATGGAGGCAGCCTTCTGGTTGTCGTCTGCTGTGCAGAACGGGGTGTATACCTACACACTGCAAGCCTTCTGCACTTCTGGCAGCTTGGCTCTCAGCGCAGCTCGCATACCTTGTAATATAAATACTCAGCTTTGCTTTCTTAGCCCTTCCCATGCAAAGTCAGAAGCATGGACGCGGTGCCAAAAATAGGAAGCTGAACCCTGCCTCCTGCAGCAATGGTCTCTTTGAAAGCCATAAGCAAAGAGGGAAAAAGATGTGGGACCGTCTCACACCAGAAAGGACATTTTGGTTGTGTTTGAGGTTTTTCCTCTATAAGAAAAAAACCCAACAAACAAACCCTTAAAAGGTTAAAATAACAACCCAAGTTCTTTTGGACAGAGGAGTGAGCATTTTGACCTGACTCCTGCTCAGGATGAGTAGCGTGTGACAGCCAGGCTCGTGCTACACCATTACTATTCAGGCCACTGGCACTGGAAAAAAAATACAGGACTGTCAGGGAAAGAAATGTAGAATGGAGAGAATATGATTGTTTTACTTCTGAAAATCTCTCTAGTTTCAAAAAGAAGGAGATACTTTTAACATTTATCTTTTCCCCACAATACGGTGGATTGGCAAGTGCCTCTAGGGGAGGGATATGTGGGAACAGAACAGAACACTCTCCAAAAGCTTTTAACTAACGCTACTCGGACAAGGTAATTCAGTAAGAGTGTTTAAAAGGTCTCACAAGAGAAATCTTGCATCTCTACTTCACGGCTCACCCTCACATGCCTGTCTCTTTCAATAAACGATTACTCTGCCATTGAGAGCACCTGGCTTGCTGGCTGGTATCACACATCTTTCAGTATGTTGATACCAACATAGCCGGTAATTCCCCAGGGGACTGGCAAGCAAACGGGTTTTGAAAGCCCTCTACCTTCAAGGCCCCTACTGAAACCCCAGCTAGAACAGATGCCAGCAGTCGAAAGCACCATTAGTACCACCTAATGGCTCTTCAGAGATCTGTGTAAGCAAAACAACTATTTCCATTCCCTTTCATACAGAAAAAAGATGAATAGTGGGGGTTGCATTAATCGTGTCATCTGTTGAAAATTTCGGTGGCACTGGCCCACGAACCAGTAGCAGAAGTGGCGGGGAGAACATCTCTGCAAAACGAGCGCTAGGCTCCTTGGCGAGGTGGGCTGAAGAAACTCTCATTGATGCTGTTTACCCATTATCTGTTCTGTGGATAAATGAAAGTTTTCAGCCCCCGCAGCTGCCAGTGTCTAAGCTGCAGAAGCATTGCATCACTAGAGAGATTAAAAGAGAGGGGGGGAAAAAAAAAAAAGAAAAAAAAAAGCTCATTCCAGGGTAGCCGATTTGCAGTGGAGGCAGGCACGGGAAGGGTTCCTGAACTTTTGGACCCTTCTGTTACTCAAAGAGCCCACAGCCTGTGTTTTCTCATATCTGCAGAGAGCCACAGACAGGGGAGTCTCTTATCTCGGGGTGGAATTCACTTTTCTCACACTCTAGTCATGCAGTGAAAGACCTGCAGTGAATATACCTGATGAATTTAGGCCACATCTTTAAATCTTAAAACTTTGACTTGCAATATCTCCTGCGATGGAGGGGGGAACAGGAAAGGGGGAACAAAAGACACTCAGAGTTTTGCAACCACCCGTTAAAGACCAGTTTTTAAAAAGGAATTGAATAACTCAGGATTAAGTGTCAGTGCCCTTCCTTTAATGAGTAATCCTTACTCATGGCGAGTTCAAATTTTTCTATAAAGTGTGTTTTATCACTACCTTTTAAGGTCTTTATACCCCAGAGCAGATCACTTGCAAATTTACAATGGAGAAATTATTTCACGAAGCCGGTGGTGACTCACTTGAATAGGAGTTTGCAGACTCGGACGCTGGGGTTTGAAGATTTCACTGGGTATGCAGGCTTTGTAGGCGTGCACCTCGACAAAAGCACGGGCATGCAAAAAGAGACCATATGGCGTGCATTCATAAATAGGACAGATCTTGCCCTCACACAACTAGATGTATATGCATCTAAAATGCATGTTGTTCGTCCCATGCAGACGTCTTTTTTATTCCACTTCAATCTTAAATCAGACCTAAAGCTCGGCCTAAAGTTTCAGTTCATCAGATAGGCAAATCAGTATTCTCCCAAGGGAAAAGCAAAGCAAAAACATGTGAAATTTGTAACAGCTGAGGACATGATCCTGTTTCCTGTCATTTAGACTGTCTGGTCAAATGACAGGACCTACATTCGCTCTTGTTTACATTGGATTATTGGTCTTCCCTCTCCACTGGAGATCCTGGCAACATTTTCAATGGAATTCTATGAGTTTGGAAGGTTGAGATTTTACCCGTAGAATTTAGTGAAATTATTCTCAGCTTGTGTGGCTAGTAGCAGTGAATCAGCCCCTTATATTTTAGGTTTTTGGTGGTTATTTCATCTCGATATCCACTGTGATTGTCATTCCTTGTTATCCACTCCTAGCATTCATTTTCCTTAAAGCTCTGACCTATTAAGGTAAAGACGTTATTTTACAGGGATTTAATTTTCACTAAAAAATCAAAATTCCTAGTTCTTGCATATAAAGAAAGCCTTGAAAACATGAAGTCTACCAAGGGGAAAAAAGATAAAAGAACAATCTGAGTTATTTTTAAATCAGTCTAACTTATGATTTATTTGGAGGCTTGGGCTTGCAATACAGTTAATTTAATTGCAGTAATTTATTACTTCCTTACTAATAGCTTAGTACATTACCAGCAAACTTCTCTCTCAGCTTTCTGGAGCAAGGCAGAGGCAGAGAGGACTCCACCTCTCTGTTCCTGTGGTCTCATCCTTGTATGGTCTGGCCGAAGACATGCAGATGCCTTGGTCACAAGCGGCTAAATACATTGGAAATGTATCGAGTAAAGGTGAATGATAATGGCTGTAACACTTAGCACTTATATGTTCCTCCGTGTCCAAGTGCTTCACAAGCAGGAGCTAATTACGATACGTTCAGTAATAATGGTATGTTCAGAGAGATGCTGTATTGTGTCCTTGCTGTAATAAACTGCTGTGCTGGGATAGGAAATCACTAGATTACAAGATAGAAGGAGGCAGCTTTAGGATAATCGCTCTGTAACCTCGTGCACCCAGGTCCCTCACTGGAGATGGCACACATCTCGACTTCTGCACAAGCACCTACTCTGTTTTTTGGGGGAGGTTTATACCTTGCCTGCGTTGCCTTTGTTTCAGCTGTATCTGTGCAAAGGGGCTGCAGGGCAACAGGAACTTCTGCCTTTGTCTATTCATGGTAGGATGCAGGAGAAGGGTTGGGGAAAACACTTTTTAACTGCCACAGGTTTAAAGAAAGCTGACTAACCCCCAAAGCATTTTCAGTTACATGCTGCAGAGCAAGAGAGAAAAAAAAATCCCCTCTTTGCCGCTCTGCTCATACCGCTGTAGCAGAGTCATCTTGTGTTTTCTCCTTGAAGTATGTGTTGTCACAAAAAATTAATTACTTGAGCAAAAAGAAATAGGATTGCAGGGAAAAAACAGATTTGTAATATTAACCTGATTATAGCTACAGGTAATAGATAATCTCCTGCTTCCTCTTGTGGGAGAAAAGATAACTTGTCTTAAAAACTTCCTAAAAAAAATTTCCCATTTTTTACAAGGTGTCTAGCAACAAAGAAAAGGAGAAAGCGTCATCCATGGATTTTTGTATTTACTTATTTGTAGAAAAACTTTCACGGGTTAATTCACATTTCGATGATGTCTTGTTTTTTAACTTCAGCTGATAACCCTTTTCAGGAATTATGTCCACTGCACAGAAGAGATGGTGGCAGATGCTCCGTAGGGGGCAACTAAATAGTGTGGGTTGTGCTTTCTCTCAGCTGAACTGACCTCTCCCCAGGCTCCGTGGGGCTGCCGTGGAGCTGCTCCTCAGGGGTGCCAGGACATGGTGATTCAATTGCTGTTGCCCACCAGGGAACGACGAGGTCATTCTGGATGAGAGAGAGATATTAACCAACAAAATTTTAGGCATTAAACCAACTTTGGAAACGAGCAGGACGTTCTGTTGTCTTGGCCAAGCTCCCAAACAACTGAAGTTTATGGCATTTCTGAGCTCTCCCAGTACACATCATTGAAGGCAATTTTGCTTTTCCTTGTAAGCGATGGTGTACAGGTGAACCTCCCTCTCCACGGGTGCTGCGGGCATAGAAGTTCTTGAAAAAAATATACAGCCACTAAATGGCAGTGGTGGATACCCTTGTTACTGGCAATGTTCAGGGTTATGGAAGAACACCACCACCACCACAACTTTAGTTTCTTGACATTAAAAATTTATATTGAAATACCAGCCCTGTAAAGTCCATTGATTACTTGTTCTAATGCAAGAGAGAAGGCATTTCTGAACTTCTTCAGTGTTTATAATACAGATTTAATGAAAGTGGATGTTACCAGTTTTATGGATGGTAACAGCTCAGGTTGTATTCTTTCTGCTGGTCGCTGCTTAAGTGGCATTCGATGGCAGTTTCCCTACGCTAAGCTGCTGAACATCATTTTCTCCTCTCAGCTTTCTAAAAATTAAGTGTAATTTAACTCCTGTGAACATTAGCCTGCAGATCTACAAGAGAGCCAAAATTACAATCGGTCCTCATTTAAAGAGGTCATTATTCTTTTTAACTAAATAAAAAAGTTGGTCCTTTCTTATTGGCAAGAAGTATGATTACTTTTCTCCTCCACCTTCTCTGTGTTCAGTAAATACTATAACTTAGGCGAATTCTAAAAGCAATTTTTAAAGGTATTACAGCACAATTTTACAGCAGATAACAGACATGCTGAAAACTTTTTTTTTTTTAAACCTTCCTAAAACAGTATCTCTTCGACCTAAGCTTTCATGGTTAGCAAAGCACTGAAAACATGGAAGATATTAGATTATTTGCATAGTTAGTGTAGCCCGTGATTTATTTAACTAGAAGAAATAGTTAATTTTCTAAAATGCTGTTTTAAGGAAACAGTAGCAAGCAGAAGGTGTTTACACTCAGAAGACTAGGGTAATGCATTTAACAGAAAAAAAAAAACAAACCAACAAGACAGGGTCGAAAACAAACAAACAAACAAAAAATCCACAGCTACCCAAATAGACTATGGAAAATGGGAATGATTAAAAAAATCTCTCTGATCAAAAAAACATCTGCATGCTAATCCGGGTGTTTTCAAGTAGAACAACAGAGTAAGAGGAAAAAACCCACATATTTAAGAAGAAATGTGAGAAGCAAACAAAAATATAATGATGAATGCAAAAATATGACCAAGTCAGAAAAATTCAGAGAAAGAAACAGATTGAATCTGTGCGTTCTTTCACAATGGAGCTTCTGCTGGTGTGACTGCACATTCAGCAGTGTGAATATTATAATTAAAGAATGTCAGCTCAAGCAAAAATGTTTTAAAACCTTCCTATTAAGCAGATAAACTGCTTAAAAATACTGATTATATTAGGAAAAAGGGATGTGTTTGTTTTTCGTGTTTCAATTTCTTTCATCTGCTATAACACATTTAAATAGCAGATGTCTCTCCCAGGCAGTGTTTGATAGCGATACTGTTGATTTCGATACCAAGGTGATAAGAACATCTTTATGGAGGGCTTCGGTGCTGCGCTGCAGGTCCCAGAGCTCACTGGTACCTGCCCCAGGGTCGAATCCAGCGCCAGGCAGGGATCCCACAGCAGCAGCCGAGCTGTCCCAGCCCCGTGCCGCGTCCGGGGCTGGTTATCTCTGCCTGTCAGCAGGATGGATGAGGCGAGACGCAGCGCGGTGCTGGTCCGGCCGGGCTGCCGGCAGTGCCTGGAAGGGCTGAAGGTTCTCCCCATCATATTTGGCCTCACAAGCCCGTGGGCATGCCCTTACGAGTGCTGCGGGTAAAGAGCATGGCTCCGTACAACCGCAGGCAGCCAGCGCCGGGCAGTGCTTTATCCCAGGTTGGGACCGGAACGGGAGCGCCTGAGAGAGAGGTCCCCAGCGCTGCGAGACGTGGATGCCAGGTCGATGCAAACCGCTTTCATCTCTGGAGCCTGGAAAAAATTTCACACCCAATTGCAATTAAAGTCGCCACTTCTTTTTGCAATAGCAAGACAAAGCTGTCAGGGTATTGGACAAAGGACAATTACAAGTGCAAAAAAAATGTAAGCTAAAATGAAAATTATCTCGGGTGGTCACAGGTTAGACCAGATCAGCCCGATGTTGCAAATACTTATGCACAGATATATTTTTAGAGGCACAAATAGTCTGAAACAGTTACATGTGTAGCCACTCGCCTAGTTTTGCTTATCATTCAGAAAGGTTTAAGCAAGATCTGATCATCACATGCAAAGATCTTGAGGAAGATCGTCATTACAAGGTAGCTTAAACCCACACCTTTTTAGGTCCCTTTAAGATACTGTTCCAAAGCAAATAACTCAAAGTTGTCTGAACTGTGAAAAATGGCAGTTGAAAAATAACCGCTGATGTGTATATTCAGCCTGGGCTCCCAGGAAAACATTTGTCATTTGGAAAGCCACTCTGAGCTGGCTTCTTTAGCACCCAAAAGTATCAGAACATCTTGAGTTTTTTGTCAGGCTCTACCAGTGAGGCTGCAGTGCACTTTTTTCCCCCCATCATGGCCAAGCTCTGTGTTGTGAGCCAAGACAGTTTACCTGAGGTGTCATTACAAAGTGTGAGAAAATTGTCATCGTAAATCATAAATGTGAAAATAAATGCAACCTCTGGGATTGCAGGATTTCTTCCAAAATTTTCACCTTGCTGCGAAGTATCCTGTAATCTACCACTAGGTTTCTGTCTTTTTCTATTGTTAAAGTGCTGTTCTGCATTTCTAGGTTTCCAGGGAGTCACCATGGCAGTTAGACTGTTAACCCAACCTTGAAGAGCAAACAACAGCACAAGCAACCGCCTGGTTATGAATCTGTAAACATTACCTCATCCATTTCAGAGGAATTTTAACTCTTCCCCATTCCTACAATGAGATACAAACTGCCAACTCCAGTGTCAACTGTTCAGATGCCAAAAACATTAAACATGATAAAAAATAATGTAGAAAAATCTGGAGTAATAAAACACATGTAACTGCAGCCTGGTGACATGCTGATTGGATAATTTTTTAGTCATTCAAAGACAAAACTAAATGCATTTCTCTCGCTGTATATGTTTAACTTTGTTCTATATAGAAATCTCACAAAAAATTACCAAACTTTGGAATTTGCCAGCTATCTAGAGAGGAATGCATTCCATTACGCATTTGCGTAGCAGGCTTATGCGATGTAATATAATGCATGCCTAGGCAAACAAAAGGCTTCCCGTTTAACGGATAGGATTTGAAGTAGTTATTTGAGTATTTAATAATGTCAATGCTGAACGTGATTTTCCCTTCTCATTCTTTCATTCAATTGTTGCCTTTTCATGCTGTAGTAGTTATATGTTTTGGTATAAGAAAATTATTTACTTTGCATTCAGGGTCAATCTCTCCTCATTCCACAGTCCGATCATAACTACTTCACCGCTATTTTCTTGCTCTGTTTTGTTTTAGACTGCTTAATTGGAAATAGTTAATTGGCCCTGGTGTCCTGTGGCAGAGAAAATAACGATCTTAAACTGTATTAAGCTCCCATAAATATTTCACTTCATGCTAATTTCTGTGCTTCCAGCTGAGCTGTTTAAAGTGGTCAAAAAAAACCACCCTTTTTTGTCACAGTTAAATACTTCACTCGGAAACAGTGAAAGGATTAGCCGTTTGTGTTTTAAAGTGCGCATCAGTGAAGGAGATACTTTTTTTTGTTTCTTTAAAGACTGCCGGTCCTTTCCCTTCTGCCCTTAAATTATTTGCCGAGCTGCGTATCCCATCAAAGCACCGGTTTTATTTATTTTATTTTTTTTTTTTAAAGCATCAGCGGACCGAGTCTGAGGACAAGTTTCGTCCCCGGCGGGCGGCCGTCAGCAAAGCCTGGAGCTCCCCCCCGTGGCCACCGGCAGCGGCACCGGGACCCTGCATCGGGGCCGGGAGCGGGGCCGGGAGCGGGGCCGGGAGCGGGAGCGGGGCCGAGGGCTGCTCCCGCCGCCGGGCCGGGCTTCCCTGCGCCTCTCAGAGTTTTGCAGAAGAATTCCGCCCTGCCGTCACCTACAAACACGCGTCATTAAAATCGACACCGCAGCACCACTTTTCACAGAATCACAGAATGGCAGGGGTTGGAAGGGACCTCTGGAGATCACCTAGTCCAACCCCCCTGCCAGAGCAGGGTCACCTTAGAGCAGGTTGCACAGGAACGCGTCCAGGCGGGTTTTGAATGTCTCCAGAGATGGAGACTCCACCACCTCTCTGGGCAGCCTCTTCCAGTGCTCTGCCACCCTCAAAGTAAAGAAGTTCCTCCTCATGTTTAGGTGGAACTTCCTACACTCAAGTTTGTACCCATTACCTCTTGTCCTGTTGCCGGGCACCATTGAAAAGAGCCTGGCCCCATCCTCCTGACACCCACCCTTTAAGTATTTGTATGCATTGATATGATCCTCCAGCAGTCGTCTTTTTTCCAGACTGAAAAGACCCAATTCCCTCAGCCTTTCTTCATAAGAGAGGTGTTCCAGTCCCCTAATCATCTTGGTAGCCCTTTGCTGTACCCTCTCCAGCAGTTCCCTGTCCTTCTTGAATTGGGGAGCCCAGAACTGGACTTAAAAGAAAAAGAAAAAAAGCCCTCCCTTTTTTTCACTGTTTTTATCAAGTCTAGTTTTGGAAGGTTTTCTCACAGGGCAATGAAGAAGGGGGAACAAATTCCTCCAGAGAGTAGTGTAGTCAGACTTTGGTGGTGTGAATCTTCCCCTTGGGTTGTGGCTCGTTTCCAGCCGGGAGTCACCCCAGGAGCCACAGACCTTTGGTGTGACCCAGCAGGGCCATGGATGCCGTGGCAATTGTAAGGCCAGGTCATGGCCCTTGGCAGAAGAAGAGGAGCTCCATGAAGGAGAGCTGTGTTGTCCTGCCAGACATCTGGGGCAAACGCAGCAAAGGCTGTAAGCACAGGCAGGGAATGGGGGGCTAAAAATACCATATTTTTCCACTGAGCATGTAAAGTGGAGGCACTCTGCCGCGGAACAGAACGGCGCTGTGGAAATGGTTTAAAAGGTTTTTGCCACTGGCCATATGTTGCTGTGCCGCCACCAGCAGTTAGTATTGATAGGGTGCAATATTAAGTTCAGTGCAAAATCGCCTGGACTTGCTCAAACCAGGCTCCACTGATGTATAAACTGTGTGCAGACTTTGTACCAGAGTGACTGAGGACTGCACCCATGTCGACGTCTCTGTGTTTAGATGTGGGGTCAAAGACTTCCAGCTGAGTTGCTGTGACCGACCTCTTGGTCTGAGCCCTGCAGAGATACCTGCACCATCTGACTACAGCCCTTGCCCCGGTGAGCTCCAGAGCGTCTGTATTGGGTCAGCCTGTGCCTTCCATGAAGAGCAAGAGGGTGTCTTTGGCCCCTTTCCACCACTTACAGTAGCAACATGCAGGCTACGGAGCATGAATATTTTTGTCTGGCAAGCAAAAAAATTTACCAAGACAGCAAGTACAGGAAGTCACAAGGGCTGATAGCAGCGATACTTTCCCCAAGTTTTTCAGCATCCTTCTTTCGATACATATAGCAAGGCGGCGCGCTTTTATCTGGACACACCGGCTGCTTCTTGCAGCTTCAATTTATACTCGCCTAGTGTCATTTCAAAATCCTGGCTTTTGAATCACATGTGAAAGCACAGAGCTTAGAGACTTTCCCTCGAACATCCTATCCTTTCGTTACTTTTACTAGCCCCAGTGAGAGTACTGAAGGAGCACTGTATCATGCTCAGTACATTATGCCTGTGATCAGAGTCACAGTGCAGTAATATGGACACAATTTTGCCCATCTGCTTCTATAAGGTGGTTCTTTTAACGGCTTGGTAAAGCACTCATGCAATTGAGTTGCATTAACGGGAACTGAAAATGGGTTAAGTTATCGGTTTAATGAATGAAAAATCAAATACCAAAAAGCCCAGCCTCCAGCCAGCTAGGTCTCAAATATCAATCTTTGGCCTTAAATAATTCTGCTCTTGTTATTCCCTTTCCACAGTCAGACTCTGTTTGCATTAGTGCAGATTGGCACCATTCCTCCAGAATAAATCTGCCCCCACTCAGCCCTGGACGGCTTATCCCAAAATAGGTGAATTCTCAGACCGAGCAGAGCTTTCCTAGCAGTTTTTGTATTACACTCCCTGCAGAGAGTATAAGTCAGGACTTGGTCTAAAATGTCCTTTATCACCCTGTTGAATCCCTGCTGTGTTTAGCAGCTGGCACAACTTAAAATAGTCTTCAGGCTATTCTAAATATTGCTGAATTTCCTGGGAACATAGCACTATAAGGAATCATTTGGGACACCGAGTCCAGCTCTCCCATAATCACAAGACTCCACATAATAGACATCTAGTTTGTAGAAGTGCACAGCACACTTCACCCATCACTACATCCTGTAACCCACCTGAGACCTGAAGTACAAGATGCAGAAGAAGCTTAAAAGTGGTAAAACATTGCAATAAAGGACAAGAAGAGATCAAGGGTACGATCTGGCAGAACCTGACAGAGGACTAGTAGTATCTAAGGATGGCTTAAAGCCACCTTTAACCTTAGCTGTGCTCCCCAAGCTGCTCTTAAGCCACCGCTTGGAATGAGTCAGGCTCCCCCTGTGCTGCTTTTGTGCAACGCTAACTTTGTAATCCTTTCTGGAAGTACAGACCATTGGCAAAAATATTTGTGGCACTCATTTGAAAGCCAGAGTGCCTTGCAACTGTGTAGGAGTTTGTACCATATGGCTTCTGCTGGATCATGTAACGTCATACTGATGAGCTGAAAAATACATGATAAAATAGTTTTGTTTGATAGTGGCCAAAAGCAAGATCGTGCTCACTGCGGTAATGTACTTTCCCAAGTCTTACGTCCCTGTCAGTATATCCCCATGTGAAATACAGGCTCACATAGCAAGTGGACACTGTTCTACTCTCTTTGTAATACATGACAATAACGACTATGGAATGCATTGCCTCAAATTGTACCTATGGTTTTCCTACTTTCTTGCTACATTCCCACTAAAAAGCCCACCACTGGCGGAGTTAGTATCTTGATTACTTTTTAGGGCCCACTGAGAAGGACTGTGATCCTGTGAGTCATTCTGGTTTCTTTTAATGAATAATTGAAATTATGAATGTGAAATATATTCTGAAATTGTGTTCAGGAGTTTGAATTTTACGTGCCAGCTTTTCAACTGCTTATTAGTTAGATTGACAATGACACGTTGTTGCTCACCCAATAAACATCTATGCAATACTGCTCACAGTGGCAGGGCTTCATGTTTGCCAAGAAAGGAGTAGTTCAAAAGTAATAATAATTCCTCTTCTTCAGAAGTCTAGCTGTTTGCGAAAGTCTGGAAAAGTTTATGTCCTTATTTTCCAGTATGTCTACAGTTTTGTGCTACGGTCGAGCCAAAAGAGGCATATCAAAATGCATGTTTAAGAGCACTAATAAGAATATGTCCAAGAACATAGTCTCATCAGGGCACACATAGCTGTTAGAATAAGTGATAACAAGGGAAAGATCTTGAAATTTTCTCATATATGAAATACAGCAACCAGAATGTCTCAGGGAAAGACTTGAAAAAAAAAGCTGTTAGCAGTATCTGTAACATGCAGGAATCCTGCCTCCGCTCCCATTTCCTCCTCTCCCTCACGCGCTTGCAGCAATATGTTGTAAGGGTGCAAGTGTGAAAAAGTACACATTCAGAGTTACTCGTAGGCAGCACAGAGAAACTTGCCATTTTTCTTGGTGTGCGTGTTTAATTTTGATGGCCAAACATCATAATTTGGCCATTATCATGGAATGAATTGGGCAGTAGGTTTTGCACCTGGCACGTTATTGTTTGCCCTGAAATCTTGCAAAGGTATTAGAAGCAAGGGTATCATTTCAGGTGGATCACAGGGACTTAATTTTCCCTGTAGTCTGAATTTAGTTTACATCCTTGGTACTACATTGCACTGAAAGCTCTCCTTATACACATCCTAATATAGCCATATACTGACAGTCACCACTCATTGAAACAAAACCTTGTAAAAACCTATTTTATATAAGAATACGAATCATTTCTGACTTGCTGACTTCTATAATAAAGCAAAAGATCTTATACTGCATTGTTTGTTGGGAGGGGACGGAGTAGGCTGGTAGGTTTTTGTTTGGGGTATTCTGACAAGTATATAATGTTTCGCGTGTTGTATGGGCTTGACTCGTGTCGCGTATTTGTGCAGCACTGTGGGGTCAGCAGAGACAAACATCATTTGTCAGGTATCTGTGTTTAGTCGGTTCTCATTCACGTCACTGTTGTAATTCCTGCTGCCTTCCACTCTTATGGCTGCTTTGCAGTACGCCCCACAACTCTAAGCTTTGTGGCCCCATGACTAAATGTATAAATAGAGGATAGGAAATGATGTTTGGGTTTTTTTCATGTAACTGGAATATGTACGGCAGGAACCACTGCAACACATAATCCTGCTAACCCCGACTTCACTAACGTCTAAAAGGGAACGGGGCACGTGCCTGGACACAAACAGCAGACTGTGAATGAGAATGCCCCAGGGTGTCCCCAGCTGCTTTTGGGAAGTCCATAATACCTCAGATTTTCAGAGTTCAAAGCAATCTCTAACTCTACCAGGTTAGGATCCCCACATGGAAAGCAGATTATCCCCTTATCAGTTTATTGCTGGGATCTTTGACCATTCCTCCTCGAGATGCCGACCATCCATCAGAGAAGAGAAACCAGACTAGATCTGCCATCCATTTGTTCTCACATAGCACAATAGCTCCAGTCCTATGTTCCATATAGTTTTGTCAGTGCTTCAGGAGTTCAAATACTGACTCAGGTTGAACTCTGCTGTAATAAAATAGCTGTGGCCTGGAAGTGTTATGATGCCCAATCTTTTAATGCACCAGCTAGAAGAGACAGAAGAGCACAGATGTAGCAAATGCCACTGCACAGAATGCTCTCCAGTTACCTGGAGGCGTTATGCTGTACAAAAGCATAATGTCATCGAGCGCTTGGGCGACTCAGCTCCTCCCCATCCTCAGTGCTACCTTGTAAGAGGTATAATTGAGCTCTTTTTTTCTGTTCTTTTCAGATTTTTTTTTCTATGTGTTTTTGTAAAGTCAAACAAATAGGAAAATTAATGACAGCACATGAGTGCACCACAGAATAACGCTACTTAAGGACTGCTGTGCCCTTGGCTCCAATTAACCTTAGTGTTTGTTATAGGTTGCAGCCAGCTGCATCAATCACTGTTACTTTGGTTGGGGAAAAAAGTCCATCATTACTGCAGCCGCACACAGATATATACATTATTTTCCTAAAGTATCATAATCCTCCACTTACCAAAGAGGGCCTGGGATAGCTGGGAGGAGGTGACACTCAATTTTCCTTCACATCTGCTTGATCCTTTGGTATAATCAGCACCACATGCACCAGGCAAGGTCACAAACTATGGCAATGTTTGTCACAACATGCAGTCTCCCCATTCTAGTGCCATTAACTGCTCAGCAACCTTTCCTTCTCCATCCCACTGTTTTTAATCTGCTAGAGCACTTCAGAGCAGGAACGGGGGAGTTCGTGCTCGCAGACCCATTTCCAAGGTTGCTGTCACCGGCCACACTTTGAGAAGGAGTCAGCAGTGAACCACTACCCCATTTGTTTCAGTGGAATAGGAAAAAGAACATCACAGTGGGATTTAATTTCAAGTTTGCTGGCCAGCACCTCCATCTAGGAAGAGATTCTGACGGCACTGGCATTGCGGGCATTGCAGTGTTTTCTCTGAATAACTTCCTGATAGTTTGTAGAGACCTGGAGCTGATCTAGAGACAGCGGTACCAAAATCATTTTATTTTCTTCCTTTCATTTTTTGAAAGGGTAGCGAGTCAGTGGTGTCACTACCCTTTGTTACAAAGGTGGTTATTTGCAGAATAATATGGTCAATAATCATATCATGATTTTCTGAAAGTCTATTTGTTTAACCTGCATTGTTTTGGCTGAATTTTTGTTCAAAGCCTGTAGTTTGTTTGAACCAGAAATTAAAGCAGAGCATACATCACCTGAGACAAGGGTGGGAGGTTCTGGTGAGTCTCACACGATATTATTTCATATGGCTCTTGTTGCGCTGCAGTTGCTTCCTTCGTAAAAGCAGACCTTTCCCCGAGCTACCTCCCTGCAGGTCTGATGGGTCAGGTGCACTCTTCTTGGGTTCGCTGACTACCTCTCTCCCTGACACCCACCGGGCTCTTCTTCTACACGGGGCTCTCCTTCCACCTAGTGCCCTCCCTCCCAAGCTCACAGGACGGATGGCACCTCGGTGCTGCGCTGCCTCACTGTCCCTGGGCAAAAGTTTGCCAGGTGCAAGGGTTAGAGCACCCAAACGTTAGCCACTTACTTTGGAGTTGCCCTTAGCTCTAACAAGGTGAGGTAAAAGCAAGTAGGTGCACTACGAAATAAGCAAGATAGGCCACAGGTGCACAGACGTGAAAAGATAACCAAGTCCCTGTCTTCCGAGTAGCAACATCAGCTCTAAATAGCTCGCTCTGTATGTATCCAGCTGACGAGCTGACAGATACTTCACAGCCCTCTGGCTGAGGATTTGGTTCTTATGCAAACCTATGACTTCGGATTGCATTCACGCAAGAGAATCTGGGATTTTTATAGAACCAGATGCATCTTTTGGCAGGAGGTATATATGCATGTGTGTCTGTGGAGGGGGGCACATTCAAATTTAAATTCTCCTCTCCCTTCTCTTTCCCTGCAAGGGAAATTGTTAACTCAGGGAAGACATTTATGTTACCAGGCCATTGTTTGCTTTTCCCAGTTTCAGAAACGCTATTGTACTTTGGGAATGGCAAGGTGCAGCGGTCTCCAGCATAAATAATAAACAGAGACACCTCACTCCTGGTCTGCCAACCCGGTGTAAGACAAAATGTTCTTTGCTGTTTGGCAAAGGGAAAGTCTCAGTACAAAGCTTCATCCCACACGGAGCCTTCCACCACACTTACAGGTGTGTCACCGGAGAAAAACCAAGGCTGCCCTGAACTTGCAAAACAATCAGAAGAGTTCATTCACCTTCTTCCCTACCCGGCTCAAACACAAAATGCCTGTTTGGAGGGAATAAGTTAAATAAACTTGCTGGAAACATAAAGCCATTTATTTCAATGAGTGAGAGATAAGATGCAGAAATCCATTCCTCACCTGTAATCCCTACTGTTTTTATGTGCAGTGAAAAAGTACTTCTATCAGCATGATGCCAGCCCATCATTTCTTAGATAATGATCAACATTTTCTCTGTTACGCTCCTCTTCTTAGGCCTCGATTCAGCAAAGCATTCAGGTACATCTTTATCTTTAGGTCTGCTAGCAGCCTTCAGTAAAAGCATAGAGTTTGAAAGTAAAGTGCTCTGCTAAATTGGGTCCTTCACAGGACTAAAGAGAAAGCTCACACAAGAGCAAAGCAGCATTGCTTTCCTTCCAGTCACACTTGTTTTATTCACTTGCTCTTGCTGTGTACAGCTGTGGATTGCTGGCAGTGTGCTTGGATGGAATTTGAGGGATTCACAGCTTCAAAGATGAGATGTGCCAGGCTTTAAAACAAGCTTGTATAAACACAGGAAACAAAAGCATCCATGTAAACAAAGGGAGGCAATATATATATATTCACACCTGAGCAGACACGCACACTTTTACATGCAGCCCTGTATCAGCAATGCTCCAGCAGGTTATATAGTATTCACTGTATCAGCAGACGTAGCTCTCATTTCTGCTATTGCTTTTCTCTTTGCTTCGTGATCAGAGAAGCACTGGGGCCAAGCCTGCTAGTTTTGCAGCACACTGTAAAATGTATGAAGAGGTTTCAAAAGCGCTGACAATGTCTCATCTATACTGAACTAGCATTATAGTCGTGCTCAGAGAGTGCAGTATGCTACGTATCATTGAATTCCTACCTTATTTTATGTTGTCTGTGTATTTTTCGAGTTTCTGTACTTTCTGCTGTAAGTGGGGATTTGTCAGTTGTCTTGCTGAGATTCTGGGGGGAGGGAGATGTTGTTTGATTTTTGAAAAGGCAATGAGATTTTAAAACATGTCCTCTAATTCAAAAGGCTTGTAGAGGCTGTGTGTAATCATAGTGGTCAGAGGACCAGAAGTAGAAAAAACCTTAACATTGCAAATATTGAGCATTTCTGAAATCTCTGCCACAAAAAGCCACCAGATATCTCAATACTTCAGGGGGAACAGGTTGCTTCCTTGTAGTCTTTACTGGCTCAGCTCCTTCCCTACCCTGCCACTAACTACACCAAGCAGCAGCACAATCTCCATGGCTGGTGTAAAACGAGCTAGATTTTATTTCCTCCACAGAGTGGCATGTGCAAGTCACCATGGAGGTGTTATCCTTTTGGGGACTATCCAGGGCCACCCTCAGTACTGGGTAAACACTGATCTGGATGCACAGCCAGAGCACAGGGAGCCTCTCGTGTCCGAGCACGCTTGGCCAACTAGTGCACTAGTTTGGCAGGCTCCTGGATTATTCAGGCTCGCTGTCATCCCCTTAGAGTTGTATAGGCTGACCTCTTGTATAGCCCCAGGTCCCATTTACTTCAATGAGAGGTAGAAACGTTCAGCCCTAATCACAGTTGGCTCAGGCTTGACGCACTCTTCTGTATGAGATTTACAAAGATTTAATGTTACTTCAAGAGACTCGCAAAAGTCCCTGAGGGAGTTCATCCACGGAAGTTAGATGCCTTCGCGGGATGCACGGAAGTCAGCCGGGTGCCTAATTCCCATTAAGTTAACTCGTGCAAGTATTTTCGTAAGTCCCTCTTGGCACTAATCCCCTTTGGCTTTCCGTCCCTCTTCTCCTTCCCCCTTCAATCTTTTAAATAAAGATAGCACTTAGCATAAAGATGTGTTGCAAGGCTCCACTCAGTGCCTATAAAGTGCTTTTCAATGCTGGCAGAAGTGCCTAACTGTACAGTATTCAATGAAACTGAAAACAGTGGGGATTTTTTATGAAGGTGATGTGCAAGCTCTGTTCTATCAGATACATTCATCTCAAATTTCCCTGGTGTCAACATCATACGGCTAAAAGAGGGTGCCGAATCCCCAGGGCTCTCCGTGCCTTTTGGCACTGCAATTAAATCCCTCAAGTCCGATTCCTATTTCATCCATTTCTGCATGACTGAAGCAAGAGATGTGGCTTGAGGGATAAAAGAACAGGAGATATTTTAGCTAGAGCAATGTAGCTAAGTCTTAGTTATACTTTGTTATCTTCAAAGAGAAGACAGATAATATATGAAGCAACTGCATTACAAACAAAAAACACATGGAAAGAGAGTAGGGAAGGGTGGAAGCATACAGCTGACAAACCAGTAATTTAGTAACAGGGAGATGAAATACAACAACTGATTTGTTTAGCAGACCATTCTATTAACCTCTAATGCAACATTTCATCTTTTATAATTGAGCTTTCCATTTTGTTATTAGACCTTAATAGCTAAATTGGCATCTTGCAGACCGGGCCGGGAAATACAAGCAAGCACAGGGGTTCAGACACAATTCACTCCCTTCATTTATTCTGCACAGAAGCTGCATCATCCCCCATTTTATGATGTGTCCGGAGTCTTGTTCCTACATCCTCTCCTGGCTGCGCTGGTGAAGGAAACACCACTCCTCCACCTACAGGCCACCTTCCCAAAGCTGTTCATGTAGACCCGCTCCTGGGACCCCTCCCCACCTCCTTTGCATCTACACTGTATGGGTTCGCTAGAGATCTGCAAGCTACAATGAGCTTATTTTGACTGAAATGGGTTAAAGTGTAGTACAGCTGACAACTTCCTCTCCTGGCAGGGCGTACGGATGAGTGTCTGGTGACAAAAAGGCTCTTAAGCCAACACAGCTGCAGCTGAGAGAGAACATGTGGACGAGACCTCAGTCCCCCATCTGAGCCCATTTGATTGTACAAGGTAGAGCTGCAGTGCAGTTCATGCTCTATCCACTTAGGCAGAAGCAGGGAAAAGGAAAACAATCAGACCAGGAGAAAGAACTTGAGCCAGAACTTTCCCTTTGCTTCCTGGCCAGAGAAAGGCTGGAGAGGAGGCTTAGGTGTGGTGGTTCGGGCAGTCAGATGGACAGCCTGGGTGCTATGAATATTAGAGTGTGTTACAGAGCCTCAGCACAACAAATTGAGAAGGATCCAGCTCAGAGAGCCCCACCAGAGCATAGTGGCTGGAGGTGGGAAACGGGCTTGAATGCTGTTCCAATTTGGTGGACACATTTTGATGTCCCAGCTGAGGCTCCTGAGGGGAAATAAGGGAAGGAGGGTCTAGTTTGTGAATCGTGCCAAATGTTAGCTGCCACATTGACTGCCTGCATCAGATTTGCATAATTTTGCCCTTTCTCAATAGCAGAAGTGCACGCACCTGGAGGGTTTTGATGGCAGAAGCACGAGTGCCTGGGGAATTCTGGCACCGCCAGGGTCAGCTGCCAGTTGAAAAAAGGTTCAAAGGCTCTAAATATTGAGCTTCAGGGCCCAAGTTCTCTGGCCAGGAGACAGGATGGCAGAATTGATCCTATTGACTATTTTATTTCAACGGTTGGACAAATATCACTTCCGTAATTTGAAGGTTGCTTTCGCAATTCTCAACCCACTTTCTCCCTCAAATGTCACTAATCCATTAAAAATCCCACATAATAACCACTCTTATTCCATTCCTTTCTCCTGTTGTTTTTTTTTTTTCCTTCCTGATGTACTCATCCTTTTAAAAGTGGACAAATTAATAAAGCTTGTTCCCAAAACTCTCTCAATTATGTAAGTGTAGACTGTTATCAGTCACATTTGGGAGAAAAAAGGCATCAAATTACCTACGCTGTCAGCTAATGCCAGAGAAGATTATATGTAAAACTGGTTATATTCACACCAATGATTTGGTGCAACAAACCAGGTCGCTCCGTGGCCATCCTTGTATGTGTAACGTGGCATGTTTCATGAGATACGTAATGAAGAAGAAAGTACCATTTGCTAATTTGAAATGGATTCCACCCTGCTCTTCTCAAATTCCATGCAAGAAATCCTCTGAATTTACATAGATATAAGAAAAAGGCAAAACCCAATAAAGAATAAAGTATTGTTTTCTGGCCCATAAGAGGCTTTTACTAAAATATTATTGAGTAGTAACAAACAAACATGAAAGCTACAGAACCGCACTTGACATGAAAGTTTTTTTAAAATAAACAGACATGTTTGATTATTTGTAATCCAGTATAATCCACTGTGTAATGTTAAATATTTTAAGAGAATTTTTCTTCTATTTGTTCTCAGCATGGTTGGCCTGAAGCCAAAATGTTGTTATTTTTAAAGGCAACACTCCACTAAGGCTTTCAGATTTCTTTCATGTTGGGTCTTTTTATAGCATTTTGAAATTGATTGTGCATAGCAAATTCACAAACGGCAAAAAAAAACTATGGCTGCATATATCTCTCATGTAGGTAAACTCCTGGTCTCATTTCCCAGGGCTCTGCAGCAGGAGGGACTGTACGAAGTAGTTGCTAGGAGAAATAAAACAGACCTATACGTATGGAAGAACAGTTAAAATCCTGCTTTTACACCTACAAAGCCAAAATACAACCAGCTCCTCTCTGTGCCTCTGCCAGAGAAGCAGCAGCGGGTGGATGTCTTAAAACACTACAGATCTGAGGATACCACTGAAGGAAGAACTAGGCTGAGCCTTAGTCAGGTATAGAGGTCTGGAGAGAGCCTGGGTTGTCCGTGGACTGAAACCAGGGCTTAGGTTTTGTCATACAGTTTTGAATACACGGTTTAATGGCATTTTGGAGCCAAAAGATGAAGTAAATCAATCTCTGTAAGAAACTGTTTTCCTCAGTAGAAGGTAACACAGCAATTTTTCTCTGTTAGCTGTTCATTCCCTGGCAGACAGCATGCTTTTGCTCCTCCTGGGGATGCAGCTAGCAGATAGAGTTTGCTAAGACTATTCTGTTCCTCCTGGTCCCAACAGGTATTTTGCAGCCCCCCTCCACCCTTCCATCTGCTGTTCTCAATCTCGGCACTTTTCAGATCTTGAATTTAAACATCCAGAATTAACCATGCCACATTTGAAAGTCTGGGGACCAGCCCCAATGTGTATTAGTTTGGCTTTCCACTCAGGAGGTGTTTTGTCTCAAACAATGAAAATGCGTAGTAAGTACAGATTCGTTTTCATTGCATTCCAGCTCTAGGATGGCTAGGACACAGGTTATATTTCCAAATACATCTTTTGCAAACATCAGACTAGAAACGTACTTTCCTAAATGAAAATGGGCGTTCTCCCACAATCACCTGTCTCCAGAAGCTGGGGCTTTAATTAAAATACCAGTTATTGCAAGACTTGTAACGAAATTGCCAGTCAGCTGTGCTGGATGTCTCACATTCCTGCCCTACTCGTGTGGGCTTCCAAAGAGGTAGCATCCCTTTCTTCCTAAAACTTTCGAGCAATGTGAAAAATAAGCTGCATGAGCAGCCCAGTTCTCTTGTAAGATATTTGTACAGGCCTATAACCTCTTTCAGGGATTTCTCCTTAATTTGTATTCATTCACAACCAGCAGAGAGAATGAAAAGTGTGGCAGGGAGAAACTCATTCCAGGAGTTCTGCAGCACCCTGCAGTTTAGCAAAGGTAATTTGTGTAGTTACAGCTCTTCTTTTATTGAACACATCTGCAGCAGTCATTGGATTGGGATGTTTCCTTTATGCCTCCTTGAGAGCTAGTACACGTCCTGGGTGGAAGGTTGAATTTGAAAAATGTTCATATAGCCCATGACCAGCTATGGGAATACAAAAGCCAGGCTACTTTGATCCTATCAAACCACAGAAATACTACAACACACACAAAAAAAGAGAAACAACTGAAAGGACTCATGGGTAAATAGCTACTTATTTGTTATGATCTCACCCTAAAGATTTTCTCGTTAAGACTTAATGTGGTTGGGTACAGAGGTGAGCTGGGGCACAGGGCTGGAGATCAAGCCTATAAATAACAGCAAGTAAGAAAAACAGCTTAAAAAAATTGTTCAGAGCTCTTTTCCTTGTCTAAAATAGAATTTATAGATTTTGCCCTTCTGCTATGAGGATGAAAATAAAGTAGGATACAACAGCCTTAAAGTGCAATTAGAAGCAATTCAAGAAAACAAACAAACAAACAAACAAACAATCATCATGACTAAAACAAGTGCAGCTGCAGGCAAAAGGCAGAAGAGGACCCACAGTCACAAGGTTGATGCCCAGTCAAAAGTACAAGGAATAGTGTTAGATACTGAGGGTGCTCATGGGCTACTATCCCTTCACAGTGGCTGAAAGAGATGCGATGGCAGCATGCACTCCCTTTTAAACCCAAGGGGAAATTCTGTTTGACCAAGACAAAGTTATCTGCTGCTCCTTTCCCTTCCCTCCCAAGCTCTGAAATATTCAGAAATAAAATGGTGACCCATTCTACTTCTGATTTTCTTCCCACAGTTCTGCATTTTAACATCCTTCCTGCCACACCTAGAACTTCAAATATTACATTCGCATATATCCAGGGAAAGAAAAAACAGACATTAAAAAAGTGTGGATTCCACACAGCAGAAGTTTGTCAAAGTTTTGCACAATAGACCAACTGACAATTAATCTTTCTTTCTCCCCCAGCCACAAGCTGTGCTTATATCCCCCTACGTCAGAAAAAGCACATTCATCAATTATCTGTCTCTTTCCCATCCCACTCACCAAACACCTGTAATAAAAAAAGCCACCCTTATAAATTACTTCGGAACACAAAGGGAAATCTCTCCATTTTGTAACAACCTTGCTAATTTTAAATGGAATGGGGATTCTTTTTCCCTCATGTTTCATGCTAGCATATACTTTCTAGGACATCATATTTTGTTATCAATTTACAGCAAGTATTCATCCAGATTACTACAGGGTCCTCCAACAAATGCAGAAACAAACCGACACTAAGAAGCTGCATATTTTCTGTAGGGAGTCACGTTCTGTGAACCTTGCCTGCCCATAAGTATGCATAAAAATGCAGCTCCTGGGAAAAAAGATTGAATTCCTATCCTGGGGGAAAGGAGGAGGGAAGTTGTACTATTAATAAATCCAAACGTTAGGCTTAACTCAATATGCAGAGTTTAGGCAGGGATGATATATTGTACTCCCCTATTTGAGAAGGAATGGCAAGGCAGGCCAGACATTGCCATTTTTTCTTGGAGACAACTCATTTTCCTTCGTACGCTTATTCGGGACGCATGGCTCAGGTGCATTTTAACTGGGAGCCCCCCC
Source organism: Dromas ardeola (assembly GCA_013398915.1). NCBI lineage: Eukaryota > Metazoa > Chordata > Aves > Charadriiformes > Dromadidae > Dromas > Dromas ardeola. The sequence continues at coordinate 406,602 of VYZM01013524.1, forward strand.
AGGAACCACGTCCCGGCCCTTTCCCCACCATGTCAGTTCAATGGGTATGGAACTCCACTGAAGTGAAATGCTCCCTTTCCCTCTTCAGCTTTCAAGAGCAGTGAAGCATGTTGTTTTTCTCTTTTTGTATGATTGAGAAAACCAACTCGTGTGTCACATCATACATTGCAATCGGGCACGAATAGCGAGCCGTCCATCACTCTCCCAGATTCCCTGCGTTTACTAAAGGGTCTGTTTAAGGAGCCGTTAAAGGAGCCTTAAAAGCCCCAGACACCCCAAAGAAGGACACCTTTCCCCAGACTTCATCATTTGCACAGGAACTGAGCTCCAGCGACTCTGCTCACGTGTATATCAGCACAGGGAGCCTGTCCAGGATGGTCTTGGACTGCAGTTTCTAGATGCAGAGGTTTGGGGGGGTAGAGACTAAGCAGCAAAACACAGGCTGCTGTAGTGACTACAGAGCTCCCCAGAGCTGCCTAGGCTTTGTCAGGGGCCACTTCTGGCCCCCGAGCATGCCAGAAAGCCAGGCTGCTTAAAGTCACCCTCGTGCACGTTTCCCTCAGGCCTCCAAATTACAGGCTGCACCTCTGAGATGCGGCTCTGAATTTCAGTCAGCCTTGACTAATGAACTGATGCTGTCTGCTTTGGCATGAAGCTCGTCCCTGCAGTGCGAAACTGCTGAGAATAGGGGGCTGCTTCAAGAGCAAAATTGATGCTGTGACCAAGAGGGTGATGGCAGCCCTCGGTTCTGCATGCAGTCCCCTGCCTTTGATGCTGCTCCCTGCAGACAGCACAGGGGAGGGACGCCCACTCAAATTCCTTGCCGGGCTGGAGCCTAAAAAAATACCTGCAATGCCGGTCAATACGTCAGAGGGCCACTGGCATGAGCTTAATATAAATGCGGTGAAAAGGTACATCTGGGGAGTGTACCCTGAGTCTTCCTCGTCTGGCTGCATCCCAGGCTCACAGCTGGATAACCAGCTGCATCCCAGCTCTGAAGCGCTGCCAAACTAGGGGCCTCTCTGCTGCCACTCCTTCTCTTTCTCCTTGTTGCTACTTCTCGTTATTTTCCCTTTTTCCACACTTCTGCTGCATAGAAATTGCCCATCTGACAAAGAGTGTTACAGTCAAAATCTCATTATGGGCACAGGGGAACACACCTTATACACAGAGCCAACAATTAGAGTTTATTGTTAGTCTAATTAATGTTTCAACAGTAAAATCAAAATGAATCAGAGAGTTATTCTAAGTCCAGTTACGACAATGCTAACATTTATAGTCTATGTTATCTAATTATTCCTAATTCCCATTAATAGTACAATCCAGTTTGTTAGTCACCGACTTCCTGGTACCTGCGTCTTTTGGTCATGTTATGCTCACCTTTCTTAGGAGTAGCAACAGTGAGTAATTAGCATCCCAAGTTCCTCAGTGGGAGGAGCGTGCTGTGGATGGTCAGAGTTTCTTCCTCCTTGGTCCTGGGTCTGCTCGGGCTTGTTGCTTATTGCTTTTTTTTAATTGGTGCCCAATTTTAGTTACAGAATATTCACTTCAGAGCTGCTGGAACAACATACATGGTGTAATTTCTTTAGGGTAAAACCATGCAATTTCACAGAGTTAAGCTAACACAAAAAAATAAGTTGGACATTAGTCACCTGTCAGGCAATTGCTGGTTCAGCAAAAACAAGCTAACGCAAGCTCGGGACCAGACAAGACCTGAAGTGGCCTGTGTTAAGGTAAAACAAAATCTGCAATCTGTTGGTAGCAATGGCAACATCTTATTTCCTAAAGTGCAGGGCTACAAAAGCTGCGTTCACACTGGTACTGCTGATGCATACGCACTCTCCTTCAAACAAGCATACGCACCAATTACGTCAACGCTTTTGTCAGTAAAACTGACCTTTTTCCAGTTACAGTCAAATGGACTGCAGTCAAAGTGTTAGATGTTATTCCCTCAAACACCTGAGGTTTTCTTTCAAGCTGAAGTCACTCAGCTCTATTCACATCTGATAGAGTCACACTTTAATTTCAAGGAACAGCAGCTTGTGGTTTTAAGCCTCCATTCTCTTCTGGATGCTAACGTCAAGGAAATGTTTTAGCCCTTCAGCACTGAAATCAAAGTTCAATTCCTACGGGCAATAGTAGCATTACTAGACTCGTTACTAGTATAGGTAATACCGTGTAGCACACAGACGTGGGCATAAATATATATATTTTTTAAATATATATTTTTATATATACATGTAAGCTGAACATTTGGAATATGGTACTAAGTGACAATATATCACACTTTCGACAGATTTCAGGCATTTATAAACAGAAAGGAATGAAAACCTAAAATCATAAATCTTAGATTGCCTATTTAATGAAATACCATATTTTTTCATAGACAGCCTGGATCTTGGATAATCCCTACTGCTTTATAAGTGCCTGCACTTGAAAATAAGTCCTCTTACAACTTGCAGTGTAAAAGAACCCGCAGTAAATCAGGAGAAAGGGGTATTGGTTAGAGATTATGGGGAGGGAGCAGAGGCAGATAACTCCAGGGCAGACTTCCCCTCATATTACCTGCATGTACCTAACACCTGCATTGTTGCTAGGTTGCAAGGACTTTAAATAGGAGAGGAGAATCTAGTTTCTGGTTTAAAACAGAGAAATTACAGGTTGGTTATGCAACTGAAAGAAAAAACATTTCATTACAAGACAATTAATTCGACAGATAATGTGTAGATGGAGCTAATAAACAGCTGGTGTAATTTTGAGTTTGTTTTGAAACTGTCTTCATCCAGCAGGTGAGAAATATCATGAAACTGTGAACGTCTTACAGCTTATTTAAGAAAAGATCGTTAAAACCAAAGTTGTTGAGACTTCAGTAGAAATAGATGAAATCTTTCTGAGTAAAGAGAGGGATATATGTGTATGTATTTATGAGTTTATCCATGTTCATTTTCTAACGATTCCTTAGATTTTTCAGTGTCCATATTGTCTTCTGGTTTTGAATTAGTGCTAAAACATCACGGGATAAGAGGCTTAAATGCCATTGACCTGACTGCAGTAAGAGTTAGGTTTCTAAATGCCTTTGAAGGTCTGGTCTTTACATTCTCTCTGTTTCCATGTTCAGGAATGGTAGCTTTGCAATTCTCGCAAAATGACTCTGAGGGTAAATACCATAAAGATTATTAAGTGATCGAACTCCTTGGTAATTGAGACTACGCGGGTACCTTAGACAGGTGAATAAGCACTCATGTTTGCCTTCAGGGCAATTTGTCAATTTTCAGCTTACATCAGTTTGCCCATAATTAGAGGTGAGAAGGAAACAGGAAAGAGAAAGTGGGAGGACTTTAGGATCAAAGCTAAGTGACCTTGACAGGAAGGAGGCTTTTATCTCTCCAGAAGGAAGCAGCCTAAGCTGACAACAGTCACAATGCAGTAGAAGTGCGTGCAGTGTTTAAGATACTGGGGTGGAACATATTGTGAGTGCAAATAAATGCAATTTTTCAGAATGTTTGAAATTTAATTAAAGGCATCCTTTGTTGCAAAAGCACGGATTTCTCTAGATGCAGTCAGTAAATGTTTGGTCGCTTCATGTGGTATTTAAGCTCCAGTGTCTTCAGCTGTAGTCATTAAAATCAGACTAACAGAAACTTTGCCAATAAAAAGAATAGCAACAACTGAAAGAAGCAATAGTAGAACTAAGAAACATTAAAAAAAAAAAAAATAGGAGTGACACACTGGCTCTAATGACATGAAATTCTCATCAGTTTCAACAAAGAACAAGACTGGTTGTTTCTGTTACTGCTTTCTGTAAGAGCACCAGAGAAGTTTAGGTTTGATTTAAGAAAATACTTAAGACATATGGAGTAGTCTTTCCAGCAGTGGAAGAACAGCAGGTTTACCCTTCTCTGATATAAAAAGCAATGTCAGAAATTGTACTAACACTTCAGTTGGTCAAGTTTCATTTCTTACTGGAAATATTTTTTCTTGAGCATTAACTGCTCAGGGGAATACCTTTTTAGATGAAAAGGATTTTCTGCAATAAGAAGGAAGTCTCTCTTGTCCAGATTAGTATCTCTTTGTTTTTTTTGAACAGAGACATCTGTTTACAGGCATGAAAGCAAAAATTATGCAGAGATAGTTTCTTTTAATTCTGCTCCTCCTAAACCACTTATCCAGTGTTTTTGATCTTGGCTATCAATCCTGGCAACTCCATGGAATTAATTTAGAATCAAAACCAAACTCCACTGAGCAAAGAAGGCCAATTTTGCTGTCTTCAGTGGTTTGCACAGGGTAATGTTCTGCTGAATCCTGGACCGAGAACAACCACTTGCATCACATGCTTTGTATTTTTAGGATTAGCTCTTTCAGTTATCTAAAACATAAAAGCAGAGCCATCCTAGAAGCTTCTAATCCCCAATTTGCTGCATATGATGATCACATAGTTATTTAGCATTAACAATATAGTTAAGAGCTGCAGCATGATTCTTGCTCCCTTCCATGGAAAGCAGTAGCAAAGAGTCTGTTTGGGACAGATTTTAAAAATAAAGCACCATATTCAAGTCTCCATTACACAAGGAGAAGATTTCATCAACTCCATTAGAGACCCCACTTTCAAAAAATATAAACTCTGTTTATATCCCAAAGAGATTCCACATATAATTGCAAAGAATTTAACAATACTTTGAATACCAATTGTTTTAAGTCAGATTGGAGTTTTTCACAGATTATTTTTTTTACTCCTAAGAAGCAACAGGTTTACAGGGAACTGATCACATACCACTGAAAGGAACTTTCTTACTGGTTTCAATGGCCAGAGGAGTATTCTTTAATAATACAAGGAAGGGGGTTATTCACCTGTATGGTATTTGATGTTCGCAATGTATGTGTGCAGAGCTGCGTGAACCAAGAGAACAAAAA
>VYZM01013524.1:411525-479770 GCA_013398915.1 Dromas ardeola
AAAAAAAAAAAAAAGTGATTCAAATTTCCTCAATATTCCTATTTAAACAACTCATTAAGTTTTTTCAAAGAACTAGTGACATAAGTGGCATTATTAAATACTTCAGAAGCTATTCAGTCACAAGTAACATTATTCTTTTATAAATTTTCATATTCTGAGAAACATAAAATTACTAGCAAAAACATATTAAAAGGCCCTTTTCAAAGAAGAAAGCCACCTCTCAGATTAGTGCTTTGAAAAGCAAGTATGCATGTTTCTTATTCAAGAAACTTCAAGAGTTTCAGAAACATCACTCACTGTTCACAAAATCTCAGTTAAGTGATGAGTCATTATGGCTGGAAATACACACTGAAGTGGTAAAGTTTATTGCCTCACCTGAAGTTACAGGGAGAGTGTAGATGTTTCTGGTGTGCAGTTGTATGATGAATAAATATCATCCTGCCTGGACAAGAATGTCCTAGTGCTTAGGCTGCTAGAACATCCCTGCCATCATAGTGTGGTATTTATTCACCCTGGAGGAACTGCAAGCATGTCTTTTCCCATTTTAATAGTCATTATCCAGTCCCAGTAACTCTGAAGTCACTCAGAAAGGTCTCAGTCCCTCTCACTGCTGCAGCTTTTGTTAATGCTAACCGCGAGGATAGCCCAGGAGGACTTGCCACCGTTATTTCCACTCTCTGCCATCCAGTCTGCCTCTCCGGATTTGGGGATCTGAACCCAACTCCCTTTTGATCAGCTGAGCGCAGTGGAGGCCACTGCAGTCTAGCCCTGCTTGAGGAGATCTAGATCCTTAATAGGATCACAAGTAGGATCAAGAGATCCGAGAAGGGAGGCAGCAGATCTGCATTAGCTCTCCTGTCTTTTGCTACAGCTTCTTAAGCTATGCAGTTAACAGGGGTAACATTAAGAGGCTTTTAAAGAAGCTATAGCGTTTTAGTATAGCCAGTTACTATCACGATCAAAGAAATAATAGACTCTTTCATCAAAAAAGAGACATGACCTACTAATCTACAGTTCTTTTAATAGCACATTCGTAATTAAATGAGTCTTAATGGGCATCTCTCTATTTTCCAGTTGATTGCTCCTGTTGGAGCGTATTTGCACAAATGGAGTTCACTTGCCCACAATAAGCCGAGTATTGCAGGCGTTTCTGATTTGGTAGCACTCTGCATCCATTTCACAGTGGTAAATGGCCATGAAAGTCTATGAGAAATAAGCAAGCCCTTGGCAATCAAATACTAAGCCAAAGTTTAGCTCTTTCTCTCTTCCCCAGGTACAGTACCTTATGTCCCACCTAGTGATTGTTTTCGCCTAACTTCAGAGTGGGAAATTAGCATATGTTTCTGTCAAGAAGGAAAGAAAAATATAGTGATCGCTGAGCCTCTAGCAGAGAGAGAGGAGCAAACAGCGGCTGGTGAATGGAAAACTGCTTAAGAAAGAAAACTGTTTTGCTCTACTACAGATGAAACGGGGCACACTGGTAATGGGGGTGGCAAGGAGAGTGCCTGTATGGGGGAACTGCAAAAGGCAGGCAGAAGAGATTAGGGTCAATAAAACAAAAACAGTAGCAATCACATGTAGGATTGTGGCCATCCTAAAAATGTGAAGTTCCAGACAGTTGTAAATAAAAAAATAGAAAACAATCTCATTTGTACATAAGAAAAGTGCATAAACTCTAACATGCCTAAATTAGAATCAGCTGAACTCTGCTTACCTGTTTGCCCTCAGTTGTACCACTTGCTATAGCAATTCTGTTATCTCAGTCTGTGGGTTTCTTCTGTAGGAAATAAATCAGGATTTTAGCAACTAATATCGTGTTTGACAACAATATACGCTGCCCAAAGCACAACCAAAACATTCCTGTCAAATAATTTTCTTTTTACTTGTGTCTGTTATTGAACTGCCTAATTACTGCTGTCAAAAACAGTCTTTCACAGGAAGATATGCTGGTGCCTGTTGAAAAAGAAACCTTACCTCCTCCTCTCTTTTATTCCTGGCTACGCATGTGGAAGTATAGCCTCTGCCTTCATTGTCACACTGCAACACTTGAGGGAGAATTGCAATGCCACTGAAGCAGCTGCAAGCCCAGATTTTTCTCTTGTGTTTGGCTTTGAGTAATTGCTGATCAGCACAGAAGGGATTTGTTGTCTATGATTCTGTCTCATTTATGGGAGCTTGTGGATAATTTTCCTCTAATGGCATGGAGGAAGGTACCTAGTAAATGGTAGGCTGAGTGTGCGTGGAAAAAGCAGAACAGGGTATCTCACCTACGTTAAGAAAAACAATTTTCAAGGAGAAGCTGACCAGGTTTATTTTTTTTTAATGTGTTTAAATAGTTCTCTTACTAGAGATTTTTGGGTGGTGGCATCTCATACGTTTCTTAGAATGGAGTCTTGTTTAAAATAGCTCTATATTTGCTTTACAATGAAAAGCCTAAAATGTCAAAGATCACTTCTAAGAGCCTGTCTAGGAGACTTTCAAATACTAAAGTCTAAAAAGAAACAGAAGAAGAGGTATTCAAACCATGTAGCTTTTTCAGGGGAGAGACAAAATGCTTTAACTTAGGCACTTCAAGTCACCCAAGAGCCTTTCACTTTCTATTAAATAGGTAGGGAGGCTAGACTCCTTTTCAGGCATCAGATTTCGATGTGTAAGGTAGGCTGAATTTCTTTTTGATAACACTCCTGCTTTGAAGAACCTGCTAGTTCCCTATTCTAAAATAAAGAAGGTTAGGGAAATCCCCAACTTCATAAAAGCAACTGCAAGTTTGATAGTAGCTTATTGCATGTCTGAAAACAAGAGTAACTTTCACAAGATGACAACACTGCAGACTTCCATCAAGTACTGCAACGAGGAAGAAGGTTTTCCTACAGCATTTTCATGGCTTCAAGGATGCTTTTTGTACTGCTTTGGCTATGATTCCATGCACATCTGCTACTCTCTGCCATTAAGGTATTGATCAGGAATAAAAGACCCATGTACCGGATATGCACAGCATTAGGAGGGCTACCGATTTGTTCTCCCACTAAATGCAGTTGATTGCTTAACTGCTTTAGTCTTCTGTCCATGAAGGAACAGACTAATACTGTAAATTACATTAAGTTCTGTTGCCTGCTAGTCACATACCTGTCCCCCGTTTTAGATTATAATGCAGCATTAGAATGCTTCCCACTGCAGGGGGACAATGAAATACTGTGGAGGGCTGTCCCCACAGCACCTTTTGCAAAAGGCAGAAGAAGCTCAAAGCCTTTCGCAAGACCAGCTCCTGCTTCCTCTTAATGCCACGCAGAGGTAGCTCACAAAGGAGGGCAGAATCAGCTAGAGCTGGGTCCATCCCTCCTCCATATAGCTGCTTGCAGAGGTGACACCTACGTAAGGTTGCTGCTCTTGCAGCAGTTACTGCTCTTGCCCACACACCCAGGGAACGTCAGATCCTTTTCCAGGTGCTCCAGCTACAGGGTCCGCACGCCCTCCAGCATATGCCAACATCCAGCCAGTATGTGCAGCAAAGGTGTACGTGGTGGTTAAAGCATAGATATTATGCCTTGGACTGGCACACCATCAGAAAGGATGAAGAATAACCTTGTGATTAAAATGCTGCTGTATGCCTCAGGAAATCTAAGTCCAGGCACCAGCCCAGCCACAGATATTCCTGAACAACCACAGAAAAGTCACTTAATGCAACCATACAATAGAAGCAAGATTTCCTTTTCTGTGCCATTCCACTGTCTTTTGTGTATAGAGTGTTTATCCACAGTGGATAAAAGACACGTTCCCAGTGTGGCTAAATACAGAGACTTAAACTGGGCATGTCTGAAACAAGATGACACTAAGGCTCTTTTCAAATGCCAGGTGAAGAAAAATAAAAAATATCTGTGAGCAGACAAACATCACCATCAGTTCACTCACCAGCTCCTGAATCAAGTCATACAGTCATCTTTTGCCACCGCCATTTATGAACCAAAGAAGAAGATATACTTCTCACTTTCCCTCTTTTGTCAACGTGTGCTTTTGTGAAGGCTGGTGTTTGTGTGCATTCAGGTCCACTAAGGTTAAAGGAGTTGCATTGTTCAAAAGGGCTATGTTAATAGATCCCAATGCAGGATGGTGGTAGTAGTTATCTTAACATTTCTGCTGCATTTAGTTATTTTTATAGTTCTGGACCTTTTTTCCTGCTGAGAGCACCGAATAATAAAATGACTTTGAAAGACGCTATAATCAACCACTGCTGGCTGCAATTACATTGTGTACTCGATGTCTTCAGAAAGTACCTCTAGTTTAAAACCACAAATCTTTTGGTTTGAATTCTCTCTTGGCTCTGTTGTGTTTTGTTATTTCAGAGGTGTATTTACAGGAATGATCTCTAGAGCATATGGGCTTATATAACAAAGAGATCAAAAAAGTGAACAGCAGATTAAAATTTCGTCAGCTATCTTTACACTGAAAATTTGACTCTTTTTCTGTTTATGATTGATATTTACAAATGAATGCCTCATGGACAATGAAGGAAAAAGGGCATTTGGATTTCAGAGCTGTAAAAGCTAATTCACACTTGAGAAAATTATTAGATGGAGACTTTCAGAACTGACTGGTCATAAGGGAGACATAATTGTAAAGTAAGCTCAAACTCAACAACTGCTTTTTAAGTCCAAGTCAATTACAGACAAGTCTGCAGCGTTACAGCTTCTGAGCTTATGAAACTTAGCTATTACTGAAAATATCTAGCAAGGAATTCTTTGCTATATATGAAAATGTATCAATGTGATATATTAAAATATACGAACACAACACTGAAAAGAAGCGAATATGATAAATTTAGATGGCTCTGTTTTCTGAAGTTAGATGGAATACTTTATTTTCTTTGTGCAGCTATTGCTATTTTAACCTTTCCCCCCTGTGATGAGAAAGTAATTTTTCTGCAGATTTTCCTTACAGCCTTAATCCTTTCCTTGTAGTCTTGCCTGCAGGGTAGCAGAACCTCATACTTCACATTTGTGAGGACAGCCCCAACAACAGCCTAGGGTCCTGCTCCTCTGGGTCATTCAAGGTCTCTTAGGGACCTGGACATTGCTTCTTTTGCATAGTTTTGTAACAAGGTAAAACCCAAGCAAATAATCACCAGCTCCTTACCTAGCATGCCTCATTCCATACCACAGACTGTCACACCTTACACAGCAAACACAGGACCCACTATTTAGCCATTATCCTCCTCCCCCATTATTGCTTTCCCACTTTTCATGCCTCAGGCTTTGACAATGAAGTGTTGATGTCTTCCTCTCTCTCAGGCTCCATGGGTTAAACACTGGCACCTGATGTTTGAGCCAGGGGAGGGTCCTTCCAGCAGGACCATGTGAGTATAGAGCGTATCTCTCACTTCATGGTCTTTCCAGGGGACTAGCAACTGCCTCTCCTGCACAGGGAAACTGTGAAGCTGAAGCCTGTGGTCCAGTTGCTGTGGCTGGAAGTTTGCTCTGTAGAATTGTTTGGGATTTAAGCAGGGTCAGTTTGCCTGGCAAACTCAATTGGTGCTGGCTGGGTAAGTATCTAGAAGATACGATATCGGCATATTTTTAGGGCATCCCCACATCTTTTACAAAATTAAATATAAATTAAAGCTTCCAGAGCAGACCCCTCCTTTTCTTCCAAAGGCGGTGGTAGACACTTCATGTAATACAGCTGTTGATTAAGCCAGGGGTTAGTCTGCATCTTTCCACCACCTACCATAAATCAGACCTGATTTTGGGCAGTAAAAACACATACCCTGGTGCATTCATAGTGTAATCTGCAAAAATGAAAGAGCGGGGTCTGTCCCCGTGCATTTTTCCCAAGAACCTAAGCAACCTCTATGAGTATGGATGCAGTTTATTGTGTCACATAAATAAAAAAAAAAATAATCAAAACCAAAACCCCAAACCTAAAACTAATTATTCCTGTTAGTGGAATTTTCAGATCCATATTACACTCACCCAGGGTATATCAGTATCATTTCCCATGCTCAGTTTCCTAAATTGCTATGCCACATCATCTGTTAACTTTCACCTCCTCATTCATTCTCAGTGTGAGAATAGCAGTACATTATCAATTCTTGAAAATATAATTAATATTCATTCCAGTGTACTAATGGACCTTAATCCTAATGTGTGAAACTTTGTACCCAGCCCTCAAACAATGAAACACTACCTAGATGACTAGGAAATAAAAGATCCATTATACAGGCACTTCTGTTTGAATAAAGGTTATGTCAGAAACTTTAGAGACACTGATGGTTGTTGACATATTTAGAGGCTATTTAAAATCTAATAATCAGCAGCCCATAACATCCAAGATGTATAAATACATAGAGGAATGTAATTGAATGCATGGGATCTGAAAAAGAAATTATGCTTAGGTCCAAAGTCCAGGACACTCTATAAAGCATATTCCTTTGAGAGTCTATTGAGGGGGGAGTACTATGGGGCTGAACAGAAAGGAATGAAGACAAAATGTTTTCCCTCTCCTTGCTGATGCGTCTCGTGGGAAGGCTCTTTGCTAGTCTGGTTTATTTAGCCCCTAACTGGGAAGAGCAGTACAACCCACAGTGCTGAGTGGGATCAGAGGTGTAACCTCTTTGAGGTTCCTCATGTCAAGAGCCTGCACCTGATGCCTGTCACTGTGCCACAAAGGCATCTCCAGGGGCAGAGCTTCCTGATTCATAGGAGTGACTCCAATGGACATATTTCCTTTTTGATTTATAGCTTAAATAATTAAGTATTTCTCTGGAAATGTGTAGATTTGCACTGAATTCTCACATTGGTGGCATTAAGACATTACCTACATTAACGAGATACTGGGGGAGAGGGTGAATAGAGAGAATATCATCACCTAGGGGAAATAATTTTGAAGTTGATATTTATAGTGTTTAAGCAATTGTCTGAGGTTTTGATCCTTCAAAGAGGCGTGAACATAAACTTTAAATCTGCGACTTGTCACACCAAAGACAGTTCTGTGACTGCAAGTGACATTGCTTTTATGTTAACAATCATCATATCTAAAGTTAGACTGGGATTTTTTTTAAGCTTGGGTATGCAGATTCCTTCTTCTCCCATAAAAAGCCCAGGTTCACTATATATTTGAGCTGACAGAGCTAAGCCAGTTGTCTGAGGCTGTTGTACAGTAAAATCATTTTTCACTCTTGACAGTTGATTAACACAGCGAGTTCCCCAACCACCTGACCAGCTGATGGTTGAAAGAAATGCCATGTTTAACGCGCCTCTTCTGTCTTATGGCCTGTCTTTTTACGATGTGAAGAAAACAAAGAAATTTTAGCCCCCACCCCAAGCACATCTCCATTTAAAGAAAATAAAATATCCCTGGTGAATGACTTGTTTTCAAAATAAAGAAAGGAGATTGCATGAGAAAAACTATTACGTTGCAGAGGCCCCTCTGAAGCATGAGACATCGAGACTGGAGCACGAAACGGCATTTAAGAGCCACAGGAGCTCACTCTTTACTAAAGGCTCAGCTCAGACTATAGTGCTCCTGTCCTTTTTATTCACTCAACTGGATTTATCACTATGACCCGTAAAACAGTTAGCAGCACCTATAGGGCAAAGACACCCCGGACTTCAGTTGGTACTTACCCCAGTTGCATGCTTAAGCCCAGGTGTGTAAAGGTGCGCCTCCTCTCTTGCCACTCGCAGGGAAGCTGTTGGGGCTTAGCTGCTCTGCTGCTTCGTGAAGACTACCCAGTCAAGAAGGACATTACGGGATCATGCCCTTATTTCAGCATTTTAGACACATCTCTGCAGAGAAAAGGCTGTATTTCACAGCTATGATATCATTCTTGTGAGCTATATTTCAGCATGAGCTGAAATAAAACCTCTCCCATGACATCAGAGCTGTGAAATATAGCTGACTTCAAGTGCAGAAAATTCCCCCGCAGGAATAATTGTTTCCTGGCAATTGGCATTTGAAGGACTGATCCTTTAAAAGGCTGGCACAAATCCTATCCAGGTAATGCCGCTCCAGGCAGCACGGCTCAGGAAACATTACAGGCAGGAGCAGAGGTATGGAGCCCCACTGTGGGATTTGGCCAGAGGGGTAATGAGACGAGCACCGGGGGAACCTGTCAAGTGATCATTTTCACTCCCTCATGCCTCAGCAATCCACGCAGACTTCGCTAATAGCTAAATAATAGCTTCACTCACGTGCTGTGCTCCCTACCTCAGACCCTGCCTCCCCAACAAGGCAAACCACGTGTGCTCAGCCAGAGCCGCCGTCTCGTCTGTCTTTTCGCATCTGCACTCCAAGCACAGAGCACGGGCCGTGCTGTGGCATGGCAGCTCGCCAGGGCTGGCGCTGCCCGGGGCACTAATTACTCACCTGGGCAGGCCCCAGCCTCCCCGCGAAGCAACCTGGCAAGAAAGTGGAAGTTAAAAATATTGTGAGAGATGTAATCTCCTCTTTCATATCACGTCAGGGAAGGTGCCCACCGGAACAGACTCCACTCAGAGCTGGGGGTTAAAGGCGCGGATGTTGGCAGAACCGTAAAGGACAAGTCCCTGCGCAGGTTGGAAGGGTACAGGAGGAGGATAAGAGAGACTATAAAAACTGGGAGAGGGTTAAAACCACCTCAGCTCTCCCTAGCCTGCTCCTGAATCTGCCCATGTACCCCTCTAGCGACCTGCACATGTATTTACTGGGGCTCCATGAATTGCACTGAAGGCAATTGCAGAGCACATCCTAAAGCTTAGTCACGTTGGCTTTTTCTGTTCCTCCTCTGTGAAAGTCTTCTTGTGATGGGCAGCAGGTCTGTTCTTGCTGTTATATCTCTCTGTGTGTGTGCATGTTTACATGTATGTGAGTATGTATATGCCTGTGTGTCTGTGTCTATCTCACAATACTCAAAGCCTTACCTGGATGCAGCTCCCATGACCTGCAGGATAAGAGTTTTTTTTACCTACAGAAAATTCACTGGCATTAATGAGAGCTAATAAGAAACCTTCCCTCTTCTCCGGAGGAAACTATAGTGCTTCAGAATTAATTGTACCTTTTCCATTCTTCCTCCTTCCATTGGCCAAACTGGACATCCATAAGTCCATGGGCCCTGACGAGATGCAGCCGCACATGCTGAGAGAGCTGGCAGATGTTATTGCTTGGCCACTCTCCATCATCTTTGAAAGGTCATGGAGAACAGGACGCGTGCCTGAGGACTGGAGGAAGGCCAATATCACTCCAGTCTTCAAAAAGGGCAAGAAGGAGGACCCGGGGAACTACAGACCGGTTAGTCTCACTTCCGTCCCCTGGGAAGGGAACGGAGCGACTCGTTCTGGATGTCATATCCAAGCACGTTCAGGAACAGGAAGTTATTGGAAGTGGTCAACATGGATTTACCAAGGGTAAATCATGCTTGACCAATCTCATAGCCTTCTATGGTGTTATAACTGGTTGGCTGGATGAGGGCAGAGCAGCAGATGTCATCTACCTTGACTTCAGCAAGGCTTTTGACACTGTCTCTCATAACATCCTCCTTAGGAAACTGAGGAAGTGTGGACTAGACGAGGGGACAGTGAGGTGGATTGAGAGCTGGCTGTGTGACAGGACTCAGAGGGTTGTGATTAATGGAGCAGGGTCGAGTTGGAGGCCTGTAACCAGTGGTGTCCCCCAGGGGTCAATACTTGGACCAGTATTGTTTAACATATTCATCAACGACCTGGACGAGGGGACAGAGTGCATCCTCAGCAAGTTCGCTGATGATACCAAACTGGGTGGGGTGGCTGACACCCCAGAGGGCCGTGCTGCCATCCAGCGTGACCTAGACAGGCTGGAGAGCTGGGCAGAGAAGAACCTAATGAGGTTCAACAAGGACAAGTGTAGGATCCGTCACCTGGGGAGGAAGAATGTCAGGCACCAATATAGGTTAGGGGTGGACCTGCTGGAAAGCAGTTCTGAAGAAAAGGATCTGGGGGTCTTGGTAGACAGTAAATTATCCATGAGCAAGCAATGTGCCCTTGTCGCCAAGAAGGCCAACGGAATTCTGGGCTGCATAGGGAAGAGTGTGGCCAGCAGGTCAAGGGAGGTCATTCTCCCCCTCTACTCTGCACTGGTGAGGCCACAACTGGAATACTGTGTCCAGTTCTGGGCTCCCCAGTTCAAGAGAGACAGGGAACTACTGGAGAGAGTCCAGCGTAGGGCAACTAAGATGGTTGAGGGATTGGAGCATCTCTCTTATGAGGAAAGGCTGAAAGAGCTGGGACTCTTTAGCCTGGAGAAGAGAAGGCTGAGGGGAGACCTTATTAAGGTTTACAAGTATCTAAAGGGTGGGTTTAAGGAGGATGGAGCCAGGCTCTTTTCAGTGGTTCCCAGTAACAGGACGAGGGGTAACGGGCACAAGCTGGAACACAGGAAGTTCCGATCAAATATGAGGAAAAACTTCTTTACGGTGAGGGTGCCAGAGCCCTGGAACAGGCTGCCCAGGGAGGTGGTGGAGTCCCCTTCTCTGGAGACTTTCAAGACCGGTCTGGATGCAGTCCTGAGTCATGTGCTCTAGGCAATCCTGCTTTAGCAGGGGAGTTGGACTAGATGATCTCTAGAGGTCCCTTCCAACTCTGAAGATTCCGTGATTCCGTGATTCCTCTAAATGCTAAAAAAACTGACTCCTCCTCACACAGAAGTTACCTTTTTACGGTATTTTACCTTGTGAAGCAGTAAAACAATATTGTTTGAACAGCCCTGTTCCATTATCTGCTATCCATCTAAAAACTAAGTGGTATTTCTTTATAGAAAATGATTTACTAAGAGGAACTGTAAGAGACTTGAGGTTATTTTATAAAATTTATTACTAAGAGCAATGACAAGCAGAAGAGTGGCTAACCCGAGGCATTGTAAATGCTTTAACTCCATCAGTGTAGCTCAAAGGCTAAATTCGGACTGATTCACACCTTTAAAATAAAACACACACATAGTGTAGGGAAAAAATTGGCCCTTGATATAGTATATAATTCAACTAGCATTGTGTGAAGTGCTTACAAAATAAAACAAACAAAAAATTATCTTTTCAATTTGGTATAGTCAGACTGTCATCCCACAATCTTTATTTACAAATATTGAGAGCTGCTATGTTGAATTTTGAGCTAGCTCAGAATGAGTTATGTTTTTTTGATCAGGATATTGAAAAAAATAATGTTTCCATTTGTGAAACCAAATTAAAATTAATCAAATGATCCTTCTCTAAGAGTATGGATCTGTTTGGACTAAAAATTTAAGAAAGTGTTTATGAAAAATATATGTTGTGGAATGTTTCTGTCAACTAATTCTGATTTCTTCAGATTATAAAATGTTCCAAAGCTGTTCATTAGGCATTTTGCATGACTCGTTACACATAGTATCATTTCTTCTTCCTGAATAGAAGCTTTCAACTTTTTTACAAACAGAAGAACTGTCCATACTACACTGTGGTACTGTATGTGTAGCTTTTTTTGTGATGAGAATCATGCTCTCTTCAGAGACGGGAATAATTTTCACAATTATTTTGAACGTGCACAGTTATTTAATATTAATAATAGTAGGAAGGAGTAGCTAGTACAAACCTACAGGTGGAAATGAACTTGCTGAATTTTTTTATTTTTAGAAGTTATTAATGAAAGCATTTACGTATATAACTATGTATTTAAAGATACAAAACTCAGTACAAAACTCTGGCAGTATGTAACTGAGGAAACCAAAATGTGCACTTAACTTCCTACACAGTATCAAACAGGTCTAGTATGTGGGAGATATTGACAAATATGCACATTTATTTCACTAACCTGTTTACCTGACCCTTCCTAAATGAAGTCAAAGGCAAAAGTCCTTAAATATGAGGGGAAAATCCTGGAGTTATCTAAGTCCAGGCTCTTCAGCCCATAACTATAGCAACAGAATGCCTTCTGGGAAGACAGTGTGCACTCTTGCTAGCCCTTCTTCGATGTAATAAGGTAACCTCATCAAGATCCCCAGTCAAAAACCAATCAGTTACATCTCAAAGTCCAGGCAGTAAAAAGAGAAAAGCCTGGTTTGCCTTAGTCAATGAATGGAAGTAAATGGAGTTAAAAGGGAAAAAAACCCACACCACAAACCCAAACATCAGGACTCTTTCCTCCTACTCAGTATAGATTCGCTTAGATTATTTGAAGGACCACTTGCAACGCTCTGAACCAGAAACAGCCCAGCTTTTCAACAATCACTATTGCTCTTCTACTCTTTGGACCTGTTTGCTGAAGCGCCGAATGTTAAGTATCTTTGAAAATGCTTAAAAAGTTGTTATTTTTCTTTTCAGAGATCCTTTGAGACTCCAAAGACTAAAGAAGGAAGACAGCATGAGACTGGATTCAGTGCAGTAAAGTAGGTTAGTTTGAGGACAAGAAAAAAGGTTATTATTTAGAACTTCTTGTGTTGCCGTGATGAGAACTTACCATTGCTTCTGGCTGCTGTTTTGGGCTGGTCAGCCCCACCAAAGTTTCTTAACTCCATTGTCCAAAAGGACTAGTGGCTTTCCAGAAAAGGAAAAGGTTTTGGTGTTGTCTGGAAACAGCAGGCGAGACCTCCATCGTTCCAAAAGGAGCTGGATGTGGAATCAATTCTTTTTATTGGAGGAATACACAGGAACTGACTACCAATATGTTGGCAAGGTAAGATTCTTTCCTATGCATCTATGTTTTGATTTTAGAAGCACTAGAAAGCCAGCAATAGCAAATAGGTAAGAACAGTGCCTGCTACAACTTTCAGTTCACCTTCCTGTCTGCCCAGCTTCCGCTGAGGAGTAATTCAGTGGAAAACTTAGTACGCTTCAGCTTCAAATTGTAATCAACAACAGGAAGTTTCTAGTTTAACCAGCAAGTCCCATGGCCAATCATGCACAATTACGTTAAAGATTTCCCTTTTAATTTTTGTCTAGAAATAATGCAGCTTAAATACAGGGTTGTCTAGGCCAGATTTTTAGTTTTAAAATGTGATCTGCATTTTCCCTCATGCTCATTAATTTTACAAGAGTCAAACTATTTAAACCAGAAGAGGTTTTGGTCCAAAATATTTAGGAATCACAGTACCCATATTTTGGTGAGGATTCTCTCTATCCAGCAATAGGCAACCATTTCCCTTTTAATTCCCCACTGCACACAACAATGCTGCAGCTATTTTCTGATGAGGCTCTGTGGTGCCACTGAGGACTCTGTGACATGGCCATAATACCACAAGCCATGCTATTACAAAGAGTTGAAGCTTATATACTGTGCTTATATACTAAGAAGCAACAGGCAGCTGAAAATTTCTAAACTCAAAACACGCCGACAGTTAGAAAAGGGTCTGTAAAAAATAATAATAATTTTAAAAAAATAATAATCATAGCTTAACTCTGAGAATACCCACCTCCCCAAGCAGCATACCCCCATGTCGGTAGCAACCTTTATGTGAATTGTAGAACTAATGCCCATGTGGTAAGTTTAGGGAGTCTACACTGCCCAAGCTGCCATAGTCTATAGGAGCCTCTCTTGCAGAATACAGAAATTATGCGATTGATGATGGCATTCAAAGTAGAAACAATACAGCTTAGTTTTCCAAACTAAAATGGGATTGTGTCTGATCTAGTTTGATCTCTCAAGCCTCTTAGCAAAGGCTGCAGATCACAGTGGTTTGACATTTTATCTCCCTCTGCAAGCTTCTGAGCATTCCCGTGAGAGATGGTGGCTGCTTTTCTTGCCTGCCAATCAGCTGTCAGTCAAAGTTGGATGCAACACTCCTTTCCTGCTAAATGGCTGCAAGGCATGATTCAAATGAAGAGCTACTCAGCTGGTGTAATACTCATAGAGCTCCGACCAGGATAATCAGCATTCATGAAGGGTACCATGGAGCCCAATCTACAGGAAAAAGCCAAAGGCAGAGAGTCCTCCGAGAGGAGAAGTAGAGAGGGAAGATAAGAGGGTAAGAAAAAAAGCCAGAAAAGAGTATAAGAGAGGAGAACTAGAAAGACAGAGGTGGATGGAAAGGAAACTTTACAAAGAGAAATAGAGACAGTGGAGAAGAAAGGGGCATCAAATGGGGGTAGATGATAGGAGTCAGGAGGAAAAGGTTACCTAAGGAGAGCACAAATAAAAACAGAAGATGAGACAGTGAAGGAAAAAAACTAACAAACAAACAAACAAAAATAAAAAAAAAACAGCTAAGAAATATGGAGTCAAGGGAAAAAAAAAAAAGAATACAAAAGACATCAGCCCTCCACACACTCTTCTGCTTCACAGTCTACTCAGTTTGGGGTAATGGGGATCTCTTTCTCCAAAGATAAATTACGTGATGCTGTGGTGAGTCCTACAGCTTGTCATTTTCCCTGTGAATTTTGACATTAAACCTGCTCAGCCCCAAGTTCCCTGTTGTCTCCACTGCAGAATTTGAGTAGAAGTTATTGGATTCAGAGGGACTGATGGGGGAGTGAATATTCCTGCAGGACAAGTTTGCTGAGAGACAGTTAAAAAGATGGTCTAGTTAGACCAGAAAATGAAGAAAGTTTGAACTGGAGTCATTGAGAGAGAAAAAAACGTGGATGTTATTTTTAAAAGTTGTTCTTATGCCTGTTGGTACTTTAGTACACTTACAAAGCATAGAAACGACACATAATGTATAAATGTCATTGATTCTGTGTCCCTGGGCTGTTCACAAGTGGCCTTTCACACGTCTTTCAAATGCCAGAACTGCTCACACCCTTGTAATTGAACAATTAGCCAAGAGGCATGGAAGAGCAGCCATTTATTATTAGAGAAAGTTGAATATTGGTGTGAGGATAAATGATAGAAACAGCTGAATGTCTCCAAATTGAGGTAACCAGGCAATTTAGCTGAGCAATTAAACTTGATTGGTGTGGGCAAATGAGGATAATGAACATGTTTATGAAGCATATTTTTTCTCAGAGTACTAAATGTTAACCTTAAACACCAACCGAAAATGGTAAGAATATTTGATTATAGTCTTTTTATTCTCTTATATCATAAATAAATGTTAACAGGAAAATCTTTTAAAACAATAGCAATGTATGTATGTAAAGGGGAATTGTACTTATGTCTTACTGTATAAGCAGTCAGACCTGAATCTTCTGGGTTTTTTTTTTGTGTTTAGCAGTTAAAGCTGGTGGGCATTAACATCATAATTATAAAAAAAAATATTCCGTATAAGCTACAAGAAAAAAAAATTAACTTGGGCTGGTTTTCCTTTTGTCTTTTCATTTGTTAGCATCTGTTTAATTCAAACATCTACGTCAAAATTTGAGATATAAGAAGTCTGTTGTGAAAGAAACAGCATTATTTCTATAAACTGCCCAAATTACAGTTGTAAAATCACATAACTATTTATAGTACAAAAACCACATTTATATCATAATGGTTTTAGAGAGAAAGGGAAGAAAAGTGAAGGGGAATGCATTCAGGTTTGAGATAAAAAAAAAAGAAAGGCAATCTCTCTGAAGGCAGAGCTCAAGGCAGTACTGAAGACAATGCTAAAGCATCACCCGAGTCACAGACCAGAGCACTACTGTGCTCCATACTGTGTATGCCCTGTATCCAACGAACCCGAATGCTTTCCATCCTTTAGGAGATAATTGCCTAAGCACAGACAAAACAAAGCAGCCCTTTTTTTGGTACCTATGGGTACTGTCAGCTATTAAAAGGTGCGTCCCGGTTTTGTATGCTACACGCTTTACTGTCAGCCCAGATACACTGCTGTATCACACTGGACAAGAATATGTGGCTGCCAACAAGAAGCTCCCAGTGTTATCAATGCAAGTTGATTGTATGCTGTGGCTCTGACACCAGATCCACCATTTTATTATCCATTTCTTGTATTCCTGAATTTCATTCCTGTATATTCCTGAAATAAAGCCTTTTAAAAAGAGTGGAAATTCACACCTCCAGGCTTGGTTAGTCTCAGACATAATAATATAAGGAACTTGCAGAAAAGTTCTAGACTGGAATTATTCATTGCTCTGCTGCATAACTTGTGAACTGCAGCCATTCATTGAAGTGTGATTGATGGGCAGAGTGACATTTTAACCTGAAGATATCTTTTCTTCTGGTTCAGAAATTATGGCACTTGGCAGGGACTCAATCCCAAAATAAAATAAAAGGATTACATGAGCATCAAAGTAGAGGAGTGCCCAGCACTACTACCTAGCCAAAATCTGCAACATTTGAGTTGGGTTTTTGAAAGTGATCTAGTTGTACCTGTGGCTGCTTAGTATGATTTTAAAGGGCTGGGCTGAATGCATCTCTAAATCACAGGTAAACAATGAAGTGGTAGTGCAGCTGTATATAGAAATATATGCTACATTCCCTAGAGGTCTTCAGATATTCCTGGGCAAAAGAGTGAAAAAAACCTGCCCTGTTCCAAGATTGTACTCAACGGTATAGTTATCATTTGTATTCTGCTTGATGTCTTTGCACAGCTGTCCCATTGGCTACATAAAATTCGTTTACTGGCGTCCCTCACTGAGTGGTCTTGTCAGAGCACAAACCTACAAATCACTGTTACATAAAGGGGTAAGATGCCTCTTTCTTTCAGACTAAATAAAGATCTGAACAAGTCTTAAATCTTACTCATTAACCCAGAAACAGCTTCTGGCAGCCTTCAGTGGAAAGGAGCAACTTGCTTTCCTGATAACAACAGGCGCAACTGTGGAACAGTTTTGTCACACTCTGTCTGTCTGGCACTAAAAGGAAACTTCCAGACATACTTTTCATTTCTGCTGTGTCTTATTGATGTTTATGTAGTTCAAGCAGTATGCTCGCCTGGAAGCTATCTGATGTTACTACCTGTACAACCCATCATAAACAATCATCCTCTGCTGACAACTCCATTTTTCAAGGAAGATAAAGTCAAAGTCCTGCTGCTATGTGGCTTGGCAAAGCAGAAAGGATACTGCATTACTCTAGCCAAAACCAGAGTCCTTCTATCTGGTGTTGAAAGATCCACTGGGAAAGGCAATTTAGCCTCTGTCAGGAATGGTTTAAAGTACCATTGATTCTGCTTTGGAGGAGGAGGGGATGGATTAAATGATATCACAGTATAGTTTCAGTACTGTTTTTGTTTCTTTTGCCTAATTTTACTTCTGACTACAACTATTCTGACGGCAAGCAGAACCATCCCTTGCAGCATATTTCACCAGAAGCAAATCAAACAAAAGGTAGAATCTCTCCAAACCATTGCAAGTAGTGGGATTAAGTCACACAGTGAGGCAAAAATATCTGGCTGTGAGCACACACAAGGGACTATTTAAACAAGGAAAATTATTGTCATGTGATACAGTCCATGCATTTTCACCATTTGAGGCAGTAATGGGTCACATTACTGCAATGGTTAAAAGGTATCATATCTGAACTGGATGATAACTAGCAAGATAAACCTTCACTTTCTCTCAGATCTTTAGTACGCTAACATTCTGTACCTATCATCAAAACTTTTGTTCTCCCAAAAAAGCAAGATGTGAAAAGTCAAATTAAAATGACTCTTCCCATCTGCACTTTTAACATCCTTTATGCAGTTCTATTGTCAAACACTTGCTCGGTATTTGTTTTCTTTACCTTGTAACTTGCACTATGATATACACTTCATGCCTTCGGTTTCCTGTTCCAAACACAGTAACTATTTGTTTTCTTTACGAGGCCTGAACCGAATAGTTCCACTTGTGATGTCTATTTATTCAGGGAGTCTACCCAAAACAGTTTTCAATTTATTTTGACACTTAGAATATCCTTTCTTCAGGTCTAGATTCCGCAACTTTCTTCCAAGAGAGCTGGCCACCCAAGAGCCAGGCTTTAAGTCTCTAAATGACCTCTCAGTCCTGAACAGTTCCTTGGCTTGAAATAGCTCACAGCAAAACTGAAGACAGCTATCAGTTGTCCCTAGGTTGTATCAGTCAATCTGAGGTGCTCTGTGGGTTGCAGCACTGCCCACAGTGTACACAAGGCTCTGGGCTGGACCCCTGTCTCTGGCAAGTCCTCAGCCGTTTTCTGTCACAGCTAAATGTGCACAGGAAATCTGACTTTGCACTGCGCCTCTCATAGGATCTCCACACGCTTGATCATGCAGAAGGAGGAGGGCTAAAGTTTTTCACCTTTCCAGATTTAGGGTCCCTCCACCACGCCATCTGTGTGAAGGTGCTGTGGTCCTCAGGGAGCACTGAAGGCTATTTGTACTACTTTCTACAGAGGAACTTCTCTCTGAGCAGGGCATAGGACTTTTTTGGGCCATTTGTGGCACTCCTGCCTTTGCTTTTGACAAGAAAGTCACAGGGTCCTTTATGTGTACCAATAGTAGTTAACTGCAATGATATGTTTAACTCAGTGGTGAAAGAAGCATCAAGACCAGCCTTTTTCACATGAGGAAACTGATGTACAGCAAGATTAAATGACCTTATGCACAGCTAAAAGTCAGAAATTTCTAAACCGAGACTTAAAAAAACCACAATAATCAGAGTTCTTAGACCCTTTCCCCCCTGTTTAAATGATTAGGTCACCTGCCTCCTGCTTCAATAGGCTGAATACTTGTCATTCTCTTAAAAGATGGAACAAATGCCGTGGAGCATCTGCACTTCCTATATTCCTCATCCATCATTCGTATTTTGTGTTCCACCACTTGACTTTCCCAAGTGCCCTTCATTCCTATATTGAATTGCACACACATATACACGCTTGTCTTATATTCCTCTTTGAAAGATTTACTGGCACTGATAGAAGTTCTCTGTACTGTCGGTCTCTGTGGAATAGAGATAACTCTGAAATGAGGGACAGTTGAGAGGTTAGAGGCCCAGGACGACAATCCAGAAACAGCTTGCAGATTTCAAACCGTCATATGGGGGCTAAGAAAGGAGATAATGAGAAATGGGTGGGATGGGCAAGAATGTTATTCAGAAAATGAAAAGGCAGGAAATATAGCATGCTTAATGTTTACAATCATCATCATTGTGAATCTATTTTGCATCATCCTTGTACCCAAATATATTACACAATATAAGAGCCTTACAACCATCTGTTTCAAACATAGCACATTTCCTACTGTATAGCACATAGTGGTACTTACAGTGTAATGGTACATAACCTCCGTCCCTTCTTTCCTTTCTACCTACAGAAGCAAGCAAACCCTGGGACCGTTGAGCCAATATTTCTGTTAATTCTTATTTTTCATTTTTTGTGCCCTGAACTAAACAATTTTGGTTTTCGTATGTTAATAACCTGCTCAGACCAGTTCTTACATTTTGGGCCACATCTTTTCACAGATTATCCTGTCCTACCCTTGTCAGCAATTTGCATATCTTCTTAAATTGTGTGCCCTTAGACTTCTGGCTATAGAAAAATAGCTGAACACATTAATCTTCCTCCCCAAGGAGAGACTGCAGGTCAAGTTCATGCTTTATTTTGTGTTACTTAGATCACTGATCTTTGGAACTGTGATTACTATTTTCTTATTTGTTTGTATAGCACAGTGAAGTCCTCACTATAAAGCTGCAATGTCATGAATATAGAACTTGCAGGCTAGCAACAGCAAAAAAAAAAAAAATCCCTCTTTTGGACTCAAGACAAAGAACCATAGTTATTCCACCATTTTTTGTTTACAGTTGGCTCAACAAAAATATTAAACCATAAAGCTTAGAGAAATCTCTTTATTAAATGAAACTTGTCTTGTCTGTGACTCCCCTTTCTTTTGCTGCTGTTTCCCTTACTGGTGAGCACAGGTTCACAGTGGGGCAGCAGCGGCAGATTGAGAGCTGTGGCCAGTCAGTGTAACATTTCAAAACACAAACTGAAAATGTGTTGTGATGTGAATAGCTACTGTTGATCCGTATGCGCTAATGCAGACTGTGGCTTGCTTTCACCATTAATGGGGTGAAACAAACCTCAGCATGCACTTGCAAGTACTTCAGGATTCAGTGAAGCTTGTAGTTATCATGAAAGTCTTAGGTGGCAGATGAAGGAAAGCGAAGAATCACCCTCTGGAAGGAAAGGAGAAAGGAAAAATATCAATCCTTTCTCTCTTCTCTTCTAATTTCACAAAAAAACCCAGAACAACAAAGGTTGTAAATAAATAAAACTGAGTGAACTGGAAGTTAAAAACGTATATTAAAGGAGAAGGGGAAAAACAGATCAGCAAACTTTTATACTAGACCTATCATTCCCACTGTTTTCTTTTCAGAGTTGTTTGGTTTGGAGTCATATCATCCAAAGACGACTGCAGTCCTCCTATCCCCAACGTGCATATGCCATGTTGTACAGAGCAGGGCTCCAGAAAAGCTCAGCTGAGATGATAGGAATATCATCTGTCTGGCACTATTTCTTACTTTGTCTCTTTGTGAAACATCAAGCAATATTTCACCATTAGATGTATCTTGGAACAAAGAAGGTTTTACTGTCCCGCACAGGCTCACATAATGACCATTCAGTCATCTTTAGCATGTTTGTCAACTTTGCCCATACTGTATCTTCATGTTGGAAGGCAACATCAAGCTAAGTGAAGTCATTTGTATAACTTCTGTGTTTCAGATCACATTATCATTAATGGAAAGTTAAGTTCTCCCTAAAAGACAGAACCAAACAGTATAACTGTACCTTTAGTTCTGTGACATGCTTCCTCCTCCCTGGCCACCCTTGCAATCAAGCTGATCAGGAGAGGATTTAAAGGGCATGCAAACAGAGGTGTCAGAGCATTCACAGTTTCTTTCCACTCTATGGCCTTTCTGTGGTTTTACACATTTCAGGTCAGTTGCTTAAAGCAGAGTTAATGCTGCTTACAACTGCTTACAGAATGTCCTGTACACATAGGGAATAACAACTGCCAAGGGGGTTGCAGGCAAAGAGTCAATGCTCTGTGGATGAAAATTTTTGCATGTATATTCATGGTAATGCAAACTAGTGTGAGCTTGAGCCTCATGCTACTTCCAATTAACGAAAACTGTCAGGATCTACACCATTCATCTGATAAACCCACCTCATGCAAATATCTATTATCTTACCTATAGAAAATATTTTATGAAAAATTCCTTTTAGATTTTTTAGACTGATAGGATCACACCAATTATATGTGCTTCAGAGAGAATTTTTTTCTTTCATGAATACTAGATATGATTTAATTGCAAGAGCATAGACACAAGTATTCTCACCAAAAGAATTCCAGCCTCTCCAGTCAAAATGAACCCACATTCCTAGACAGGCAATGATGAATCTTGAACTATTACCTGAAGACTGGGACTGAATATCACTCCTGCCAGACAGAATCACAGAATAATTAATGCTGGAAGAAACCAGATCCTCAAAGCAGATCCAATTAGAGTAGGTTGTTCAGGGCACTGTCTGGTCAAGTTGTGTGCATTTCCAAGGATGGAGATTCCACAACTTCTCTGGGCACTTCTCTTAGTGCTTAACCATCTTTCCTTTCTTTTTTTCTTTTTTTCCCCTCCTAATATCTAATCAGAATTTCCCTCATTGCAACTTGTGTCTATTGCCTCTCATCCTATCACTCCCTTCTCTAGCTCTACCTTCTCTACACCCTCCCATCAGGTAACTGTAAGCAACAATAAACTTTCTTTTCTTAATTCTAAATAAAACCATTTCTCTCTCCTCTCCTCATACACCGTATGCTCCAGCCCCCCTAGCCCTCTTGGTGACCCTTCTATAAACTCACTGCAACATGTTAATGTCTATCTCGTAGAGAGGAGGGGCAAAACTAGGTGCAGTACTCCGGTTGCATTCTCACAAACTGTGAGTGGAGGAGAATGACCAATGCCTTCAATCAACAGGCTATACATTTGCTAAAACAAACAGGTTGACTTTCTTCTCAGCAAGAACACACTGCTGATTCATGTTCAATTTCTTTTCTACTGAAATGTCCAGATACTTTGTTGCAAAACTGTTTTCTATCCAGCCAGTACTGCTGCAAGGGATTATTTCAGCATAGATGCAGGGCTTTGCATTTGCCTGTTTTGAACTTCATGAGGTTTCCATCAGTCCATTTCTCCAGGCTGTTGAGATCCCTCCAGATAGCACCTTTTCCTTCTCAATATTGAGAGCACTTCATCCAACCAACCTGCATTTTTATATTATTTGCAAAACTGCTGAGGATGCATTCCATCATTTGAGTCATTAATAAAGACATTAAGCAGCACTGTCCCCCACTATCAACCCCTGAGGAACATCACTAGTAATCAGCCACCAGTTGGACTTCATACCACGGATCACAACCATTTGAGCTTGGTCATGCAGCAAATTTTCCACACACGCTATTGTACATTTTTCCAGTCCATATCTCACTGATTTGTCTGTTAGGATGGTATGGGAGACTGTGTCAAAGGCTTTGCTAAAGTCATGCAATATCCACGGTCCCTACTTGTCCACAGTGCCATCCATGCCATCAGGGAAGGCAATCAGGTTAGTTAAGCATGATTTTCCACTACTAAATCCATGATAGTTGTTCCAAATCAACTTCTTTTCCTTCATGTACCTGGATTTAGCTTCCACACATATTTGCTTTATAACATTCCCTGAAACTGAGGTATAGCTGGCCAGTCTCTAGTTCCCAGATCCTTCTTCTTGCCCTTCTTTAGAATGGGTGTGACTTTCCCTATTTTCAGAATTTAAGAACCTTCCCCAATCACTATGACTTTCCAGACATTATAGAAAGAAAACATTTCATCACCATCCTTAGATGCATCCAATGTTGTCCTACAGAACTGAGTTTGTCCAATTTGCTTAAAAGGCTCCTAATATATTGATTTTTTCCTGCTGTGGATAATGCTTCACTCCACCAGAATTTTCTGCTGGGGTCAGGGATCTTTGGGGCCTGTAGGCAAATTGCACTTACACATCCCTGAGCAGTTCTTCTTTATTCATGCATGATGGGTCCAACACAATGCATCTTCTGGTCAACTCCTCAGTCACCTCGGTCAATAAATTGTCTTATGACATTCTGCAGAAACCTGGGTTGCTTGCATACAGACATATTGCCCTTTCAGAAAACATCAGAATGATTAAAGTCCCCCATGGGTACTATAGCCTGCAAACACAGGATTTCCTCCATCCATCTAAAGAAGGCTTCATCTACATCATCTCTTTGAGCAGGCAGTCTGGAGCAGATGCCTACAGTGATGTCTTGTGTTGGTCTGTCCTCTTATCCACAAGCTCTTGACTGATTTGTCACCTGTTCCAAAGCAAAGCTCCATCTACCTGTGCTGATCTTTTGCTAATCCATCTCCTTGCCTTCCTGGCCTGGCCGGGCCTTTCTAAAGGGCCTACATGCTTCTGTTGCAGCATTCAAGCCATATGAGCTACCCCTTCACATTCTGACTAATGCATTTTGAGGAATACTCATTTGAAAGAGGAATCTACTCAATTGCAGCCTTGGCTAAGGTTTCCCATAAACATATTCCTAGTTCAGCAGCCTTCCTCAAGAGGGTCCTGTTGAGATTTAAATGTGCAGCCTTTTAGATTGTACCTGCTGTCTCACACAAATCCTTAATTATCCATTTACATGACACAAACTTTTGTTTAGAAATAAAGTTGGGGAACATGCCAGCATGGAGATATTTTTCCTCTCCCCAGCTTCCGAACTGTAGAACTAGAAGGCGTGCAAATAGATTAAAGACTCAACCAAACCTGTGGAGATGAATTAATTTCCTTCTTTTTAAGTCTCCGTTTAAATCTGAATGTGGGTTCTCACTTGTTTTAGTGTTTGTCTATATCCTCCCTTCTCCATCCCCCTACTTTCCTCCCTGCCACACACACTTTGATATAGCATATAAAATTCATACACATATTTCAGGATTTGATTGTCAGCATCAAGTGCTCAGAATATCAAAGGGTCACCTTTGTCAGTAAGCAAAGGATGAGCATTTGCTTTCAAGCGCATCCATCAGGGAGTAGTCAGAAGCTGTTACTTGCTGAAGAAGCCTGATGTTTTATTCAACTATATCCCAGTAAAAACATTTCTGGATATTAGGCCAAGGGGTTTTTTGTTTTGTTTTGTTTTTCTCCTAGTTCATCTTTAAGATATATTCTCCCCTACCCCCACAGGAGAGTAGAGGTTTTCATTGAATTAGAAATGTACTTGTTCAAATACCTTAATTAAGGTGCTGCATTTGCTTGCCATATAAATTTGAGGCATTTTTGAAAGTTCATTAATGCAAAGAAAACATTTTCTCAGTGATGAAATGTATAATTCTGACCACTGATAAAAGTAAGCAACTGTCCCTGGGCGAATTCCCTGCAAAATCAAAGGCAAAGCTGGGCATATAATACAGACTATATGCGATCCTTTTTTGATTGCGTAATGCAGTACAGGACAGAAGTCCCATTATGCCATGAAATAGCTGGGTACCCAAAAAAATTCATATGTTTTTTTTCTCTCCTGTGTAATTTTTAAAAGATGAGATACACATCTGGGCCTTTTGGCTCAGTATCTTTTCTTGCAAAAAGGGAAAATGGGACATATTAACTAGCAAGCTTAAACAGTGGAGGTACATTAACTATGCAGTAGGTACCTTTTCCTGTGCATGTACCTATCTTTTAGATATACAGGGATATCAGGATATTGGAACTATTTTGCTTTGACTGGGAAAATAAAGCTATAACAAATGTTGGTGCTCTTGAATTGTATGCACAATTCTCATTGAAACATAAGGGTTTAGGGGAGAGGTTTCCCAGGGAGGCATGCATCCCTTTAGGGACTCATTGTATCTCCATTGAAAGCCATTACAAGTTAGGCACTTAATTTTCCTTAACACCACAGATCATGCAGTAGAAATGAAAGCACATGCATTCCTTTTCATGTTACCACAAAGTCTTAAGATACCTCAGAACGTTATTTGAGCTAATATAGCCAGCCCTAGACTGCAGAAACTCCACTATCTACCCCATCCCTTATCTAACCTGTGGTGACAACAACCTTCAGTTAGTGGATAATACCAAACACCTGAGAGCAATTAGATTTTCTAGCATTCCATCTGGAGTAGGAATAGGTTGCCCCCTCACTCTCTAAATGCAGCAGGCTGTGGCAAAGCCACAGTATTGCTAATCTTTACTCCAGTTAAACAATCCTCTCTCTTTTCACAAACTAACACAGAACAAATTACACCCAGGGCTCTCAAATCATGTTGTAATCATTACATACAGAATTGGACATTGTTAACAACCCAGATTTTACTGCAGGGAGAATGTGTAAGTATCAAAAAGTGATCTGTCTAAGATCAGACAGGAAGACTGTGACAGAGACAATATTAAAACCTGCCAGTCCTGTAGAAGCCTGTCTTTCCCCTGCATATCTTGTGTTTTGTCAGAGACACACTTAAAAGCACTTCACTCCTTGTTTCTGTTTTTTTTATATACCAAGGAAATAATCAGTGATGCCTCAAACTAATTTTCCCATTTAGCTTTTAAGACTCACACTTGAATCCAATGACTGACTATTCAGTTATGGTGGTAAATTTGCAATGGTGAGAAAGCCTGCCTTCTAAAACAAAATGACTTGTACAGTTCTTTGTGGCTTTCAAGGATTCAAAGGCTTGAATTTTTATTCTTGATCACTGAAGTGTATACACTAAGTAAAAATATAACTTTTAATCTCTCCTAATGTACTACTCGGCTTTCATGTAAGAGAGTTTTCTTAGAACCTGGGTTAGGGTATGACAAATCTGGGGGTGGCTAAATTCTTTATGCTTTTTAGTAAGTGAATGCTGATGCCTTGACTAAAACCTTTCCTCGTGTCTACCAGGTGCCGTTGCTACCACACAGTTTAAAAACACTGGCAAAAAGGGATGATGTCAGCATGACAGAGAAATGGCAGATGCTGAAATAGGTGGCCCAAAAAGCATAATTTTTTTTTTTTTTTAAACTGCCTTGTCCTTCCTTAAGAGAACAACCAGATCTCCATGCTTTTGTGAGGGTAATTGCAGAAGTCTGTACAATGCTCTTTTGTTACCATCACTACTGTTTAGCTGGAGAGGGCTCTTTAATCTTTCAGACAAAGGCATAATGAAACCCAACTGACGTAAATAAAACTGGGAAAATTTGGTTTACAACCAAGGATTTTTATTTTTTTTTTTAAGTGAGAGGTCAGTTATTACTCAGAGGCAGAATTGTTTTGAGTTCCTTAGAGTCTAAAAGGAAGATTGGTTATCTTTCTTACTGTTATACAGTAGTTCAAAGAAAAGCAAGAAGTTTGACAAAAGAACATGAAATTCAAGGGGCCATGTGTATAAAGATCAGACTTGACACCACAGTCTCTTGTGTCTTATAAATTAAAGACCTATTTGTCTTTGTAAAGGCATACTTTGTAAATGCCTGCTATAATTCTTCTTAGAGATAATAGGAAGAGGAACAAATAAAACTGCATTACCACAAAAGAGCTCAGCAGCACTCAGCTCAGGAGAACATGGAGACACCTTTACCTAGTTTGCAGCTTTGCTAAATATTCATTAAGATCTGATAACGAGTTGCCCCTAGAGAGAAGGGCCAACAGAATAAGGGACCTTTCTAGTTTGACATAGTGCAGTGCCGGGCAAAAGCTCTTGTGCCATTGTCCCTGTTTAATCACAGTGAAGAGCGGCAGCAGCAGTTGGAGAACCCAAGAGGGAAAAGAGTTGATAGGCCCTGGGCAATGTTGAAAGGATTGACACTTTCCAATTGATTTTTTTGCAAAGCTGATTAGCTGTGGCTGCATGTTTGCACTTCAGGTTAGAAAACCCATTTGTGATCTTGAAGGGTGTGTAATAAAGGTGTGAGTCACCAGAGCGTGGATGTTTATTCTTAGCTTCATACATTTAAAATAAAACAACAAGTTCCCAGCTACTGTTTAGGCAGCCTATTCCATAAACCAAGGACCACAACATCAGCCAGACTGTTGTCCCTGTCTATCTCAGGCCATGCAGCCTCACATATAGCCCTCACAAAAAGAGAATGAAAGGAGCCTTCCAGCCTGTCTGGAGAGTGCGAGCCTAGAGGCTCCAAAGTGAGAGTTCTTTTTCTCTTGTCCCTGATCTAATGACATATTCTTATTCCAGTGCCCTTCATACTCTATTTCTTACTCCTTTTTTTTTTTTCCACTCTAGTGCCCTATACTCTTTTTATAGTGTCTTTTCTATGTTTTGTTTATTTATTTTGAAATCAGATGCCACCATCTTTTATAGTCAGTTTGCCTTTTGAGTACCTGGTTGCTTCTGAATCTTGAAATGTTCTTAGTGCCTTTTGGTCCATTCATTTCCTGAAGTTGTTCAGCAGCAGAAACTGGTTTTTGGTTTCTCTTAGTGTCATTCATTTACAGGGAGCAGAGTGGCACCCCTACTTTTGAGAGTGAATGAGAAAGATCGCTGACATTTTGATACTCTCAAGAAACAGTAAGATAGCATCACCGTGGTGGGTTTTTTTCTAGGTGTATTTTTATTCCTCCTGGAGTTCTTGATATCAGGACAATCTTTTTTGCAGATGATACTGCTGTTACTGAACACTTTTATCTGACATCTAGCTTTTTTCACTCTTTGCAGTGGTTGCAATTTTAGCATTTTTTTCATTTTTTTGAATCTCATGGAATTTTTTTTTGGTAAAAACCTCGGGGTTAGAGCTAGGAACCAGTACTTAGGTTAAAGGGGGCCCATAGAGGGCATTACTCTTTTACCCTTTTCCTGGTATACTCTGAGATTATTATCTTAATAAAATATTTAATTTGCATTTTAATAGTCCAAGTATTGGATCCCTGTATCCTTGACTTTTTTTTTTTATTTTTTTACTGAGTTTTTCTTCTAATATACCTGATTCCATGCAATCAGGGCTGATATGGTTTCCTTAAAAAAAGTAGCTTGCAAATATGAGTTTTATATAAAAACATAGTCTGTTATGTATTATTATATTAATAAGATTTCGCAGCTGAATGAGACAGGGTTTAAGGTATTTCTGGTTTTGCCATACAACCTCTTACAAACAAAATCTGAAAAAGTAAGCACATTGCAAATAAGACATGGTATATTTTCCAATAATTCAAAGAAACTAACACCCCAAAATGCAGAAATCTCGTATAACCTAAGTAATTCTTCAGTGCTCTATTTCATTAATCTACTACAGACTTAATGTTTGCATCCCTGATTTCAGTACTGAATCTTATACTTTATTGCTGACCAGAATATCCTATAAGAAGAAAACGATGCCCTACAAAATGGAAGGAATAGAAACAGGATAAAAATGCAATGTTCTTGAAAAAAAAAAATGAATACACATTGAATGGTCATACATTAGAAACAGCAAGAGAAGGAGAAAAACTTGTGTGTTTTAGACATGGGATGAAAGGAAGATGCTAGTTTGATATCGTAATGAAAATGGCAAATGTCTGTACTCATTCTCTAATAGAGATAGGCAAATATTAACATCATTGTTCAAAGACCTGTGTCCATTCATACAGAAGGAAGGCCAATTGAAATGTTGCAATTACAGAAAAATGACTAGGATCATCAGTCCTTCAAATCTGGCCTTCTCTTCACTGTCTCTTTTTGGAATCCACTTGACTTGAAAATGAGAGACTGAGGTTGTAAACGGGATTCCAGCTGAGGACTCAGAAGTGGCTATTTTGCAAGTGAAGTATATAGGCTGCTAGCCCAGCAAAGAAAAATAATGAGAGCATATGGAATTATTATCTATAAATGTCAGAAGAGGAAGAATGTATATATGTGGGAGGAGGTTCTTAAAACAGAAAAACAATGCTGGCACAAGAACAGCACATCTAATCTTGGAAACAGGATTCTTCCTAATCACTAGAGGGGAAATTTCTTCAAATAGGAACTGCGTACCTTTTGCACCTTTTTCTTCACTAGACATAGTGGGAAGCAAGCAAGTTAAAACTGCATTAACAAACTGAAACACTCAGGAATCAGTCACACTGAGCCATATTCAGGTTTACTGTATTAATTACAGTATAGTAACTATACTTACTATAGTAAACTAATCACTTACTGTAGTTAACTAATTTAAGTATTCTATAAACCAGGACATCTGTAAGGTCAAGAAAGTGATGAACAATGAAGACTGCTGATTGCTTAGGACAGCAGATCTTGGGTTAGTGAGGAGATACAAAAAAAGTTGGAATCTACTTTAAACGTCTGCTGTAGCGTTCTAACAGCTGCTGTTTCTGACAGCTGTACATCTGGAATCATGGTGCTGTCATCTGGTAAGGCTGGGTCTGTTTGTATTCCTTTTTTAATCTTGTCAAATATTTCTTTGTTGTTTTATTTTCTTTGGAAATGACAGAGCTTGAATCTCACTTCAAACTCCAGCTCTCCAGCTCTTTTGAGGATGTGAACTATAAATGTTCCTATAATTTTCAAAATACTTTATATAAGAACAGAAAGGAATCATCTTTTCTAGTTTCTCTAAACACTAAGAAAAGTTGGAAGCACTGTAGCATCTTTCTCCCATTGTCTTTTTTAGCATCTATCCTCCCATTTTTAACAGAAATTTAAGCTACATTTTTGAAATAGTGGTCCCTAAGGGTAGATACCTAAGTCTTGACATAACCTTCCAGCTATCTGACCTGAGCTTCAGCGCTTTAGCCTCTATCTCGCTCCACTGGCTTCCTCTAAATAATTTTCAAGTCCATTAACTGCTTTCAAATAAATTTTAGAGAGGAATAAAGATGTCAAAACCATTGATTTCATACACAGTTTGGAAGAACAGTAGCTGCATAATGCAAATAAACCTACATTGTGCCTTGACTGTTTGGTCAGCTGGCTGTTCCATAAATACACATATAAGCTGCCACCAACCACAGCCCATGCTGTATCTTCTCCAATCAGTATTTAGGGAACATGAGAAGTAGCAACATTTTGCAGTCAAGAGGTTTTGAGGACATGAGCTGGAGCAGTCGCCAAGTGGAGTGAAAACTTTGGTGCCGATTATTTGATGATATTAATGGTGTTGATTATTATATTAATTGAGGAGGTTGGTTTATGCTGTAGGAATACAGAGCACCAGAAGAGACAGGGAAGAGTACAAGGTTGTTATAATTCTGAAATAGAAACCGTGTGCAATATTATAGTATTAGCAGTTTCATTTTGAATGCTTTAGTTTTTCTGAATGCTGTCACATTGCACTGTGTAACCTCAAGCAATATATGTGGTTGAATTTGTTCATAAACTCCACTGTTTGGATCTATTCAATATGGAGTGAAATCATGTGCTATGAATACTGCCAAGAGTAAACCCGTGATTCTCTTGGTTAGCTACCTACCAATTGCCTACTTACTACTTTAGTAATTGGTCTCTAGTTCATTATTGTGTTAGGAGGCAAAAATGTGACCACAACCACCCCAGAATAGCAAGTATATTATATATATATACATTATATTATATATATACTTATAAATACAAACAAATAATAAGACGCAACAGGCAGCTTATTTCTGGATAATTGTAGGTTGGTGGTTCAGTGTGTACATCCCAAGGTCAATTGACTTTGATCTTTGCAGAGGTTCGGTAACCACCCTGAAATTCAGCGAGTAGGGTGTTATATTCATGACAGGAAACAGAATTTGGTCTGTAGGATGGATGGAAACCCATCTTACCCACCAAATTACCAGGTATCATAACCAGCAATATGACATTAGTGGGAGCTAAACTGCAATTTACAGATGTCTTACATAACCTAAAGCCACTTCATAAATGAGATTAACTGTGCTGTTTAAATCAGTTTTACAGAGTGAGGTAGAGGAGGGATGTTATTTCATTCTGGAGAATATCCACGGCCTGCAATTTCAATTTTTTGTAATTTAATTACCACAGCTGTAAAAGTACATTTTCAGAACAACCTTGTTACGTATATGCATGGTAGAATGCCACTTGTCTCTAATGTATTCCATCTAAACACACAAAAAAGTTAGCGCTTAGCCTTAACCAATCAAATTATATGGGATCTCACTTTCATTACATACTTTTGGTACTGCTGTTTCATACAGTTTCATATCAAGGTGAGTGTAGCATGGTTAGAAAGGGGCCCTGAGGCACTGCCAGCTCTGACTCTCCCTGCCCAGACCTGAGGCTCCCCCCACCTGGGCAGGGCCCAGCACCCCATGTCAGACCCCCGGGGCTCCCCCCACCTGCCCAGGGCCCAGCACCCCATGTCACCCCCCAGGGCCGTCGGCCCCTGCCCCAGCGACACCACAGCGGGGCCGGTCTCCAGCCCCCCACAGCCCTGTCCTGCCCGGCCATGGGCCCCACTGAGCCGGGTCCACCTGTGGGCCCACGTCTGGCCTGGACTCGACCCCTCCCCGTCCCCAGGGAGGTGCCCGATGCCGGGGGCTGGGGCTGCCCCCGTGTCCCCGGCTGCCTGCTCCTGGCTGGGGCGGTGGGGTGGGCCCTGCCTGCTGGGCCCTGCCGTCACCCACCCGGGGAGCCGGCGTCCCTCACCTCCCTTCAGACACACTGACACTGCTTTTGGAAGTGCTGCCGACATTGTGGAGTATAGCTCAGGGCTATATGATACCAGAGACGGGCAGTAATGAACTGTGCAACTTAATGCCAGTTGGATCTGCTGTTTTCGTGCTGTATCGGTTTGTAGTCTTACCGCAAAAGCACATGAAAGACACCCTTAAATTCTTCCCACATGCTTTGCTGAAGTAATTCCTGTGTGTGTAGCATGGGTCCAACTCAATGTTTAAAACCCTGGTAAAATTTTCCTGCAGTATTGTTTTAAAGTGAAGCTATCTATTGGAGATGAACACAAATGCTGCAAACATATCCACTCCAGAAATAATAAAAAAAAAATTAATAAATGTTCACAGTACAAATACTTTGTGCACAGCTTTCCCTTTGCCTTTTCCTTTTCGTTGTGCTGAACCTTGACACTTTCAGAGGGCTCTGCCAGAGGAGGCTGTTCCAAACTGCGGCTAATTTGAAAATAAAAATAACAACTCTCCTTTTAAAGTAATTATGTATGTGACAACCATCAGAATGTCAAATACAGGCAGCTAATGCTGCAGTCCTGTGTGCACTTTTTGCTGGAGGTGTGAAGCCTTCCCTGTTTTCAGGCAGCCGTATTTGAATGTTTTGGGTCGGGACATTTGGGGGGTGGCAGAAGAAAGACAGAGGCTGGACAGTTTTTATCTGACTGTAAGTCATTAAAAGCAGACCAGATGGTTCACTTAACAGTGGTATTAAAGTAAAATGAGTAAAAGTACGCCTAGGGCATAGTAAAATCTTCAATTTGTCGTTCATCCTCAGCCTTAGCCAGTGATTGATGGACAATTTCACAAAAGTGTCCAGATTAGATTCTGAATGGATCAATTTACTGTGATATTAATACAGTGCAATTGCTGATGCATTTACTTTTTATTGCATAGACTTACTTCTTCACAATTGTTCTTACCTTTGGGGTATTGCTCAATTCAACCACCAATTGAAATGAATGCCGTTGAGTTCCTATGGAAATAAAAATGTACCTTTATATGGAGTCCTAAAAACCTTTGGCTGAAGTAACTTGGTCTTGAGGAATGGTAATATGATACAGCCCAGATGACATGAGCACTGTGTCCCAAGACGTTTTATTCTATCCCATGACTACCTGCCATGGCCCATTCATCTGACCAACTTTATGCAGTGGATAATGGACAGTCTTTTGCAACACTGGTTATCACACAGAGTGAAGCTATAATATCCTGCAATGGCTAGGATCAGTTCTGCCAAAAGCACCTGCAGTGTATTTTATGCACATACATCATCACAGAAAACTTCCTTTGCAATGAGGTGTCTGGGTAGTGAAAAATAACTTCAACTTAAAAGGAAAGGAGGGGTTGTTATTACTACTCATTTCATCCTCATAATCTAAGAATGATGTTAAGTTTTATATACAAAACCATCAACTGTA
This sequence comes from Dromas ardeola, assembly GCA_013398915.1. Taxonomy (NCBI): domain Eukaryota; kingdom Metazoa; phylum Chordata; class Aves; order Charadriiformes; family Dromadidae; genus Dromas; species Dromas ardeola. The sequence goes on from VYZM01013524.1 coordinate 444,402, forward strand.
TTTTTAAGTGCATCTCACCTCCAGGCCATTCTTTTGGCCTCAACTTGCACTATTTTTTCCCCTTTATTTTTATTCCTAATTTATTTTTTTTTAACCTGGTTACAGTAGCAATTTTTCCCTTCGTATAGGTCACACAGACAAAATACTGCTTCCAAGATAAACTGACACTTAAGAGAAAATAAAACAGATGATTGTCTTTGCCTGGATAAAAACTTTTCTACCAAGCAAACAGTCAAGGACAGATAACATGATCTAAAATAATAAATTGTTTTTTCGGATATTTTCCTCACAAGTGAATGTTACAAATTTATCACCTATGAGAAACGTTTCTAGAGAACTGCTCGTTTTTTCTAATATATAAAAACATTATTTTTTTTTTTTTATTAAAAGAACGGAACAAAATCCAAACTATTTTGGCCCAGTTATTAAGCAGTTGATGATGGTGTTTTGATATGGGCCTATCCCACAAAAACCCTGATGGCAAGCAGTTAGAGAACTATCCCAGTTTACTGAAATCCAACAGATTGTAATCATACCTTTTGAGACCCTTTGTGAACGAGGTTCTTGAGACCACGCATTGTGACACACTGTAAGTTTGCTGTTGGTTTGAAGACGAGGCACTCAGCCAGCCTTAGCTCTACATAATATATACCGGTACATAGGACATGACCTCCCCGAGGTCTCGCTCTCACAGTAAATAATCCACATACAGCCTGTCCAACTGAGCACTTAGTTTGTTCTGTCTTGTATTAGGAAAGTTGTAAAAGTAAAGGTATTGAAGTTGGAAAGGATCTTGTCAGAGGGAATGTTTATTTTCAAAAGTTAGTGCTTTCGTTGAAAGGCTATAGATTGAACCTTGGATGAAGATCACCTCATTCTCAATATTGATGAGTCATTACAATGAGATATACTTTGTCTTGATATCCAAAGTTATAGTTAGTCAATCTTACACAGGTGGATTAATGGTGGAGGAGGAATGGAAATTTCATAAACTATGGACTTGAAAAAATCATACAAGTTTCCATTTTTAGCTCTTTAGATGGTCTGGACTAAGTAAAGAATATTATGGAAGACAATTCCCAGTGGTTCCAACACCTTTTCTAGCTTGACCTTTTTGCTACTTTGTTCATTGAAACCAGGTTTAATTAAAACGATGATAAAAATTAGTTTGTGAGTTCAGCCTGTAACAAGTCTCACAACAGCACTATTCCATGATTCATGTGAATTAGTGATAGTCTGTTACCAAGGGCTGTTTTTGTCCCAAAATGATACAAAGTTAAAGAGGCTTTCAAGGAAAACATAAGTTGAATTTTTGATGTGAAACAATCATAAAAAATACACAGTTTTGAAGACAAAATTCTTTTCATGCCTTTTGTGTTGCAAGTTGCCTTTGAGGAATATTATACTCAAATATCCTATTGAAATTACTTCCCACAGTAGACTTCTAGTCTGACTTCTTAACAAGCAGGTCTAACGGATATTCGTCAGAGGCTGAGGTTATATCTAGTAAGTCGTATAATTCCTCTAGGCTTTATGGCCAAGTGTATTGGCCAATTGAATGGGACTCAGAAGACCTGAACCTTATTCCAGGTTCCAAGACTAGCTTTCTGAGAAACTTCAAGTTTCTATGCTTTGTTATCCAAAACCAGAGCAAATGGTATTGACTCCTTTTGTGAAGGGTTTTGAAATCTGTTTATGAAAAGTGCTGCATGCAAGCTACTTATAGGTATTCGTATTATCAAGAGAGAGGGGTCTGTGCAAAATTGCATGGAATGTCCATTTTCTTCCTGAAGGAAAAAATTAAGAAGAGTGCCTCAGCACATCTGCTAATGATTAAACATGCTACAGTTCTGGTATTTTGTATTTTTGGACATTTTTGGAATGTGTGGTGACAAAGAGTTTTGCCCTTAAAGGCAGACTTGTTGCAAGGGGGATCCTTTCTGTAGGGACTATAGGCGTAAGAGCACATGGTGGACCATTATGCCACCAAGTGGGTTGTGAGTAGGCTGCCTGCATAGCACTGCTCCGGGAAGAAAGTTGGAGGAAGCCCAAAACATTGACCATATGGTCATGCTGGAGGCTGCCTTTCCAGCATGGTGGGTGCATAGCCAGGCATTGGTAAAGCCTGTCTGAAAATTTTCTATATTCTTTCAGCCTACAAATCTTTCTCTTCTACAAAGCATGCCATCCAGCAATGCTAAGTACTTTGCCACATAGTCAACTAGGTATTTTTTTTCTAACTTGTATGCAGGAAAAGAGAAACAAAGAGCTGGTTGAGAAAGTCCAGCTCTTTTAACTCATAAACATGTATTTTCTGTGAAATCGACAGTTTCCAGGAATCTGCTACCTGATAGATTCATTTTTTCCCATGAATTTCATCACCCCTGCCCTGACTTTAGAAGCCATTTTAATGTTCGATTTTTTTGAATTTTTATTTTCTCTAATGTAACCCCAAAATAAATTGTAGTTGATTAGCCTTGATTTTAAGCCTAGGAGGAATAAATAAGCCTTTATCAAAGGAACAGCCATGAGAGTGTGATTGAATTGGTCATACCTTGTGTGTGGGCTAAGCAGCGTTTCAAGAGATGCGGAAATCTCATGGCAAAAAAAGCTGATTGTTTGGGCAGCTCCTGCTTTGTAGGCGAATTACCATCACTCTCTTCTTTCCCCTGCCCCCACCATGTTTCACCTTGGTCCATGTCCCTTTGGATAAGGCAGCTGTTCTTTCCATTACCAGTACTGGAATGGTCTAGTATGCCTGCCTGCCTCTGCTCTTAGTTTGCCATATCTGTGGATGCATGTATTTATCTGCTATTCATGTATGCATTTAGTATGTTATTATGTTGTGCACTGTGTGGTATATTGCATAATGTCCATGGGGCGTGAGAGCAGAGCATCCAGAGTTTAAACTCAAGAGGTGGCTGGCCTGGCCACTTTTTAATTCTTTGCTTACTGCAATTCCTGATTCTAATGTTTTTCCACTGTAGGATCTCACTGTCCTACATATTCCTAGGATTCCACCTAAGACACTAGCATTTAGATCTCATTGATGTATGCTTAGCTTGGGAAAGTGATCTGCAGCTTCAGTTCATGGATTTCCTCAGGCAATTTCTTACAATATTGCAGACCATTTCAATTCCAACATCAAGACACAACTCTATCAATTCACTGCTTCTACTGTGGTATCATCTCATTTCCCAAAAGCGGTGTACAGGCTTTGGCTGAGTATTAAAAACAGGAGAGCATGTATCATGGTACCAGTTAAAGTATCTAAAATTGTATCCCAATTATTTATTTTCCTTTCTTTTTTTTTATTCCCATTTCACTACCAGCTACATTCAGACCAGGATAAAGGCGATGGATCGCTTAAGTACATCCTTTCTGGAGATGGAGCAGGAGACCTCTTCATTATCAATGAAAACACTGGTGACATCCAGGCCACAAAGAGACTAGACAGGGAAGAAAAGCCTGTATACATACTCCGTGCCCAGGCTATAAACAGGAGGACTGGAAGACCAGTGGAACCGGAATCTGAGTTCATCATTAAGATCCATGATATCAATGACAATGAGCCAATGTTTACAAAGGATGTTTACAATGCCAGCATTCCCGAAATGTCAGATGTTGGTAGGTGCTAACCAATAATTGATTTCAGTGTCTGGTCTGGGTTTTTTCCGTGAACTTAATGAAGGGCCCAAAGTTTACAGGCACTGAATACAGACATCTGCTGTTTGAGTCTGGAGTAAAAGCACCTCTCACTCCAGGAAAACAGTGAAAAAAGTTTGCTGGAATCAGGGATGTCAGCTGAGTGAAACCCACTCCCCCCCGTTGTACCACAAAAAATGCAAGTTAATACAATCTAGTTTAGCTCACAGTGAAAGTGAGCTGAGCTAAGCTGTGTTACGTGACACCTGTAAAAAATTTAATATGCTTTGTTAACATGATTTAGTAGCAGTGTAATAATATGGTAAACCATGGTCACCTAAGTGCATCTGTACCACCCCTAGATCTGTTCAGCAACCCTTCTTTAGTTCAGGAGGGTAAAAATAATGGAAAAGTCTAGAAGTGGTTGTACACACTTCAGGAGCGAAAACTGTCACCTGAGTCAACTCATCACTGATTCTGAGATCTGTCATTAACTTCCTATGACCTTTGTTGCTCTTTTCATGCAAAAGAAAAAAGCTCCAAAGTCCACTGAAGTCCACTGAAATCTTTCTATTGATTTAAAATGTATCAAGCTGTAAGAATCAATCAATAAAAGAAAAGAAAATCGCTTCCTTGAAATATGATTCTAAGATTGGATCTTTTCCAGAGAAGCTGACAGGTTTTGATTCTTTGTCTCTGATTCTTAGGGAGGTCATTTTGATTTCTTTGTCAGAGCGCGATGGATAGTTAAACTGCAAGAAGCACATTTCTAATCTGAAATAATATCCAGGGAGAGAAGCATTAATTAATCATAATCAAGGATGAGATTAAAATAAAGCTCAAGCAATATGAAAATAAAGACTTTGGGGCATACTCTCTTCTCATTCATGGGACTTGTCACATGGATGAAACCTCATCTGGTGAAGAGAGAAGCTAATATTCACATTTTAATATGTGAAGTGAATACTTTATTCACACAAATCTGTTTTAAATGCCAAAACCTAAACTCATTTTCTGTTTGTTAACACTTTGCCTAGGATTCAACAGCATTTCTTTCCCTAGAAGATACGTGAAAAAAAGCAGATTTACATTCCTATGTCAAACACCTTACAAGCATGAGTAAATTTGCAAAAGTATATTCTTGACCTAGATTCAAATTCTGAATGCCTTCAATATCTGGGGAAGGGTGCATTTCTGGTTTCTTCATAAGAAATATGATGAAGGATCTACATACTCAACCAATAACTGTGTATTTTAATGAACTGAGAGTAAGCCAACTATCACTTTGGTTTTGTATCTATGTCCTTTATGAACAAAGAAACTTCTACAAAATGAGAATATCTCGAACTTTTTACCAGGAGTTTGACCTGAACCTGAACTATGCTTTTTCTACACCATAAACTGTCTTGGCCATGAAAAAAAAAAGGTGGATTTTTATTTTCTTTAATTTATCATTGCAGGTACCTTTGTTGTGCAAGTCACCGCAACTGATGCCGATGATCCTACATATGGGAACAGTGCTAAAGTTGTCTACAGCATTCTCCAGGGACAACCATATTTCTCCGTTGAATCTGAGACAGGTCAGGGGACCTTTTCTGTCATTCTATGACAATGTCTGTAATTTAAAATGACATACTAAGCCAAGCTAGGACATATGAGACAAAAACTTCAAAGAGATTACATCTTAGTGCAAAATCTGACAAACTTAATAGAGCGATACATCTGTAAACATGACACCTACATTATTTTAATCTTACCAGCAAAGTCTAATAAATGCAATTAGTACCGGATGTGAACCAGTTTTCAATCATTTTTAAAAAGCAGTGGGTACGGAGACTGACGTGGATGCATAAATTAAACCAAATAGGTTGGCTTTTAGGAGAAAACAAGAAACAGGTGGGTGTGGAAAAAAGGCCTTAGTCCTCATAGATCTTCATAATGGCTAAATTAAGACTGAGGGTTTGTTCAGGTTTTTTTTTCCTCCTTCTGCTTCTTCAAAACTTGCTTAAAGTAATTATAATTTCTGTACATCTGCAACATATCACTTTAATGCTAATTTTATGAAAGAAATCTTAATTAAGAATAATGATAGAAGAGGTAAAATTGGCTGTTGTGCTACACTAGAAGATCACAAATAGAATCCAAAACTTCTGAGTTCTGTTTTTGGAAGATGTTTAAATTATACACAGTGACTGGAATTTTTTATAGGCTGGATAAGAGACAGCTTTGGAACCTGTGTATGTAAAATGTACAAATTGTGTCTGACTGGATCTGCTGTACCATTGACTATCTGACTACACAGATAGTCTCTTCCCAAGATTTATAACAGACTTCTCCAACAAGAAACAAAGGATCTCAAGAAACTCCATTGTGATAGGTTGCTGGAAGCTAGAGAAATTGGTTCTCCTCAGCATCCTTACAGGAAAGGAATGGATTATCCAAGACAATTAATCAGGTTTTAGCATTTTTTCTTAAATAAATCTTAGAGACTCAGGCAGGGAAAAGGAGGGAGAGATTAGATGTCTCAAAGAAAAACCTGAGGTGAAAAAATGTACATAATTCTGAAAAGAGGGAGAGCCAAGACCAAAGAGAACTTCCCTTCAAGCATAAGGTATTAGATACTACAAGCAAGGATTTTTGCACTGATGCACTCATTCTGACTTGGACAGTACCCTATGTGCTCTTCTTTCTAGAGTTATAATAAGGATAATGTAGCTGAGAGTTCACCAGCCATAACCTTTTAACACGAGGGTTGTATGGGACACAGAGGGGAAGCAAGGTAAACCACAGGCTTGATCTTCCTGCCATGGAAATCAATTGCAAAACTCCTAGAGTGAAATAAGTCTCTGTTGAAGCTGCTGTGAATTTTGCCATGGATTTCAGTGCTTGAGTTTCACCCCTTTTGCCTACAAAGGAGTCAGTTATGAGCCTAAAGAGACCCAGTGAGAATGCAAACATTTTGCTTCATGGTAAATCTGAATGATCGAATTTCAATGGGAGTTGGCCTCATAACTGATATTTGTGCCTTTGAAGAAGGAAGTGACTGGTAAAATCAGTTCAATCAATGCATAAATAGAAATATATACACTTGGGTGTGCTTGGATGCTCACAATTTTCTTAACTTATTTCTCTTCTCCCATTTAAAGTTGTTGTATTGCCTCTTTAATGATGTCTTGCTGAACTTAGCTTTTTTTTCTTCCCCCACATCTGTCAAAATAAAAATATTGACAGAACAGGAGAGAAAAGATGGAGCACTTTATAATGAACAGAGAGCTTTTTTCCAGTTCAGTGAGAGACTTTAGCATGGAACTGAAAGGGGGCAAATACTTATGTAAAATAACACTGCTCACAAATAGGTAGAACATCTTTCTGGGGACAACACTAATATTGTGTCTGTCACATAGGCAGCAGCCTGAGATACGATATGACAAGTCTGTAATTTAATATGCCATCTCATAACAGTAAATATTTGTGTTGGGCAAAGTTTACTTATTACACAGAGATTGTTTTGTTCTTTAGGCTGTGGGGTTTTTTTAATAAGAATTTCCATCAAAGCCAGTACCTTACTTGTGAATTCACTCTCTTTAATTTTCATATTTTCAGGTATTATTAAAACTGCTTTGCTAAACATGGACCGTGAAAACAGGGAGCAATACCAAGTGGTCATCCAGGCTAAGGACATGGGAGGCCAGATGGGCGGATTATCAGGAACGACCACTGTGAACATCACATTGACCGATGTAAACGACAATCCACCTCGCTTCCCCCAGAGTATGGAATATTTGCATTCTATGTTTTTAAAGTAAAATGGACAAACATCTGTTTTTTCTTTTTCACCTTAGATATTGTTTCTGCTGTCATGAACTTACTGAGTATCAGACTTCCTTTAAGAAAGAAAAAGACAACACACAAGCAAGCAATGGGATCATGCTAAGGTTAATTGCAGTAAATGGGAAACATACCTTTAATATTTTTACTCCTGTTGCAGTAGAAAGTCTGAGAGGTGAATTAATGTACAGAAAAAATATTTTTTTCTGCCCATTAAACAGCTTTGATTGATATAATCTATATTTTGTGATCAGTATTATTTCTATTAGACCATGTCGTTGACTGCATTGTAAGATATGTGTTCTAATCTAACATATTTAAGTTTTGAAACATATTTATTTAAGTACGTAAAATGATCCCGAGAGCAATTCTATTAAAATGAATACTTAACACCCAGGAAGCATTTACTTCAATGGATTTTCCTATATTCTTTGCATACAGAAACAAAAGCACGTACATAAATATACCAGATATTTCTGCCTATTTTCCTTCCCCTGTCTCAAATCATTTGGTAGATATCTGTGGGATACTTATGGGAATCATTTGAGCCAGATCTCTTAGAAAGTAATTTCTGTTAATGACCACTCATGTCCGTAAGTGTTTCAAAGTGATTCAGTTTTCATACACTTCTCTTTCCCTCTCTTTCCTTCTTTCTCTCTTTCTTTCTTTTCTTCCTTCTTTTTCTCTCTCTTTTTCTTCCTTTTTGCTTTGTCTAACCACTGCTCTGTGTGTGATGTGTGTGTATCTCAGTGTCAGTGTGTGTCAAAGTCAAGAGCAGCTGTTAGAGAAAATAATTGCAGATACTATCAGACAAATCAGCAAGCTTTGGCGGTTAAGTCATTGGGAAAGTTATTGGAAGCAACTTGTCATTTAAGTTCAAAGTCTGTTCTTAGCCATGGGCAAAGCGTTTCCATTTAAATTAGAGCAACTTAAGAGAAAATATAGCACTTTGCCTCCAATGAGTTAATTATACATCTCTGGACGTAAGTGTCTTCAATATAAAAGCCAAAGATACAGCTTCATAATGCCAACATTCCCCAAGTAAATTTTTTTCAGAGGAGAATTCAATGTAGCACATTATTAATAGGCATTTGGCTGTATTTGGTTTTAGTGTTACTGGCACTTCTTAATATTTGTCTTTTGGCCTCAAGACATTTTTCATATATGATTTTGATACGGCCAACAGAGACCCATATATATGTCTAGAAAGGGACATATGTTGCTAAAGATACATGTATGTTGGAAAACAAAATGCCCATCCTTCATATTAGAAAGTAAATAGAAAAATAAGTTACTTTTATCCACATGAAAGTAAGGCAAAGGCTGAAGGCTGTTGCCGCAGGAAGGCCTGAAGACGCAGTGACTCACTAATTCATCCGTGCCTGCCCGGCATGGACAGTGTGCTGAGAGATTGTGTCCAAAGTACCATGAGACTGACTGACAAAATTTCCTTCTTTGTCTGGTGTAGGCACATACCAATTCAGAGCTCCTGAGTCTACGCCACCTGACTCACCAGTTGGCAGGATAAAAGCTAATGATGCTGATGTGGATGAAAATGCAGAGATTGAATACAGCATCACTGAGGGGGATGGCTATGACGTGTTTGGAATTACCACAGACAAGGACACACAGGAAGGAATTATAACGGTCAAAAAGGTATAAAACACGCCTAATCCCAACCTCTGAAATACCAGTCAAAACTTTATCTAACAGATATTTCTTTTCCATTTTTAGTGCAACATGTGTTGATTTTTAATTTGAATGCTATCTATTTAATAGCTATGTAAAGTTTCTTTTATACAAGCAATTGGGGTTCTTCCTATTATACCCTCCTTTACTAAATCAATGCACACATTTTGAAGGACTTCAGAGAGTAAATAACCTAGGGAGTGGGATAGGACTGAGAAAAAATTCTACAGTCTGAACATATCCACAGAATAACTCAAGGAGGCACCACCATCCACCTGTGATTTTCTCCCTATGATGCTTACAGGATTTGCTCACTTTCTAGAAGCCGCTGTGTTAAGACCACAGAAATAATCAGTATCACTTTGCACTATCAGAAGGCGTTGAATTGTATAGCTATAATGTATTAAAGTGCATAGACAAATTTCTTTTGACTCACATTTTTTAAAAATGTAACTAATAAATCCATCAGCATGCTTTTGCTTTGGAAAAAAAAAATCACAGCGCCTAGCTGGATCACAATGGACATCATCTACCAGTTTGCACATTGGCTGTCAGAAAAGGTTTGGGAAATATTGTTTACAGTGGGTTATCAGGCAAGCTTGATAAGGTTACAGATATCATCCTCCATCAGTTCAAGTTCAGTCATCACTAGATAGACATTGTGTAGATTTTCTGAACATGCACTTGCTTGTTGATATCAGTACGACACCTGTCATTACTTGTTTTTTAGGAGATGCCTTCTAGGGGCTGATTATTATATCAGTCTAACTCTGTTTGCATTTCTGTCTGTTTCAGACAGAAGCTGTGAATCTTCTACAACATAATGGAAAAACGGGGTGACTACTCTCTCCCCACGTTTCTCCAAGTACTGTAATACAGAGTCGCTAAATGCTGCTTCTTCATACTTTTAACAGAGTGTGATATAGTCATAACCTATCATAAAATCATGTTTTCCTTGATGGGTGGTCCTGGATGTCCAGACACCAGATGTCACAGTGTTTCATTTCAGTGATGGAATGCCAATATTTAAACAAGCAGCTCCTAGAAAATCTTCTCGCCTTTACTGTGTGGTGCTTAGGGGCAAGGAATAGACAAGAAAATATCAAAATGTCAAAAATGACAGAATAAAAGGCATGAAGAGTTAAGACTAATTGAGAGGGAAAGATTAATTGATGTTTAGGAGTTACAGACATAGAATTCCCCCCAAAAGTGGTTGTTTTTTTTTTCTATACTGTATCATCATAGCATATAGTCCTGTATTTCACCTTTCTGCTGGCATTTTAGTTGCAGTTCAGTCTCCTGTTATCTAGCACAGGCCTCTCCATGACATCCCACTGTTCATTTGGTTCATCTGGCTGCAAGCCACAGCTATCCCCACAGACCTCTCAAACTTTTTTTTTCCTCTTACCAGGCATTGGATTTTGAAAATAAAAGCTTGTATATTCTGAAAGTGGAAGCTACCAATCCTCACGTGGACCCTCGATTCCTCTACCTGGGGCCATTCAAGGACTCAGCTACAGTCAGAATTCAAGTGGAGGATGTAGATGAACCCCCTGTGTTCAGCAGACCGGCATACATAATGGAAGTGAAAGAAGATGTTCCAATAAACAGTGTAATAGGAACAGTAACTGCTCAGGATCCAGATGCTGCCAAGAACCCTGTCAAGTAAGCATAGACTGTTTCAGCTCGTGCATACATTTTTTACAGCTTCAATTTTGCTATTTCATGTCAGCACACTTTTAACAATGAAATTGTTCAGGTATGCTTAAATATGGAGTATTGTAGGTGGTAGATGATATCTCACACTTAAGCATATCTACATATGTATGACTGTGTTTGCATGGCCCTTGCATCTTGAATTACGTCCTATCCTCTTCAGTAACTAGTGTTTGTTGTTATTTCTACTATGGAAGAATTTACTGCAAAAAGAGCACTAAGAAAATGTTAGTGTTCTCCTTCTACCTTTAACATTTTCCAGTGCAATGCGGTGCATCCTCTCGGCTGTGTTACAGGGGGGTGATTCAGCAGCCCTTTCTTCTCCCATCCGTCCAGACCTGCTTAACAGAGGTCACATTTACTTTCTCTAAACTGCAAGTAGAAATGCCTTAAAAGCAGATTATGTGTACACACAGACTCTGTTCTCACTTGTATCAGTGTAAGATTAGTAAGATAAGAATCAGTCTCATGGACTTCATAAATTACGCTTGCCATGAATCAATAAACTAGTCTTAGAGCAAGCAGAGGAAATGTTAAGGTTGGAGTAGCTAAACCTAAGCCTTCATTTTTTGTAAATTAACAGGTACGTTTTTTCAGTACATTTTAATACTGGAGTACTTAAGTCATATTAGATTATAAAAGAACTTTGAAATAGTTGTGTGCTTTAGTTAAAGTTTTTTTGCTACTGACAAGGCAGTAAGAGGAGGAAATGAAAAATGCAGCAATATTAAATCCAGGTCAATTTTCAGCATGTCTCTGGGTCGGGCACCTTGGAAATGCAATAGTAGTTTTACGGTCAAAATAGAACAATGCAGGTTTAATAAAAATCCAATCCATCAATACTTTGCAATTCTGCAAACAACTATCTTCCATCAAGATTTCTTACAAAGTTTATGAGGCATAAGTTAGTTTTAAACTCTCAGCTGATCTTGTGAGATGGGTAAACATTATCATCTTAATTTCCTAGATGAAGAAACTAAATCTAAAACATTTCTGGCAGCAGCACACTCTGTCTTCAGTTTACATGCAATGCTCTGCACATGAATTCTTGTTCAAGACTACGCCTTGTAATTTTAATTGAGGTTTGATTTCATTTATATCACGACACGCAACAATTATTTGGAGTTCTGAACTAGCCAAGCATAGTAACTTAAAGAGCAACATAATGTTTTGATGACTTTGGTGAAGCCCAGGGACCAAATGAACACCTTCTATAGCATGTCTTCATGGGCATGCTAGCTCAAAGATGAAAAATTGGTTGGGATGACACCCAGGCCCCTTGCAGTGTTCATATGAATCTGCTTTTTCCTATCTAATGGCACTGGAGAGTGAGGGGAGTGCTTCCCTGCTTCCCTCTGCTTCCCTGTGGTGATAACTACAGCCATTTGCATTTCACACCAGCACCAGCTCCTAATTATAAGTGATTTACAGTGGATAGGGATTATGCTGTTCATTGTTGAGTACTGCCTACTGGCTCTTTTCTATTAATTGAATGTGTGTGCTAAAACTTACCTATCTTTCAACGGGCAGTTCTTTAATACAGTATAGGTACTTTGCATATTAAAATATCAGATAATTATTGAGCAAAATTTAGCAGAGGTGTCAAAATTGATGCAGTGCAGCGGAAAACTTGTTTCCTTTATACTCTAATAGCATGCAACAATCAAGGTGAAAGGAGAAGAAAAAGAAAAATGGTGAAGAGGTTAGAGTAATAGAAATAAACACAGCAAGAAGAAACATGAAAATCTGTAAGAGGGAAGGGAAATCAGCAGAGAGCAGTAGCCTGAAAGACGTTAGCTTGCAATATGTAATTTTATGGTGCTAATATCTTGGGTATCTCCTAGAATTTAGGGGCATGGGTTGAGCCTGCATCTTTTTGACAGGGTGATTTTTTTTTTCCATCATGCAATAGAGATGCTAAATGCGATTTTCACTCTGAGCTTTGGGGAAGATGCAATTAGACTGTATATATATGACTTGTCACTTGCTTGTCAATTTTTCTTCACGGTTAAAAATAAAATCTTTAGACACTTGATATTACAATGAAAACCTTCCATTTTCTCCTCCACTCGAGTGAAGATTTCTCTTTTTAAACAAACCAAGCCCTAACTCTGTTAGATGAAAGCCCCTTTGATCTTCCATTAAAGGAAACCTTCACAATATCATTATGAAAATGCATTATGAAAAATTCACGCACACATCCCTTCCTGACCCACAAATCTTCCTGGCTTGTGGTTACATTAGACAGCAAGCTGCTGAACATCAGAAGACAATGAAGCAATAGCAAAATATGAAGCGGATATCTGCCCTGGTTGTAAGAGTGCATAATCGTTCACGACCTGTGCATTGGTGGAGCTATATTTCATCAGCCCATCCCTTATAAATAACCTTTGCTGTGACATGACGTTAAGAAAGTACAAATACACACCAACAGATGTTTGGCTGTATTTGAATATGCATCTATATGTAGCAACATTAATACACTCCTGAGTAACACTCCACTGTCCAGCTGTGTTATAAAAAAAAGGTTTGCATTCTTCTTGTGTTTGATCTGAACAGAAATATTATGAACCGCTGCATACTGAAAAAAATAATGCTTCAACTGGCACTGCTGTATTGTACATCAGATCTTTTTAAATTGCTAGTTGAATTTTTTTGCTATAGTAACTCCTCAGAGGCATAATGAAGTTCATCAGTCACTGGAACTGTCTCCCTGCTGTGATTTGATTTACTAAAGTATCCCAGATGAAAATGATCTGCAAACAAATGTAAGGCTTAATTTTGTTTGTGTATTTTACTGACAACATATTTGCATGTGTTAGATTCTCTCTTTCACCCTCCCCTTCTTCCTGTTATGTATGAGGAGAGACTGGAATCTGCGTAGATACCTTTTAACTGCCTAGCTTGCCAATTCCTCAAGGTTTGAAAGGGATGAAGTCCTGAAATCTGACAAATACACACCAGTAATTTCATTAAATAAATGTAAAAGTGAGTTTGATGTTGTCTGCTTAATTCTTACTAGGCTATGATCTGTAAGTCAGAATCACCACCAATTCAACGTAATTAACAGTTCGTGATCAAAAGAGACTGGATTATACAAACTGAGAAACAGAAGTGACAGTCTAGCTTATTAAAATCATCCTTCTAGACCAGGGTTAATGGTATAATTAGAATATACTTTAACTGCATTGACCTTGTATGTATTTTCTTTTCGATATGAAGAAATAAAATTAACATATCATTAAGAAGCTGTTTTCTGGTTGTTTGTTGGACTGTTTGCTTTGGGGTTTTTTTAGGAGTTTAACTTTCCACTGTACAAATGACTGAATATACATACCAGGACTTATATTTTGAAATTCTTAATATCTTGAAGAAGAAGTCCTGAATGTTACAGCTCTGATAACCTTAAAAAGAGTCCAGAAAATATTTTTTTTCTTTTCTTACAGATACTGAACCACAGATTGAATTTGGGAAATCTTACAAAGTAAAGGTAGTGATTACAATATGCCAAGGCATTAAAATGTGCTAAGGCAGTAAGATATTTTAAGTCCATTCATAATATGAAACATGAGTGAAAGCATAATTCAAGAAAAAAAAAACAACGAATGGACAACTCATGCCTCAAGCTAGTTGCTTAGTTAAATATCTTGCTGAATAAGAGCCTGAAACATAGTGCTATAGCCAGTTAGAACAGCTAATCTATGGAAAATCCTGATATTTCATTTCAAATAGGAATGCAAAATATAGATTTACTGCGAACTGGAAACACCAAAGTATTTCAGACGAAAGATATGGAAATGAGCTACAGAATATCTGAAAAAATTATTGAATTCACAAAATACCAACATAATACCATATAAAAGCCCGAATGGATGAAAGTTAAAATGAAATGTTTACCATATCAAATACTTACTTTGTCAAAATATAAGAGAGTCAGACCAGTTTGTATAAAGTTGTTTCCATCAAACATTTCACCTAAGTCAACAAATTCACATGTACTATTTAGATTTGGACAAAACAACACAGCTCGCTGAAGCTGTCCCATCAATCAGCGCTGCCTATTACATACCTTCTCACATATTCTTTTCAAGCCGACGGTAACGTTACCAATGCTGCATAAAGGAACTAGGTTAGTGACACCACAGCTGACTTCATGCAGCTGAAGTTGTGCTACCGTTAGCCAAGTGACAGCAATGAATAAAAACTCAATCAGCTCCTGAAAAGCTTGCAAGGTGTGCCTGTGCAAATCCTACCAAAAAAAAGTCAGCTTTTTGTGCGAGTATCTTTGAACCTCGGTAGGTTGTTTCCATAGGAATTTCGTGTGGAAAAAGAAAAACAATTTAGTGCAAATAATGAATACTTGCTATAGTCTTGTTTAGGAAGGTAGGCTACATTAAATTCTCATTTTAGAGTAAGACCAGTATAATTTCCTGTGGATGTTATATCCCTTTTTTTTTACTTGCAAAGAATAATTTTTTTTTAAAAAAAAAAGCAGTTACAAGATAATTAGCAAGTTACTTCATTTTAAACTTTTGTCAGAATGACGTGTTTCAACTGGACTCTGCTATTCCCTCCTTCTTCCATGCAAGATCTGTCTCAGAAGTCAAGAGACACTGCACAGGCACTGGGAAATCTGTGCAGAATAGGGGACGTCACGCAGCTGCTCCTGGGGCAGAGCAGGGAACGGAAAATTTTCTTCAGCCTCTGCATTCCCCTCAGTTCTGTAGTGGCAGTGAACTCTGCCAGTCATTCTCCTGGCTCAGTTTTCATCTGACTGCGTACCAGCTCAGCCCTATCTTTATTCTTGTCTGGACACAAGGGACAGCAGTAGCTGCCTTGTCTCCATCTATGTGGCCTGCAAGGAGACCAAGGGAGCAGACTGGGCTTCCTAAGGCTCTGTCCTGGATGGTACATCAGCACACATTCGGGCTTGAAACAAGAGCAGAATAATGCAATTGCATTCTTGCTTTAGCAACATCAGAGATAAATTTCTGTCAAAACCTCCGTAATTTATGCAAGAATTTTCTCTTTACGAGAGACGAAACCAAGTCGCAGCATTTGGATCAGGGTGGTAGCACCCTCTCCCATGAACTGGAGAGTTCTGCTTTTAAAGTTGGATTCAGTTCAGCAGAAAAAGCAAAAGATCAGATTGAAAATTTGAATCCATATTTAGACTCTGAGCTCCTCCAGAGCTTCTTAGCATTCATTTTCACATCTAGATGCCATCAAACAGGGCTGAGCATCTTAGTTTTAATGAATTACAGCAAACTTTTAGGTAATATGTGCCGTGGAATAATGAATCTCTGTTCCATGCCGACTCATTTTTGGGGGGCAGTCTTTTTGAATGTCAGGAAGTGAAAGGCAGAAATGCACCCCAGCTGTCAAATTTTATATCAGAAATGATTTGGAACAGCTGAGATATCAAACCATAAAAGGAGGGGTTTATAATGGAAAGCCAACTCAGCCTGAAAATAAACTTCATATCTTTCAGGACACAGACTTCACATTTCCCACTAAAAACAAAGCTTTGATGATTCTCAGAGGTATGTAAATTCTGCAGTAATTCATTTATTCAGTGACAATGCTCCACCTTCTAAATCAAACCTCCAATGTGTCATTATCCAGTAGCTCAGAACTCGCTCTTTGTGTGAAGACTCTGAAGCCTGTGCTGAAAACAAAAGCCAACCCCGTTTACTAGCTGTTTGATGTCAAGTCTTAGAAAATGGTTTAATACCATAGAAATTAAAAGGAAAGCATTCTCCTAACCCCTGTCTCTGTATTTGCAGGTACTCTGTAGATCGACACACTGATATGGACAGAGTATTCAACATCAATTCAGGAAATGGTTCGATATTTACTTCAAAACCCCTTGACCGGGAAACACTGCTATGGCACAACATTACAGTAATAGCAGCAGAGATCAGTAAGTCAAACCTAAATACCACTGCTGTCCCTGATGTAATGAATTCAGCCTTCTAGCTGAGCATGTGGAAAGCACGGCTGGACAGATGTCAGGTTATATGGATAGTCCATCCAACACTAAGGAAGAAGCGGAAACTCTGCAAGAGGTGGTCTGCAGTTTTATGTCTACTAGGGGCACAGCTCACAAAGAGGTAGCTTAGCTGAGGAGGGAGGAAAGGTAACAATTCTGTGGTTTTTAATCAGTAATAGCCATTTTTAATTCTGAACATGATTGTTGAATTTTGAATTTGGTATGCAGGAGGAAAGATGGTTCAAAGCCAAAGTGCATTCCGTGGCTGAATTCAGTCTGATCCAAACTGAATATAGGACAGGCTGGATGTTTTCAAGTAAGACTAAGGTGGCTGGGCAGAGCTAGGTGCCCAGATCTTAGTCAGTTTTAAGGATTTCCATTTTTAACATCTTTAGTGTCCTTTGAAAGTATGAGCCATAGTTACAAATCAGTCTGTCACTTATTTTAGGAATGCTGAGAAGATGTAAATTGATAAAAACAGTTGTGATCATTTTAGGAGCTGAAGTGACAGGGATCTAGATAAGGATGTGTATGCTAGGTGGCCTTAATAAAACAATCCTCTTTTTTTTAATACATTAACTATAAGCATGTGATATGGTCAAGTATTAGAGAATGCAATTCTTTTCACTTTTGCAGAGTCACAGTGCCTATGATTGTGAAGCATGGTGAGATGGTTGATAGATCTAATATAAACACCACTTCTATGACCATCAGAAAGTCTTTGTGCCACTCGGAGGCTAAATGGCTTTTTTTTAAAAAACATAATCTGAGACAGTATAAATTCTACTTTCTTGTGTTGTGTGTATGTGTAGGTGGCTCAATCAGCTGCTGAACGGTGAGAAGAGTATAACTAAGGAGTACTTGACTCCAGCTTTCTTTATTCTGAAGGTCTTTTTAAAACTAAAAACTGGTGTGAAACCATCCTATTGAGGCAAGCAGATGAGGTTATGTAAAAGAATAATGGGCTAGAGCTTACAGGAATGATGTTTCTTAATAGTTTTCTCCCTCTCTTGAAAGCTTTCACCTTTTAATGCTAGATATGTGGTTTCAGCGTACCAAACACTGACTTCCCACTGCCTGTTAGTGAGGTGTCTGTGTTTCTGTTAAGTTTTGAAGGAGTGATCTAGGGTCAAGAATTATACACTGCAGACTGAACTCCTGGGTACAGGAGGAGGGGAAAAATAAACACCTGGAGAGGAAAGAATAGCAATAACATTTAGGAGGCACACTTGCGTTGATCCCAGCAGAGATGTAATAATATACAATATAGAAAATGGTATACTATCTGAAAACCAACTTAGCATTTATATGAAATACTCATTTAATTCTTTGCCTCCTCCCCTAAGGACAAACCTTCTACTGGGCCAAACGCTCTCAGATAAACCTTTTGTGTCTGACACAGGCTTCTGTCTTAATTACCAATTCTCTTTAGTCTGAATCCTTCCAGGCTGCAACAAGTTACTTTCAAGGATGTGCTTCGTTGAGCCTAGACCAAATTTGGCATAACTGGGGTAGATGCCTTCCAAAGGCAATCTTCTTGGCTGAAATGCAGCTACCGTTGAAAGAAGCCTTGGTCTGATCCAGGCTACCTCACTAATTTCAGTCTCAAGAGAGTAGACTGGAAAGCACCACTGCTTAATGCTCCTAGCTTAACCCAGTAATTTCTAGCAAGGCTAGCTAAATTCCCATTCCACTAAATTCCAGCTAATCACTGACTGCTCTCAGTGACATATCATCACATCAAACTCCAGGTATATTTCACTGAAGTAATCTAAAAGAAATATCAAGTCAAGATACAGGCAGGATATGCATTCCGATGGATGGGTGCTCCCTTTGATATAAAAAAGAAAAAAAAAAAAAAAGAAGTCATAAAGAGAAATACCTTTCAGTGATGACTGTTCTTGATTTCATTTTACAGTAGAAAAAAAAATGAAAATACAGAAGTTGTTTTTCCTTTAATTGTCTAAAATCCTCAGTACGTTTAGGTAGCTCCATTTTTGAATGTTCTTCTCTTTCACCAGTATGAGCTGCAGTTGCTCAGCAGCCTGGAGAATCATGCTGTGAATGCTTCAAACAAATAGTTGGTGAAACACTGGGTCAGTACATCCGCCATAGTCAGAAGGCAAACTGGCAATAAAACTCAGTACACAGGGCTACTGATTCACGGCTGCAGAATTACAGCTGATTTACTGGATAGAATTCCCAGAGTATTTTTAAATATTCTTTACTTAACACTTAAGGGTAAATCAAACATTGGCAGGACTTTGAGGTTGTATTCAGAAAAAAAAAACCTTTAACAGTTTGGTTTCTGGGTCAACAGAAAACATACCACTACAGAGATGAATAGATTTAAACAGTTTGTTGAGCCTGTGGAGCTTTTTTTGGAGATGGGGCCCAACAGTAATTAAAGGATAATGCAAACAAATTAGCCTACACCAATTAATTTGCAAAAATAATTTGAAAGATGACAAAGGAAGGCTTTAAGATGCATACATATATTTCAACTTACATTTCCAGTAAATGAGAAAAAAGGCCCATGTCCCTAGAGCATAGAGTTTTTGTGAAGCTTCTATTCATTACATTATCATTTTAAATTGTGGGAATCTTAAGCACCTAGAAGTAAAATGAAAATATGTAGCTCATGGTTCAAAAAGCAGGAAAGAAAACAATTGTAATCCGTGAGAGGAAAAGAAATACGTTTGCCAATACATTTGAATGTATTTGTTAGAAAGGTATGTCCTTATAAAATAGTCTTGCCAATAGTCCTGCGACTTCAAATGAGTACCTTTTCTTTCCACCCATTATAAAAATTCAACATTTGCATTGATGTATTTTAGCATAGAATTCAGCCTAGTCTATATTATACATAAACTGTTACTTTATACATTGAATGAATTTAGCCCAATGGTTCATATTAGAAAGTGGTTTATGCCTAATGGACTCATATTAACTTCAATGGGACTGTGGAGCTTTAAAGCACAATATTTTGTCCAAATGACTGAGCTCTGTAATAAAAATATGTAGTGCCAATTTTGGAGAAGGCATTTTCAAATTTATAAAAGTATGATAAACACAGTAATAGGACTTTTATTAAAGCCTAACTCAACAAGCTACTATAATGAATGCTTGTAGAAGCATACAGAGTCTTAGATCTGCTATATTTTATTGCACTCTTTTTTTCACTTGAATCATAGGTTAAAATGCATTAATAAAGTATATTAACACAGGTAGGAAAATAACGTAGCAAAATTCAGTGTGAGTCCTCATGAAAGGGAGAAGGTATTTATTTTAAATGAAACTAATTTCAATCACACTCATTCCCTCATAGATTTCACTCTCTCGCATTCCGACACCCACATATTCCCAGGCGCTGAGGTGGGTACGTCTGGGTGACCTGGCCTAGATCATTTTTTGTGTGTTGTGGAGCATAAAGGACACAGATCAAGTCCTGACAATGTCTCTTGGTTTCCTTTTGATTGGTGATGATAAATTGGTTTGGGGGCAGGTCTTGTACCTTTTAGGAGTCGATGGTTGTTACGATGTGACTTTTTGCCTCAGAATCTTGCCTGTTTCACCATTCATGGCTCCTAGGCAAGGTTGCTGCCTGTTGCCTTTTTTCCTTATTTTGTGTTTATTCATGACTAAAGCCTGTCTCCTCCCAATAGGAAAAGGAAAGGTCCAACAGGACCAATAGTCCAATAGGAAAAGGAAGGGTCTATACAATGTGGCGCATTTCCGAATGTTTTTATTTTTATCTAGAAAGAATACAGTATTTTCATCAGTATTTTATGCTCAGGAATATCCTTGTCAAATTCAATCTCTTGGCACTACACAGTCCTTATAGGGAAGAAAACACGTTTACATGTGGGGATCTGCAGATTCTATATAGTGCTTATGTTCTTCAGCTGATATATTTTAGTGTTAACTCTAGAATATCAACCAAATAAATTCACAACAGATTAAAAAATATCTCTGATCACAGACTCATTTACTATTTGTATGACATAATGGTAATCATGGTAGCTTAAGAAACTGTGTCACAAGATTTGTAGGGGACAGAATATTACGTATAACAGGTGGAGAGGGAAAAAAAATTACTCAATTCCATCTTCAGTCTTCCTGTTTCAGAGTTAAGGAAGGGAATATGTTCTAGAAACTTTGTTGCCACCAAACTACATCAGTTAGGTTAATAAATAGATTTCATTTAATTCCAGCATTATATTTTTATAAATTTGTCACACATACATTCATAATTGTACTTGGAGTGTTCAAAGGAATTTGTAAAACCTGGACTCCTACCCAATCTTAACTGTATAGCTTGCATAGAATCAGAGTAATGATAATACGGCACGATTTTGTGGAATTCACCCCATAACGCATTCCTCAGAAATCAACAGAATATAAAAGTGGAGTGTTGTGAGTGAGAAAAATGAAGGCAATGAGCCCCTAAGTCTGTCCTTTTCTTCTCCCACACTGAATCAGTAGCTGGGCTAAATAAAATCTCTATTCTTTCTTGTTTTATCATTTCAGACAACCCAAAACAAAGCAGCCGTGTCCCAGTGTTCATTAAGGTTTTGGATGTAAATGACAATGCTCCAGAGTTTGCCATGTTTTATGAGACCTTCGTCTGTGAAAATGCAAAGGCAGAACAGGTGTGTTGTCTGCTTGTACTAAGAAAATATTCCAAATTAATTGAGTTTTGCCACTACCCTTGCATCACCTCATCAAGAATTATACTTTGCATTGCATCAAACTGTCGGTTTTGCAAAATTAAACTAAACAGTGGCTGCACAGTGTCTGATTACACTTAGTGTTCTTTCAGTTAATGTGACAGTATGGTTTACGCTGTTGTTTTCTGTACTGCACCTTGTTATCCCTGATTCATTTTCATTCAGTGATTCTCTGCTTTATTCAGGCACCTCCACTGTCTCCTTCAAAAACAGTTTCAGGTCCATAACTGTTACGGGTTCTGTCTGTGATATAACTATTTCCTGCCAGATAACTCTCATTCTACCAGTCCTATTAGTAAATGGTTCAAAGTAGCAGATAATTTGGAAGATTCAGCCAAACAATTCCTGTGACATGAGATTTGGGTAGATAAATATACAGTCACCTTTCATCTCTATTGCTTGTCACATGCAAAGGTTTCCTACCCATTTGGAGCGGTATCAACCCAAGCCTGCTCTTGAATTCAACATGATTTTCATGCCAACTTTCAAACTCATTATGTTACTGGCTGATGGCATGGGATACAATAGCACGGTGATCCTAAACATCATCAGCAGCATATGGATCACTTTTCTTAAGTTCACCATAGCAGCATCAGCTGCCTTAAAGCAGAAGAAAAAAAATGAATACAATAAGATTGCTTTACAGTACATAAATAAGCATAGGGTCCACTGACTTTGAAGATAATTTTGTTTTTATTGTTTCAGCTGATACAAACATTAAGTGCTGTTGATAAAGATGACTCTTACAGTGGACATCAGTTTTCATTCTCCTTAGCTCCTGAGGCAGCCAGCAGCTCAAACTTTACACTACAGGACAACAGAGGTGAATTTCTAGGAAGACTTTTCTTTATTATCTCATCCTTGCTTTCAGCCTTCAGATGAAGATTTAATGCGTGCTTTGTGTTTCCAGACAATACAGCAGGGATTTTCACCCGAAAAACCAGATACAACCGTCATGAAATGAGTACCTACTTCTTGCCAGTGGTAATATCAGACAATGACTACCCTATCCAGAGCAGCACTGAAACAGTGACTATTCGAGTATGTGCTTGTGACCATCGAGGAAAGATGCTGTCCTGTAATGCAGAAGCCTTGATTCATCCTACTGGTCTTAGCACTGGGGCTCTTATTGCCATTCTTCTCTGTATCATTATATTACTCGGTAAGTGGCTCAGAGGCATTTTGTGCCTTTCATGGTTATTTTGCATTGCTACGAGCGTTTATACCAACGCTAGGACAAGAGCAAAGCAAAGATATCGTTGTCTTATCCTGCCTTTGTATTGTTGTATTTCCTCCTCTGTGGGCTGCTACAGTATGGTATATAAAACACATCCTATCTAATCTTAGTTATCTAAAAGTTATCCATGTCCAAGCAAGAGGAGACAGCTGGGCTCCACACCCTGGTCAATGGAAAGAGCCAGGTACCTGTAGAGACACATTCATCCCATCCCTTTATTGGTATCATCTGAGGTGGATAGACTAACCAGACTAACCGCCCTCTGCAGGTGTCTTTCACATTCTGTTTTAAATAATTAACTTCCCGTGTCTAAACTGAGGAGAAAAAAGTCTCAGTGCTTCTGTTCTGCTGGAAAAGGATGCTGAAATGGGGCGGCTACTAAAGCGCTCTTGAAAGCTTAAGGGTCTTCCCTTTCAGGCACCTGTGAATATGAAGAGGTTGGATCCTGAGTGTGGAGGATGTACAGATCTGGCTACAGCACTTACACGTGTTCAACATTCATTTTTTTTATAAAAATAAGGACAGATTGCAACATCTCTCACATTCCTCTCACTCAGGTTCCACCCCCCTTCTACAGCAGAGACGACCATTTCCTCAGCCATTAGCCATAGTCTATTCATGTGTGGAGAACTGTACAATATGACACAACCCGTTCTCAGGGAGATGTTATTTAGTCACCTTTCATATCTGGTCAGGAAAGAAGGGAGTCAGACCAATTTTATAGCAGTAGGATCAAGCAGGGCAGAAAATGTTTCCTCAGTGATTCCAGTTCTTTCTACCATACTCCTATCTTCCTTGGACATGCTCATCACCACTGCAGAATCGTCCTGATCTTTACTATTAACAAAATTTCCCTCTCCAGTGATGAGTCAAAGACCATGTTGTGATTCTCAGACTCTAACAATATAGTCATGGCTTGCCCAAATAAGCACTATCCCATTTTCAGAAAAGATTACCACAATAACAGTCTTACCCTTAATTTGCCATTAAATTCATTTTTCAAAACATGGTATCGTTGCCTCTAAGGGCTGAGCTCACTTTGTATCAAGTTCCTTACCAGAAAAAGAAATCTAATGCTGCAGATAGTCTTGCACTCGTTAGTACAACTGTGCTCATTAATATCAATCTGACATTAAACGATTTCCTGTTTTATGTCAATCGAAAATAATTGATTCTGTGTGCTAAGCAGCACTTTATGTCAATTACTGCTCACGCCACCATGCACCATAAGCAGATTTTCAATTAACTCAGCTATATAATTTTCTATTTTCAGGCTGGTTGCAGGGTTTGCATATGCAACCACTACTGAGGGAAAAACAATATTCTCGCAGGCCTGAACCACAACTTAAAATTTAGAGGCAACAAAAAGTGCCTGTAAATTGCTAGGTTTATTTGCAGTTTGAGTAAGTCTAGCGGCTTATCAGGAGGCCTCAGATACTGCTAAACACTGACATGCAAATAAAGGTGATGTACTTTAACGTATAACTTCTAATGTGTTTTTTTGCCTGCAAGTTCAGCACAAAATAAGAAAACCCAAGTATCAGAGATGTGACATGATTATCAAAAAGTCTTATCCTTGCATATTCTATGTAACACCTTTTTTGTTAATGAGATACTTCAGCAACTCTTCCATGTAAAAACTATCATTCCTATACTTTCTCAGATCATCCTACCAGTCTCTACTCTGGAAGCCCCTTCAAAATTGACACTGTGTTTTTCAAGTTCTCCAAAATTTTCTCCAGCTGTCTCTGTTATCTCAAGTAGATCTTTCCCCAGTCCTCCCACATAGTGTCACAGCTTTATGCTTTTAAGGAAGAGAATTCCCTCTTACTGCGTTTTTGCACAGCAGCACAAAGAAACATCGCTCACATTAGGACCCTTACATGACACCATAAATAAATCCTCATCGTTAGGGTAAGAGCCTGAAGCTTTCACCATCTGGACCAGCCCTCCTAATTCCTTCAGTTTCACCCCCTCACTTATTTTCTTTTAACTCGTACTAATAGATGTTCTCCCTTACTCACACTATTCCTATGGTAAAGCCACAGCAGGAATTAGAGCATTTTCCTACTTTGTCCTGTCTTCTTGGGATCCCTCTATAGTCAGTGGAGACAAAAAGTATGAGACTCTTCCACAACATGCTGGAGGACACCTACAGATTGCATCTTTCTCTAAGCAATCCTGCAGGGGAGCCTATCATTTAAAAACAAAATATTTAAAAAAAAATCATCTTTTTGTCTGTTGAAGGAAGCTAAGAAAGACAAGCTAAAATTTTGCTTTGGGGATGTCCTTAGTCTTGGCATTCCCCTTAACAGGGCTGCAAATGAGGAAGGGACTGCCAAAAAAAAAGTCTTTAATGGTTACTGTGCTTTGACTCACACACCATTTTATAAACGCAGCTGACGTGGAAGATAATTTTGAACCACCTTATTATATCATGTCAATGAGTTTAGGCATTTTCTGATTTGCTTTGCTTTGGTATGAAAGAACTATAAAGACAGCAAGACATGTCCTTTCCCATAGTTTGCACAGCAGAGCTGAAATAGTGCGCACTGTGGACTTCAGACTATGAAAGAAACAGTGATAGTAATACATCCTGGCTCCTTGCCGCTCCTGTTCATTTGTAAATATTGTCATTTACCATCTTACGGTAGAATCCAGCTAAGAAATCTGAAATTAGCTTCTAAAGGAAATAACATGTTGAACATAGAAGCATAGAATTGGAGCAGGAGGGGCCTTAAAGATCTTCTAGTTCCAACCCCCCTGCCATGGGCAGGGACACCTCCCACCAGACCAGGCTGCGCAAAGCTCCATCCAACCTGGTCTTGAACATCTCCAGGGATGGAGCCTCAACAACTTCCCTGGGCAACCTGTTCCAGTGCCTCACCACCCTCATAGTGAAAAATTTCTTCCTGAAATATCTCCTCCCACCCTCTGTGCCCACTTCTCCAACGGTACCAGGGATCGCTATTGAATAAAAATATTTAAATTTGGATCAGGGCCTTGGAAAGAGTTCCTGCCCTCCAAATAAATGAGATCTATATGTGTGTAAACACACACACACACACTTTAGAATTGAAGGCATAAAATTATCTGTTTTAGAAATCTCGTGCCTTTGGCAGATTAAATAATACTATTACCATATCTCATCAGTCTAAGATTTAAGCCATGTACTTTTTTAAGGTGATGTACATTGTAAAAACATGCCAGGGAAGTTAATAAAACTTGGATTTTGTGCTGGTTGAAAATCCACTCAATATTCCAAGCTTTTTTCCAGAGGAGGGTAGATTTACTTATCTTGAAATGCAGTTTTGCTAACTTATTACCGTAGCCCGGTACGTACTAGCCTTGCCCATCGCACAAGTTGCATCTCGTCCCAGGGGTTCAAGGTAAATAACACCTGATGTTACTTACTTTTGAGAAAGTTTTTCTCCCTTCCCAACTCTCATGAAACTAGTTCTTATTCTCAAGGCAATAAAATTGCTATATGACTCTGGGTAAAAACGTGCCTACTGACAAAAGAAAACTCCACTTGGCTTCTTACAAGCTTGACGCCTCCTTTCTTCTAGTGCATATCCATGCCATTTCATCTCCCAAGGTACTCACAGGCAGAGCAAGCACGGTCTGAAAACCTGACGTGCGCATTTGCAGTTTTGCAAAACATCTTCTTAAAACTTCGAATTCGAGCAGAGGCACAGCATTTCTTCTGGGTTTTAGTGGAGTTAGGGATTAACCTTTCCCTTTCTCTTCCCCTGTTATTTTTGTTTCCAGTTACAGTGGTGCTGTTTGCAGCACTCAGACGGCAGCGGAAAAAAGAGCCTTTGATTATTTCCAAAGAAGACATCAGAGACAACATTGTCAGTTATAATGATGAAGGTGGTGGAGAGGAAGACACCCAGGCATTTGATATCGGCACACTGAGGAATCCCGAAGCCATAGACGATAATAAATTGCGCAGAGACATTGTGCCAGAAACACTTTTTATGCCACGGCGGACTGCAGCAGCACGAGATAACACGGATGTCAGAGATTTCATTAACCAAAGGTTAAAGGAAAATGATACAGATCCAACGGCACCCCCGTATGACTCGTTAGCAACCTACGCGTACGAAGGTAATGGTTCTGTGGCCGAGTCCCTCAGCTCCTTGGAGTCGGTGACTACAGACGGAGATCAGGACTACGATTACCTCAGTGACTGGGGGCCTCGGTTTAAAAAGCTGGCAGATATGTATGGCACGATGGACAGTGACAAAGATTCTTAATACGTTGCCTTTTTTTTTCTTTTCTTTTTTTTTTCCCTTCCTCATTTTCAGAAACAGCATTGACATACGTGAAGTGGCTATTTCTTTCTATTTCTCCACAGCTGTGTGAAAGGGTTCTCTGTTCCACCCGTTCAAATTGTCTAATGACTGCAGTCTGTGTGGATCAGCCGTCAGAAAACTTTTTCTAGTATCATTTTATGAGCTTCCAAGAGGCAAAATTCTTATATTTTAGTGCATCCAGTTTACCAAGCCAATCTTACAGGCACAGCAGTAGTGGAGGGGAAAAAAAGGATCAGATGGGGAGCAATATTTTTACTTGTTCTGCTTATATTGTAAATTGGAGTATATTACTGTTTAAGCTCACTTGCTCTTTTTACTTGTATTCAGACTATTCAGCTCAGATGACTGCTCTGTTGATTGTGTATTGCACATCCCAATGTGATGAGGTGCCCTAGTTTACCCTATGTATTATAGTCAAAAGTAGTGGTGATGGAATGAAGGTTTATTATACAAGTAGAGTAAGCTGAGAAAAAACATCAAACATGCATTTTACTCATGAGAAGGGTAGAAAGGCCTAATGGTCATTTAAATCTAAGTGTTTTTCTAGAACTCGCCATTGCCCCCAGTGCACTGATTCATACTAACACACACGTATATATAGTTCATTGACTGCTATGTATATATTCTTCTGACCTAGCATTGCTGGAAAGATGTGTGTGCGTGCATGTGTGTGCGGTCAGTAGCCCCAGTATCTAATTCTTAGATGGTTTCCCAGTTCTAACCCAGACTTGCCTTTTGATACGGGGAAAGTCATCTAATCCAGCTCCAGATTAGATCGTGACTTGGAGGAAGGAGCAGATCATAACTGTGCTGTGTACTTCTTCGGCCGGCCTCCACCTGCGCATCAGTTCAGCGATGGGCCCTGCACTGGGGAGGTGGGAGTCAGGCTTTTCATATCCACCTACTTCTACCTTGTCTCATGCGCGGGAGAGGAGCAGTAGCCTCAAGGTGACTGCCACCCCTTCGGGCAAATGGAGCAACTGCAAAGGTGGGAAGAGTGCTTTTTTTTTGTCCTGACCTTCCCTGCCTGGATGCCCAGGGTGGCTTCCTGACTGACTCTCTGCCCAGTTCTGCTCTCTGTAAAGTGGGAAAATAATGCCTACCTCATCAGGATGTTGCAAGAATTATATACCAGTCATTTGGAAAATGCTTTAGAGATGGACAATGCTGGCATTCTGCCAGAGGAAGTAATTTCTCATGCTTTTGAGTGCTTGTTTTCTTTTTCTTTTTTTTTTTTTTTTTTCCCAGATTCAAACTCTGAATACACAAGTAAGCAAGAATCAATTGTCATTCCAGTGGCCTGAAAAGTAGGGTTTATAACTATAGCTCATTTTTTTTTTAAATAAACTACTCAGCCAGGGTTGTTAAAGACTTCACCAAAAGTTAAAATTTTAATCACAAGTCTCTCTGTGTGTGTTTATCTGCTTTGCCAAGCTAAGTAATTTTTGTCTGGGGGTGGGGTGGGGGAAGATGCCATAGTCTCAGGCCAAAACAAATTTCTTTACAGCTTGTGCACCACTCAATATTTCTGTTGCTTTGTCAAATGTGTGTAGTTGCTGCTTTTAAAATGCAGCCATGTAGAAGAGGCTATCTGGAGAAAACCCTAAGGGGCTGCCATGGGACGTATCCAATTCCAGGAGCTAAAAGCTGCCACCCTGTGTCCCAAAGTAAGGACACACCCCATGGCACTGTGTCAAGGAAAGAAGGAAATTTTTTATTATTTTTTTTTTAATATGCCTCATACATAACTAATCTCATTTATTTTATTTTGAAACAATATTTAATACCAAAATTACGGGCATGGATCTATTTTCCCCCTCCCCTGAATCTTAAGTGAATCAGTTTGAAAACTGTACAACAGCTCCAATTTACTCTAAAAATAAAGAGAGGGGAAAAAAGTTAATAAACAGAAAATTAAAAGGGATTAAAAATTAATCCCTGGAATTCATTACTTCTAGAGAGTTAAATAAAGAGAGCAGTAAGATTCACGAATATTAGACTTTTACAAGCACGACGACATAATGTCAGGTTTTGTGAACAGGCTCACAGCGAAGAGGATGATCCAGCCCTGCTGCGGTTCTGGCTGGGACTGGGAAGGACTCCTTCGCAGTGGGGAGCACTGCACATGTACAGGTTTTGGGCACAGCATCTAATGGCTTGCAGATGCCCAGCATGATAGATTAGATGGGTTTTCAGAGTGGAGGAGCCCAAAGTTTAAAAGGGCCCTGAGTCCCCGTTGTCACTGAGCTCTCACAGTGCTTCAGTCCAGCGGAGCGAGGTGCCCAGCTCCATCGGGGCTGAGCCTGTCACGCCTGTCACAACGGCAATGGCACAACTAGGCCCTTACTATGTCCTCCTGAGGACCCCTCAATAATTTAAGATGATAAAAGCCTTTGAAAGTCTAGCCCTTTGTGGCTTCCTTGAAATCAGAGCATCCAGGAGGCAACCTGTCCAAAACCTGGCTCTGTCACACAGGAGGGACCATCTGGATTTCAGACACATGGAGGAGCAGCAGATGCTCAGCACCACCTGCCACTGGTCCCTCACTTTGGCTGCTCTCATACAGTGCGTGGAGGCAGCGTGCCCCTCAGGGGGCTCTTCCAAACGGCCCCTTAACACACGTCTGTGTCTCACCCTTTGCTGCGTGGGGTTGCCTCAAGGAAATCGCCTCAAGCTCAGGAGTCCGGTTGGACGCCCAAAGCCGTCCCTTCCCCTCCTCAGACCTCGAGGAAACAGATTTGTGTGTAGAGGGGACGGCAGAGGTGGCTGTGAAACCGCACACCTCTTTGGCCCTGCTCACAGGGAAGAGGGAGTCACCGTCGCTTGACTGAAGACAGACCTCGCGCCTTGAAGGAGCTGGGCCAGCCCTGCAGGTCAGCTTGCGTTAGTCACTCCTTGGGGTGGAATAACAAGATAGGAGGATCACTGATCTTGTAACTACTTTCCTATGTTTGTACAGTGATTTTGTCTGATTTAGTGATTGTTAGTAGCAGTCCAAGCTCAAGTTTCTTTTTTCTTTTTTTTTTATTTTTTCTTTTTGTTCTTTGAATTGAAAGCTGGTTTTATCTTGTCCATTGAGTGAGACAGTAAATAATAGAGAGTGGCTACTCGTGCCTGTTGTGTAAATATATTATATATAAAATTATATTATGTCACCACAAATATGGTGCCTGAATAGCAAATGGATTCTTCTAAGAAAATTCAAGGCAAACTCGCATCCAAATTATTATTTATGCATCTAGGTTTTAAGGTCTATTTTTTTCCTGCAAATTAGACAGATTTAGCATCTCTCACACAGCAAGAAGAGTCCAAGTCTGTCTTTTCTTCTTGCTTGGCAGTACCACAAAGTGCAATTTATAAAATCAGTACTGCATATTAAATATTGAAAGTGCCATATTGCAGTGAATACAAAACTTTGCAGTAGTATTTCTTTGTACCTTGTTGCATGCCGGCGTGCTAGATGATAGAAATGAGTATTTAACAATGCTTTCACACAGTGCTAGAATTGCCATTTATAGATAAACAAGTGATAGGCTATGGGCTATGAAGTGGGTTTGAAGGCTGTTTTAAGCCTGCTTTTCTTACAACCACACCTGTTTGAGAAGAAGAAATATTATTTGGAAGTTTATCTAAGCCAGACAGAGAGATGAGCAATGCAGTTGGCTTTTCATTTGGAAAAACATCTGATTTAACAACAGGAGACCTATTAAAAGATACCAAGGACTTCAGTGGAGTTATCATGATACAGGTGTGTTTACATGGGAGATGTTTCCAGCTTTACTACTGCAGAACAATAATATCTCTACACTTGAAATGGAATAGCGTTGCTAGTATAGCTATTCCATCCCAGCTCCCTTAATTCCAGAAAAAAGGATTTTTTACTCCAGAGGAATGATTATTTCAGGTTAAAAACTCTTCTGTCCCACAGTATGGGGAGACACAACAGCACATGCCTCCTACTGCAGTTGTGCCAGGACATCTCTCTGTGTAGACAGGTGCTTGGAAGAGAGCTGAGGGAGAAACTTGCAGCAAGCTCTGAACAAAGGAATTTGGGGGTTTCCACGGGGCCCTACTGACAGTACCACAGGACTGGGACATGTTCCCAAAGCTGACATTGACAGATAACGCTGTCTAACCATGAGAAAAACAAGTTATCTGTGTGTTTCAGTTATTGCTTGTAAAAAAAATGCTGGGAAAAAATCCGAGTAGAAGAGAAACGCTTCACCTGTACCGACACCACTTTTTTCTAAATTTGTCCTAAGAAACAGGCATATTTTTCTGACTTTTTTTAAATTTCATTAGTTTTCAGGTCTTACTTCATTCTATGGACAGGTGTTTCCTAGCTGTTAAATGTCAATGGGAGAGGCAACCTTCAAATCATTTGGTTTTGGAAGTAGCAGGCTACATTACCAGGCACAATATATCCATTTCTCTGACACAAAACAAACAAACCTCCCCCCCCACCCCCAAAAAAAAAAAAAAAAAACTAACTGAAAATATTTAGTACCTCAAAAAGCAGAACGGTCATAAAGAAGTAGAGCAGGGAGAAATGGCTTTGGGAATGTGTGTCTGCACATGCACGGTGTGAATAAAAAGAAGGGAATTAATGAACACTGGAAGCTGGCCGTGTTTCAAAACCAGACTTACCCATGTTGAGCAGGGGCAACAGTGCATAATCACTTCTAACACTTCCAGGTTTCCCACAGCAGCCAGAGGGAGATTTGCATGGATAGGAAGAAAGACATCATCTTTCTCAGACCAAGCAAATTAAATCCAGGCCGTTTCCATGCACAACTCTAAGAAAGAAAGCCCCTGTCTCATGATTATTATTATTAAAACGTGTTAAATTTCTGCAGCAGATCTATCTTGATGGCCTTCTGCAGGGTGAATTACGGACAGTGATTCTGAGCAGGTAACTCTCTGCGAACACCACCCGTGTTAGCTCTTCCTGCCACCATCCGTTTTAAATCTCTCCATGTCTCCTTTGGCTATAAGTAGTCTTGAAGTGTTTCCGAAGACCACTGTCCCAACTGGATGCTGCCATGCCCTGCCCGTTTGTGTTTCAATTGACACCGCAGCCTGAGCTCCCTTGTCAAATGAGGGCTGATAAGTTAACAGCCATTTTGCGACTTCCAATGAGTATGAACTATGTCACAAGCTGTGAAGGGCAGGGTTTTTTTCCAGCCCCTCTAGACCTGTGAAACAGCAGCCTCCTCCAATAAATGTCAAAGCCACAACGCTTTTTATTTTCAGTTTAGTCTTCAGAAAGACTTGTTTTCTAAGAGATTGTTTCTGTACTTAAGAAAAAAAAGAGGAACAAAAGCATATTTAACGTCTACAGCCTCATGCATTGCTCTAGAAGGAGGGGAAAAAACCCAGCAGCCAACGCAGTGTTGTAATGCCAGTCTCTCTCTTCAGTGGTTTTATTTAGGCACAGCTGAGACAATCTTGACCCTGCCCATCATTTTGCCATGTTACACTTTTCAGCCCAGACCTGCATTTGTCATACACTAAACACTTTCCTGAATAGTTAATAAAACTCAACAGAAGGTATCCAAAAGCCATGATTGGGGTTACAGGGATTACAGGAGTCAGAGAACGGGGGGTTTCAGGAAAAAGAACAGAAAGCGAATTGCATGGGGCGGGGGGCAGGGGGGTGGGGGAGGTCATCAGTCACGTGCAAGGCAGGCCCACGGCACTTAAAAGCCACAAAGCTGTCATATTATGCATAGAGTCACTGCATTTCAAAGGAGCTTTTACAGAATCTGTTCTATTATTCTTTTTGTTGCATGTGTCTTTTGCTTTCTTTTTTTTTTTTAAAAAAAAAAAGAAGGAAAAAAAAGGAGCTGCTAACTTCAAATTTCTCCTTCCACAAAGTCGATTTGACAAATAAGGCGTAAGTCCAGCATATAGAGAAATCCTTTCCACTCCCATGGGCTTTTGACCTTTCCTATGAGACTGCACTATTTATGTAAATATATCTGGAGACACTTTCTATAAGCTTTTAGTTTTCTACGAACTATTACTTTAGTGTTTATTAAAGAAACAAATGTATAGAATTATTAAGCATTCAGGTGAACACAACACAGAAACAACACTGCAAACACAAAATTGTTCGGGATTTTGACACATAAAAAACTCTTCAGAATCACTGTACTGTTTTAATTCTGTGATTACTTTCACTGCTTTGAAAAATTAAACTTAAAAGAAAGGCCTTATAATAAATGCTATGTGCATCTTAACTGTGTTACTGAGCGAAATCAATCTGGCAAACTCCTATTGCGATTTGTGATTTTTAAACCCTTAAAATAAATGCTTTTCGGTATTGATTTTTTTTAATTAAAAATACTTCCAAGCATAAATCGAAACTGATGCCGCCACCCGGGAAGATTTACTTGCTGGCATGCTCCAGCCACACAGTCTCTTGCGATGTTGTCCCCCGTTGTGCCGAGGGACCCTCAGCATCAGATGGATTTGGTCACTGCTCAGCACAGAGGGACATTTGCGGGCGATAAGATTTTTGTCACCCAAGAGATTTATACCCAGAAGCTTCCCTGTGTTGCAAAGGGACCCACGCTGGAACAATTATCTCTTCTGCAGTGTGCATGGGCAATTTGTTATGGTCAGATGGCAAGTGTGCACTCCGTCCCTTATATTTCCTGTTCACTGTACTGGCTTCTCTTTTGGGGTTGGGGGGCAGGGGGAAATGAAATTTAAGGATTTAATGAGAAACCAATTTGAACAACA
Organism: Dromas ardeola; assembly: GCA_013398915.1. Classification (NCBI taxonomy): domain Eukaryota; kingdom Metazoa; phylum Chordata; class Aves; order Charadriiformes; family Dromadidae; genus Dromas; species Dromas ardeola. The sequence continues at coordinate 478,308 of VYZM01013524.1, forward strand.
ATTTCTCACAGACAGAGTGAATTTGCCTTTTTGCAAATTGATTTTTGTAACAAGTTATTTATATGATACTACTTAATAAATTGTTTTTTCTAACTTGTTTTTTTTTTTCCTAATTTTCTAAACCTATGGGTTGTATTTACAAAGATATCATAAATATAATCCTTCAAAAAGATTCTGCAATCACTTTAAGACACAGGGGTAAATTGGCTCCATTTTTTAAATGCCATTTGTAAGCGTCTGGCTCGCAACATGCTGTAAGAGCAATAGGATCACTATGCTGTGATCAATGAGGCCTCCCAAAAGCGTGATATAATTTCAGAAGGCATCATTTAGTGATGCTTTCTATGTGGAGGATATTAGTCTACAATCACAAGCCAAATTTTGACTAGCCAAGCTGCTAGCAAGAAAGTCAACCCCATCCCAGCCGAAACAATGACATTCTCCACCCCTCATTCCATACCATTTACACCATGCTCAGGTCCCACACTATCCAATACATCCTCATTAACCACCACCCCCCTTCTCATCCTTTGATATAATACATAGAAATCATTCCTTTAGTCTATGGATCACTCCTGTGTGATATCTGTTAAATATCCATAAATGTCCACAAAATGTCCATTGAGTTTGTTTAGTCCATGACTTTGGGCTCCGTCTGTCATAACAGTCTTTCTGGGCAGGAGAGATGGTGTGTGGTGTTGCGTGGAGTTACCAGGCACCAAAGCCAGCTCTGGCCAAGTCACTGTTGCACTGGCACTGCTTCTTGTAAGGCTTGTCCTCCATTGTTTCAGGTGATTTTTGCTGTAGCATTTCCTATAACATGCAACTCAAATCATGGATTACAACAATTTAAAGGTATATCCATTACAATTGCCACCCCTCTTCCCTTTGGGGCACGTTGTAGGGTTTAACATTACAATGAAGTCCTCCCCTTGCTCCTAGCCTGGCTAGCAACAAGGGGTTCCTGCTGTAGTAATTCCCACAACATGCAGCTCAAACCCCAGGTTTAACATTACTCCTGATTTCTCTACCTCCCCCACCCCGAGCACCACAGGTGGATGGGGAATGGGCGCTGTGGTCAGTTCATCACACATTTTTACAGATGATTCCTCCTCAGGGGGAGGACTCCTCACACTCTGCTCCAGCATGGGATCCTACCCACAGGCTGCAGTTCTTCAGGAACTGCCTCAGCGTGGGTCCCTTCTTTTGAGCATCCACCTGCTCCAGCATTAACCTCCAAGAGCTGCAGGGGTACAGACTGCCTTCACCATGGTCTTCATCGTGAGCTGCAGGAGAATCTCTGCTCCTGCGCCTAAAGCACCTCCTCCCCTCCTTCTTCACTGACCTTGGTGTCTGCAGAGTTGTTTTGACTCAACTTCATACTGGAGTTCCAGCCTGTCCAGTACAACAGCACGGAAAACAGCAATACCCTGGCCATCTGCCAGCCCAGGCACATCACCACT
>VYZM01013524.1:480128-496184 GCA_013398915.1 Dromas ardeola
AGTACAGCAAGCAGTGAAAACAAAAAGCAGCCACGAACGAACTCTTCACCCTAATATACAGTAAGGCAAGCAAGGCCCATGGCAAGCACAGGAGTCTGCCAATTAATTGGTATACAGCAATAACAGCTATAAATTCGATCTAGCACATTCCAGTCAAATCTGTCATTATCTCGAACCCTTCAGGTCCCACCTTGGGTGCCAAAAAGGACTGTCGTGGTTTAACCCCAGCCTGCAATTAGGACCATGCAGCAACTCGCTCTCTCTCCCTGGTTGGGATGGGGGGGGAGAATCAGAAGAGTAAAAGTGAAAAAAAATACTCATGGGTTGAGATAAAGACAATTTAATAACTAAAGCAAAAGCCACACACACAATGAATTCATTCACTGCTTCTCATCGGCAAGCAAGTGTTCAGCCATCTCCAGGAAAGCAGGGCTCCATCACGCGTAATGGTTACTTGGGAAGACAATCACCATCACTCTGAACGTCCCCCCTTCCATCTTCTTCCTCCCCCAGCTTTTATGCTGAGCATGACATCATATGGTATGGAATATCCCTTTGGTCAGTTGGGGTTCCAGCTGTGCCTCCTCCCAGCTTTTGTGCACTCCCAGCCAACTCACTGTTGGTGTGGTGTGAAGAGCAGTAAAGGCCTTGATGGCTTAGCAACAACCAAAAACATTAGTGCGCTACCAACACTATTTTCATCACAAATCCAAAACACAGCAATAGAGCAGCTGCTAGCGAGAAAGTCAACCCCACCTCAGCTGAAACCATGGCAACATCTTTCCCTCTTTTAATTACAGACAGCTGTCTAGTCAATACCCGTCCTCTAAATTTTCTTTCCTCCAAACTGACCACGCAAACTAACAGGTTCTCCACAGCTGTCTGTCCCCACATCAGACCCCGAAGCATGTCTGATCCTCCAATCAGAAAAGCTGATTCCACTTTCCTTGTTCCCCACAAATTAGAAAGCAATCATCAGTATTGTCGGAAGTCCTCAGTCACTCACTGTTTCAGAATCACTCCAGTAGTCATTATGCACTTTTTAACCTTGGCCAGCCACAGAGTGCACAGACCCATGTATATTTTCACTAGATGTGGAGGTACTCATGGTCTGATAGGACCTTCTCATGTATCTTACTTTATACAAGCGGAGTAGAAGAAACTCACTAGGACCAGGGGAACACAGTGAGGAAGACTGCAAGGGGACATGCTGACCTGCATCTTCCAAAAAGCTTTGGAGTAGTTCCTCCTTTATTTAAATAATAATGATGATGATAATAATAATAATAACAACAACAACAACAATAGAATAATCACCTGTATAGGGCTCTCATTATACCCCCTGCTGGAACTTTGCCTTTCTTAACTCAGTACTTTGCTTTCTGTCTGCTCATGCATGCATCTTAATTAATAAACAAATTAATAAATCCCCTTCTGATTGCTTTTACATGTTTTTCTAAACATCTGCTTCTACCTACATTGTTAGACAAAGCTTCTCTCTTCTACAACTCAGCTGGGGAACTTATTTCTCTCTCTCTCTCTCAGGATGCAATTGGGTATTTCACATCAATTATCTTAATTGGAAGCAAGCTTAACCCATTTCCCAATTACAGCTCCAGCTTATTTGAACAAAGAAACTCTCAAACCTCCTTCAGTAAAATAAAATAAAACCAAAAACGCCCCCAAAGAACAAACCTAAACTTTAGTAATGAGGCACTGAAAAGAGGACTGAATAAAAGAGTTCTGGTAAGTGAAAGAGTGAGGAAGCCGGTGCAGGGACAGAAGGAGAAAGTGAGGGGTCCGTCTGGCTTAGTCTCTGACATGGCATTCCTGTAAGTCTGCTTACTGTCAGCTCGCAGAGGGTGCGCTCCACCTTACTACTCATTTTGTGTGCTTTTCTCCCCAGCATATCTAGATGTCCCTGTCCAAACTAAAAACAGAGCTAGGCGCACCTTTGTTTTGCCACTGTTTGGGATTTTGATGGCCAAACTTTTTTACAGTTAGAATACGGAGCCAGGTTCTCTTTGCCTCCTTCTCACACTGGTCCCAGCCTTCATCACCCCTGTTCAGACGGACACAAACATAATACCTGTTATCAAAGGCAGGAAGACTAAATGGACAAAAGGAATCCAGTGACAAGAGGGCCAAGCCAGCTGTTAATGCTTCAAATAATGTCTGGGTTAGCTGTGCTTCTTCCCATGGCCTTTGTTCTCTTGCTTACCCATTTTTTTGTCACAGTGTCAAATGCATCATATCTACAGTTTTCCATACCAGACATGTCCCTTATTCAACATCTGTGAAGACAAGAGATTTCAACCTTTCTATTTGGCTTCCCATGGATGCTACCAGCTTTTTGAGATGCACCCACCTTTTATACACATGCTGGATACTAGTCTAAGAAGCTATGCGCAGAAATTATTCCACACGGTCTACTATCTACTTGCGCAGAGCCCAGGAGAAGCAGGAAAAATATTTAGCCACGAGGTTATAGTGTTCTGCTCACCTGGGGCATCTGCCAGCTACTGATCCAATGACAAGTGTTTTCCCCTTGCCAAGTTTGCGTGTTCAGAAGTAGTAACTATGATGCTATTTTGATTTTTTTGTTTTCTGATATTGTCAACATTTCTCTAAACAATTTTTACAGTTGTTTTTGAGTAACGAAGAAAAGTCAAAACTACACTTTGAGATTCACCGTTCTAGTATCTTGGTATTTAATCAACCTGTAATATAATATTGATTACAAATGCCCTGGAGACAAGAGATTGGTACTTTTCTTTAGAGCAAATACTTCATATAGCTCTTTATTGCAGAAAGATTCTTTCAAATGTCTTGGTACCAAATATCCATCTGGCCCATGGGCTTGCTTACTTGCGCAGCCAGAATTTTATCATTGATTCTGGCAGGGGTGAAACGGGACTACTGAAAGACAATACAGGTTAACTCTTTGATGATCAGAACGAAGTGCAGCAGAGGACAAAGGGACTCAGATTATAGATGTTGCTCCTGAGGACTATGAAATAAAAGAACTACATGCAAACAAAGATCTCTGGCAGGAGGATCATAACATATAAAACATTGTGCCAAGACTTCAGCATTTCGTTTTATTGCCCGTTAACAAAACCTTGCAAAAACTAAAACAACCCCTCATTGTATGTCAGCTGAGACATCATCAAATCCTGTCAGCTGTCTCTCTTCTATCTCTCTCAGTTTTTCTTCACCGGAAGGTCACATCCCTGCTGCAGGCAGTACTTGCTTTGTGCCAGCTCTGGCCACCCCTCCTGCATATCCAGCCTCTAGAACAGCTGGACCAAACCTGAACTGCAAACTTTTATTTCATTCAGCTCTTGTTCTTGCATCTCCTTTCTTTTATGCTCTGGATAGCCTATGTACATTCATAAACACATTATATACTAACTATATATATATATAAAAAACTGTTATGCTAATGATTATTCATTCTTATCTTACTCCATCTTGTGTTTTGAAACCCTGCTGGGTACTTAGCCCGCGCTCTGTTTCGCCCCTATAAGTGAGAATGGACCATTCACGCTTCACTGATGCACATAGTTCTGGGCACTCACTAGATACCTTTTAATCACTGGTAATGTTTAGAAGACCTTTTCTGTGTATGCAGTAATGCCAGCATACAAGTTATTCCTGTCATCGCTGGAGCTAGTATTGTGATAAAGCGACAAAATACAAACTCCAGAAGATATTTTGATTACTCAAGGGAAAATGTTTTCCACTGAGACTGCCTTCCCACAGCCCAGTCTCTTTGGGACAGCAGTGAGTTTGAGGCCACCAGAAGTCTTTCTAGGTTCCTTAGTAAATAAGGCACATGTTTTATTGTGAGAGGGTTAAGTACAGGAAAGGGAGACACAAATATCACTCTTCCAATGCTGAAAGGAAAGCCCAGAAAGTAGCTTTAGGAAGATCTTTTTCCCATGAAAACAGTGGCTAGCGTCCTGGTTTGGGGTAGAACAGAACTCTTTCTGTCTTCCTATCCAGCCATCTCCTTAGTACCAGCCATGGAAACGGGAGACAAGAGTCTATCTGTGTTTGCCTCACCTAAGGACAAAAGGGGTTGACAGTTCAGGAAACGTAAAGGACCGATGAGGGTCGGCTGGAGAAATGCTGTTCCTGACAGAAATATAACTTGGACTGTCATAAAGGGTTAGTGGACACGTTTACATCTCTCCCATACACCTGAACCATTAATATTGCAGACACACAAGAGCTGAGCAAGGGGAATTTAGAAATCCAAAGACAGCTCCAAAAACCATTGAGTTGGTTTCTAGAACTTGATGGGGGCTCAGAAACTGACTTTGAATTTTTTTGTGTTTTATGATTATTCAGTCTGTCAGTTCACTCAAACTAAAGGCACTAGTCCTGGTACGTAAAATGAAAAATATGCATAAATCCAGGCAAGATTTTCAACTCTGGGACAAGGACTCAAATTCTAGTCAGTCTGAACTGTTATTTGAAAAAATATTTCCACACTTGTGAAGACCAGAACAAGCTTTTTAAAGAATGAGTTGTCAGTATTTTCCATCATCCCTTTGAGTCATTCTTTGTACATTTCACTCTGAAAATTATGATAAAGTTGTGCACAGCAAATATCTGGTATTAGGTATATATCAAAATCACGTGCTGATATGCTGCAGGTATGAGAGCTTATACTCGTGAAAAAATTAGGCGCCGTCCATTCCAGTCCTCAAAAACCCTGCTGCTTTACTGCGTTAGATTCCTCATCCATTTGCTCTAGCAACTTCAATTAATTTACCAGAAAGTCAGAATAAGGATACTTAGATAAAGAAGCTTTGGAGAGTAAATTCACAAAAACATGAACATATACTAGGCCAGGATTCATTAACACCATTAATGCCATGTCCACAAACTTGCTCCTTTTGGGGGGACTGCTACAGTGCTCACTTCTTTGAAATTGGCTCTGTACAAACGTAATGGTGTATCCCTCTGCAATAAATGAAAAAATGATGGCCTGATTAATTTCCTGTTATGTCCTGGATTAATGCAAAGCCCTCCTTTGCTGCCAATGGTTCTGCGCCTGTGGGAGGATGCTTGTCTAATCAGATGTTGCTTGCTGTGTCCTGGTTTTATGAAGTTAGCTTTGTTTTCTGTGCAGTAATTATATTTAAGTTGCACTGGGCTGCACAGTTAAAGTGAGTAAATGAGACTTTGGCATATATTGGTTGTAAAAGGCCTTGATGTTCGTTTGTTTAGAAGAAAAAAAGAGGAGAAAGAAATGAAGTCCCCAGCCTCCTATTACAATGTGTGGACAGAGAGCTGCATCTGTGCAGACCAACAGAGCAAGCCAAGGAAAATTGACCCTGCTATTTTAGAGGAAAAAATAATAATGGTACCAAACATTTAGTGTAACTGAAACATTTACAGCCCCATCATACAAGCTATTCTCTACCTGAACAGCCTAAAACTAACACAAGCGTATATGTTTACAGAAACAGGTTCTTTCTGTGCCACAGATAATTCAGACTTAATAATTTTTTTTTCCAAAACCTATTTTTTTGTCAGGGAAAAAAAGGTCAAACTTCTTGTGCTTTCTCTTATTTAGTTGTATGTATGCTAGAAGAAATGTGTCTGCCAGGCATAAAGGCACAGTTTATGACTCAGACTTGTTGATAATTCTATGGAGAATTAGTATGAATTTGTATTTTTTGCTTCCCTAACTCTGGCTGAGCAGAAAGCCTTGATTCTTAATTTAAAATATTTATTTTTAAAATTATTTTACTTACTCTAAAAGAAAAATTTAATCAGGGAAGCACTATTGTTTTTTTTTAACTAGAGTGGCACAAATAACATCTTTATAATGAGGTGCCTATTGGACTTAAGGCTTGAGCTACAGTAAGTACAATGCTCCTTCCAATTGCCCCATCTAAAAGAAAGGTGATTTTCTTTATTCAAGCCTCTCAAACCAAGAAAGAAAAGGAGACGAGACAGTTACAGCTCTTTGTAGTACTGCTTAGCTGTGAAAGTTAATCATAAAGCGCAGCACTGTTTTTAAATTTTTCAAAATGTAAAATAGATATGCATTCAGACCTGCCTCATAAACGGACCATTCTGGTTGAAACTGAGAGGCATGGATTCCTGGCTCTGCTTCTTTTTACTGAGAAAGAAAACATAGTGGCCTTCTGGGGCAAGATCTTTAAAGATTTTCGATGAGATTTATGTGGCAGAAAGAGCTCTCACAGACTAATCAATATAACTAAGTACAGCGCGCTCATACAATCACGCTGATCAGGAAAACTGGCTACATCATCAGAGGGCTGTCATTTTCTCACTTGCATTGTGTGACATTGCCTAAGGTTTCTCACAACATTGAAACCAAACCCTCCGTTGACGGGAGCCAGTGACAACAGGGGGCTCAGGGCGAAGGCGCTGTATCTTCTTGAGCTCGTGGGTTGCTCTACGCATTCCTTTTTCTGACAGACTCGAGATTCCCCTTCCCTGGCACCGCACTGCCAGCGCAGGCACGTTCTCAGATTGCAGCTCTCCCTCTATTAGATAATCTTTAGAAACAAATATGAGGCCAGAGATTGCAAGGAAAAGTATATTCTTACCCTTTTAATACATCCAACCTATTTCTTTATTTGGGGCTATTTTTAGTCAGTCTACCTGCAAAGAACGGGAAGACGATGCCTCATCTTGAATTGCTAAGCAAGATGTTTCTGCTTGTCAGTTCTTCACTCTCTCGTCATCAGGTGAACTGATTGCACGGTGTCTTTTTACTTGGCTCCTTTCACTTAATTCCCACTGCATGGCCCCTTGGCATCGCTCTGAGTTTGTTTAGCTGCTGCTAGGCATTTTCAGGTTGGTCCTGCTGAGGAACTGGTAAGGGCAGGGCTCTGCTGCTCTCAGCACTGTGCGGAGAAAATGGCTCTTCTCACCCCAGAAAACTTCCCAGGAGCAGGTAGAAGGTGTCTGAAGGAATTCAGGTGTAAACCGGTAAATTCAGGAAATGAAGAATTAGGAACTCAACCTGCTTAGTCACTTCTGAAAATCCTGTTAGGCATCTACATGAAGGACAATGTGCTAAATATAGCTGTAAACCTGGCCTGGCCTTTCTTAAATTGAAAAGCATCCAAAGCGGGACACACGCACTGAATGCCATTCTTGCGTTTTAATTGCGGAGCGCAGGCGCTGCCTGTTTGTACAAATGCACGCACCAGACTCACGTATGTACCACAAGTTACGCAGAACCTGTGTAAGTCTGGGCAGCTTGTGAATAGGATATGCACCAGTGAGAAATTAAAGCAATGGGAATATAAAGTCCTACTTGAAAAAAAATGAAGGCTACAGATTTATTTTATTTCTTTGTGTAATCACGGCAGCTGCCTTAGCAATACAAGAAGTTTGCTGCTGATGGACATTAAAAGCACAAAACGGTGTGATAAGAGAGAGAATATTATGCCGTATTTTTGTGGAAATGTCCCTTACAGCATTTTAAGGTCAGTTCTGCTACTGAACTATTAGTCTTAAACATATGAGAAAAAGATCACATGTAAAATTAGTTCAAAATGCTTAGCTGTACTGGTGATAAAAAAAGATGGGGAGCATACAAATTAGGGAAAGAGAAGAAAAAAGAAAGGAACTGAAAAAAGAACACAGGGGAAAAGGTAAACCTCAGGAGGAAAATGAACATAGCCTGTAAATATCTTCAAGGTAACAATGTAAATGAAGGAAGGAAATTACACCAAGTCTCAGAAGAAAATAGAAAAAGAAGTAATGGCCATAAGCAAAGGAAGGAAAAGTTTATGCTAAACATGAGCAAAAATCTAAGAGTAATTAGGCTAGTGAAAAATGCAAAGCTAGCTGATATGCAATTAATGCACATACTTAAGAATACTGGATCAAGAATAAAACAATGAAGAGAGCAGATCTGTAAAATTTAAGTTTTGAGAGGAAACAAAGGAAAAATTCTTCCCTGACACCCTGTCTATGATTTTTCTCCACAATGGTCTGATCAGCTTCCGATTGGCACAGTGTTCAAATTCTGTTACTTGCAACATACCTATTTTCTCATTACACCTGCTTGTTCGTAATTTTTTTTCTTTTTTGACAGCTGACATCAGTGCTATTCTTTTCTTTTTTTTTTATCTTATTTCACTTCTCATCAGTTATACCTCAGTTACCGCATCTCCTCAGCTCATCACTTTGTTCCCTCTCCATACAGCTCCTTCAATCAGTATACAGACACAGATGCTTCTTCTGCAGTGAGCACTGATTTGACTGTACGTTCCTTCAGTTGCATTTTCCTCAAGCATTTTGAATGATCCAAGAGAGTCTGTAGCTGTTCAGGTGTAAGTGGTGAGTGTTAAAAGCTGTGCAAATGGATGGCCCTTGTTCATCACGGGCCTGGTTTTCAATAGGTCTTTTCTTTCAAAAGAGCTATCTGTGTTTCCCTAAGTACATTATGATTTAGTACACGGCATAGATGTTGTTTCATCAGCAGTATCTCCTTGATATTTTGACAAACTGTAAATTCATGCTTTTAAAGTCTCAGTTACTTGCATGCCAAGGTTTCATTTCAAGGTTCAACTTTCAGCTCAATATAGGTGCTTATTAAAATCAAGGGAAGGATCCTATCAATTCAGATGAGTTTAGAATGAGACCTCATACTTCTATTCAAGCTTAAGTAACCCAGAACATAAATTTGCCATTTGGATCTTCTACCGTTCAGTCAGTACAATAGCTTCCACTTCTGCTCTCACAGATGGCAGTCTAATTCAATGGTCTCTCTTAAGTCCTCATACAACTCTCCATAACACTTCCAATACTATAAGGTCAAGAAGTGTTATTTTCTGCTTTAGCAGATGGACATTTAATTCTCAGTTAAAAAGGAGTCAGGCATCTGCATAACCTTGATGACCTATGCCAAAAGGTGTTCCAGTAGCCCTTCATCTTTTCCTGCAAAAATCACTTGAATGTGAGTTTCCAAGCGTGTGGCTGTAATGCAGGGAGAGCTGGATGGAGCCCCAGCAGTGCTGTGGGTGCAAGGGCAGGTTGGCATAGCAGTAAGGAGCTCATGCCAGCACAGGGACACTGACGGGAGGCAAAGGGGAGAGAAAGGAAAGGCAAAGTTCATAGTCCCTTAACAATTTTCTCCTCGTTTTGCCATTCTAAAGTTGCCCTTGCTGAGGTTAATTAACAACCGTGCATGCCAGTGCTACAGGAACAAAGCAGACTGCAGTTTTTACCCCTCTCCCACATTTTCCATAGCAGTGACCAGACCATGGGATGTAACCTCTGTGAATGGTCTCTCATTACCTTCCTACTAATTAGTCTCATTTCAGTTACGAGATATATTATCTGGGGAATTTATATGGTTTAACACATCAAAAGATAAAGCTTCTTGACATTTGAAAATACTCTCACTTTGGAGAAACTGTCACTCCTCCTCACATCCACACATAAGGGGATCGTTTAGGGAGTCATGTGGGGATAAAGAAGCGTTGTCCTCACAGCACTGGCTATGCAAATCGTTAAGGAGGCTGTGCCATGGTGGGCTCAATTTGAGCACTTGCGTCTTATTACAGCTACACGCCACAAACGTTTAAAGCCTAGACTCAACTCATCTAACTATAGGCATTGGACTAATGAGAAAGATAAAAGAGCTGTCACCCTTGGGTTCTCAGACAAGAGCGGGTGATTCATCCTGCCTACGTCATGAACCAGTGTCTGGAGGTGTTGCTTTCTCTCTCCACTTACCACAGCAGGGGCCTAGGGGGCCATAGCCATTACTTCAGTGCAACTAATTGGTTGATGTGTTTCAACCTTAGAGTTTAGTACTGTAGGTGGACTTGCCAGGAGTTCTTGAGTTTAGGGCATTTTCTTTTTCTATAGATGCAACTTGCTGCAAGTTCTAACTTCAGACGTGGTCCTTCAAAGCCTGTCGTGCCAGCCTATGCTTCCCTCCACTGCTCTGCATGCTTACGTGCGTGCAGGCTGAAGACAGATGTTACTGAAAATTCATCCTAGAGCAGCAGAAGCCAAATCAGCATACTTCTTCCACTAGGTTGGCTAAGGTACCTAAAAAAACTGGAGGCTATTCCACAGAGCCAGGTACGTTCACAGGTCGCTGGTATTCACCTTCATCAAATAACAGCCTTCAGTCTTTTCTCCACTGTCCCCTGCTTGGAAATGGGAGAGGGATTAATGAGGGTTAAAATTCTGAAAGTGCCATGCCAGAAGTTGAAAGAGGAGCGCTTCATATCTCTGTTCACTGGAACCTCTTCTGATGGGGTGTCTCCTCCAGACTTGCCTCTACGTTTGCCTCCTTGTACAGAAAAATTGCTGAACAAAAGAAACTGAGTTAAGGTGAACATCTTGAGTTGTATTACAAGTTTTAAGACAGGAGGATGTGATCTATTCTGAAAGTCCCTGATGATTTATTTAGTGGGCATATTTTTACATTGTTTCCTTTAACATCAGAGAAAAGGTGCCTTTGGAGAGGCACGGCTTTTATCTCATCTCCTTTAAAATCACACCACAGATCTCAAAAGAAAGGCTATGCCATGTCAGAATTTAAAACATTCACCTTATGGCTGTCACCCAAAGTAGATGAAATATGTGCCACCGAGTTTTAAATGATTGCTTATGCTGCCTATCATAGTCGGATTCTCAACCGAATGATATAAGTTCCCACTGTTTCCCTGAAAGTGATGAAGCTGAATCTTTTTATACCAGAAAGGGATCTGGCCCTTAACTTTCAGCGTCTTCTGAATCCAAAGTAGTTTTATCCAGTTGAATAATTTATCATCATAACCTATTTTTCATTAATTTGACTATGCTCTCGTTCCTCTCGGGCTTGGTACTTACAGTGTAGCTCTACTGCGAAAAACGATGTGAAATTAGCACTTCCTTACTCAGCAGATTCCTTTCCTGTGTGAAGTCAGAAAGAGTGCTTCTTAACTTACCATAAAAAGTACTAAAATATTTTTTTAACCCCCCCCCTCCCTGCTTTCCACCCAGCAGAACCGATACAGCTGAGGGGAGGCAAACAGGACATAAATTTTGGCTCCTGTATTTATAGGACTGTTAAGCTAACTGCCTGTCCTCTTGGGCAGCCCTTGGGTCTCTGGGTGTCATGGTTTGGGACGGACTGGCCGCTGAGACGAGTGACAGATGCTCTCCCCCACCTCTGTCTCCAAGGAGAGGAAGTACAGAGAGAAAGAGACTTTCTTTGATGAGAAGAAAACTAAACTACTTTGATGAAAATATTAATAAGATAGTAAAAAGAAAATAACGAAGTATATACAACCCGAATGAAGCTCCCAGGATGACATTACCGGGAGGCACTGGGGAAGTCCCAGACTGGACTCAGCAACGGGTGGGAACTGGATTCCAAATTTGGATTCAGGAATGCACGTATCGGGATCAAAGGTAGACAAACAGACAGAGTCCTCCTCAGACACCGGCCACTGAAGAAAGAGGGCTGACCCTTTGATCCCTCAGCTTTTATACTGAGCATGATGGGATGGGATGGAATATCCAAATGACCAAATGGTCAGTTTTGGGTCACCTGTCCTGTCCGCTCCTCCCCGCAGGTGTGACCCCTCTACGCTTTTCTGCTTCTGACCCTCCAATGGGGCAAATAGCGAAGTTAGCTGCCTTTGGATGTTACAGCAATAAGTATAAGCAGGAGTCTCTCTGCGTACCATTCCTTGGTCTTATCACTCTGAGAACAAACAGCGTCTCCACGACATGCTGTTAATTTCAGATAATTTCAGAGAGTTAGAAGAAGCTTAGATAAAAAGTAAAATTACAGGACAGAAAATTGGTTCTGTTTTGCCTCAAAACAGGACACTGGGCTGTGACCAGCGTTACACTCCCTCTGCAGACAGTGGAGGCTGCACGTACAAGCAGAGGTTGCAAAGCTCTTGTCACTGATGACATGCAAGTCAAAACAACATGAGTTCCCATACCCAGCTGACGTGCTCAGCTCAACAGAGACAGTCACATGCTTAAAATTAATCTTAGGCATAAGCATTGCAGGATCAGGGTCACTACAAGTCTAGGGACTAGACACCAAACAAGGCTATTTGTTGATGTGCCACAAAACATCTGAGGTGTGAACTCTTCTGTTCCAATCCTGAGGCATTCACTTAGTTAAAAAAGATTGTGTAATCGGATTGGGGGGTCTCAAAAATCAAATAAGATTTGGGGACAATTTCTTACATTGTAAGAGAGAAACTGGTTGCTCTTTCAGAGACAGATAAAGTAACATTGGCGTAAGATCTATTGTGGAAGACAATAGAGTTTGAGGCAACACACCCTCCGATCTATCTAAATTACTATTTTTTTCTACTTTTCAAGATAAGTCCTTTCTAAAACTCACAGTACAAATTCAGGAGTAGTTTCCCCCAATAAAGTACATGCAATACATAATAAAAACAGGAATTTTCAAAACTACTTTCAATTTCTTTTTGCCATAAGACATCATTTATTACCAGAAAGTTCTTCAAGTTTAAACAGTCTCTGATATATGACTAAATCTGAAGTCACTTTGTCTGTCAAAAGGTAAAGGGCAAGTGAGTTATAAGGGCAGATGGGGCATCAGAAGTCGTTCTCTTTGGACCCGATGTAGTAAAAAATATCCTCAGTCTTCCGAACAGCTAAAGTCCCAAAAGGCCACAAATCCTATCTTTGCAACAGGCCAACCTATTCAACACAAAGGTCAGTATCATTAAACAGAATAAACAAACCAATCCTATAGCCAGAAATGACAGATCTGCCTAGGAGGCGAAGGAGTCATGCATCTGTCTCTCTGGGCCTCCTTCGTTCCCGCACTTGCACAGTCCCAAACTTCTTTGTACACACACACACACTTACCTGTTTAACTCCATATGCATACATATGTCTGTGCAATGCATGCATGTGTGGGACCAGGCAAAAAAATCTCCCCCCAAACTGGGAAGCTGCAAGATAAGCCATTACCAAACAGTATGGAAGCAACAGCTAGTCAAACTGAGATCTTCTGCATGTGTCCTGTCCTCTGGACCCCTAGTTTTCTTCCTCACCTCCTCGCAGGAAATACTATTTTGGTCAGAGTTTAACCCCAGCTTATAAAGAGAGGAAGTTTTCATTCCCATCTCACCAATTTCTGCTGGTCAAGGCTGGGCTAAAACCCGTGCTTGTATCCACCTGCCTTCTTACCAGATGAAAATACATTGGAGGAGTTCCCACTAGCCCACCTTGGCACTGGTGCCCGATGCTCCCAGCCCAGAGACCGTGCCCAAGCATGTGGTGAGAGATCTTGCCCCCACCTCCACCTCCTGCTACTGCCACAGGGGTCAGCGACCACCAATCCTACTGCAAGAGCAAGTACACATGGCAGCACGAGACTAAGAGGCGGCGATGCTCTTCTCTTTTAAAGGTGTTAACCCATGGCCCTGCCTGTGGCCATTACTGGAAGACGAACAGTTCTCAATTTATTTTCAAGAAAACGAGGAAATCGCTTAGGCACTTTGAAACCAAGTACTTTGCATAAACGAGAGCGCAGCTGTTTGCACGCTTATTTTCTTTTTGTAACCATGCTGGAAGTATAGTTCATGTGCTTAGAGCCATACTAACCTCTAATGGGTTTGGTGGGGATACGACCCGACTTAAAAAAACCAAAAGCCATAACACCTGGCCGTGAATCCTGAACAGAGACCTGCCTTGTCCTGCTTGCGCACAAGGGAGCCGGTGCCAGCTCTGCCGCAGCACGACGGCGCTGCTCGTTACCACCCGAGTGACGCTTGTCACACGCCCCGCCACCGCAGGGACCTCGGAGCTACAAGCCCAAGCCGCCACCGCGGGAGCTCAACAGCAAAGGCAGGAAAATGAGAACGTGCTGCTGCAGAGGCAGACTCTACCACGCAGCGCCAGCCACTTGAATTCTCTTTCACTTTTTAAAATCGCTTTTATAAGCTTTCAGTACGAAAGAGATGACGTAAAACTGCCTTCTAGCTTGCCGCGCATGAAATTTGAAATGCCCGCATCAATGTAGAAATAAAACAACTACTATATCTAAAGCTAAATGCTGTAAATAAGTAGCTACGTGGTATGAAGAGAAGACAAGTCTCAGCTGGGACTCGTCAGACTCAGGTTTTGTTCTTATTTCTACCCTTGACCTCTTTGGTGACTTTGAATAAGTCGTTGCTTTCTTTTTATTTCTTTCTGGGCCAAGGACTACCTGTCGTTTTGTGTTCATACAGTGGCTGCCATGAAAAGCCCCAGTACTAGTGAAGCTCTCTGGATACTACTACAATACAAGCAATATTTAAATACCTGTTAAACAAACAACAAACACAGAGGAGTCTTTTTTTCCTTGGTAAAAAAGTATCATGTTGCAATGAGTGAAAACTTTGGATGTTTCATAAATAAATAGATATATAAATATATGTCTGCATTTATCCCAAACACACATATTCAAATATGTTCCTAATTAAATTCTAGATACCTATCACAGCTTTGCTAGATTATTTACCACCTCTGTATCTTAAGATATTAGAGTTTTATCACCTCACTTCTACTTCTAATAAAAAGTATTGATTTGCTATATCTTATCTTTAAGATTTACACTCTGGCTTCGCATAAAACTCAACTAAATGTATTTATTTAAAGCCATCGTTATCCCAAGCACATGGCACAGACTTGTATTTACGTTACAATGAAACCCCATATTTTTCAGTATGCATTTGAAAGCAGTTAACGTATTTTTCTATCCAAATCAATCTGCTTCTCATCAGTCAGTGTTGAAATAGGCCTTTTTCTAGTGTTTTAGGTAACAGTTCTGCCTTTTCTTACCTCTCTCTCCTTGCTTACGTGTCCATTTATAAGCTGCCAGCTGAATAGATGCCAAACTTAATCCAATTGCATAAATTCGCAACATAAGCTGCAAAAAGTACATCACTACATGCCTTAAGACTTCACAATCTCTCTTAAAATGTCTGACAGAATCCACCTCAAAATTATGCTGGAAAGATTCAGTATTTTATTTGCATGGGTGCACAGTGAGGCTTTTGTTCTTGCTGTTGGCACTTGATTTCTGATATAAATGTTGAGGTATGACTTTTAAGGGCAAAGAGTTCAAGGTCATCTGTTTTCTTTTCTCACAGTGGGCAAGGAATTGATACTGGGTCTGCTAACCAAAAGTAAGGATCAGGGAACTTTGAAATAGGAGACAGTAGTTCTATGGACAACACTAAAAACGAAATAATGAAAACTCTGAAAAATGAAAAAAACAAAACCAAAACCAAACATTGATAGCAATGGGAGCGAAAGGAATGCGAAGTCTTGAAAACCAGTTGCTGGGTAAAGCCATCGAGTTCTCTGAAAATTCCGAGGGTTTATAAGGTTGGCAGCATCCCACCGTTTTGGATGTCTGGTTAAGCCCTGACTCAAAAACCAGTAAGCAGTAACACATGGATCGCTTTCCATTGTTAGTGTACAGACACCTACTGAGCCCAGATAGTGGTTGCAAACTCTGACACATTCTAACAGGTGGAAAACGTATTTAAAATATTTGGCTTGGTTTTTGGAAGACAGAAGAAGAAAACAGTTTGAATGACAAATTTTAAACATCAAAGATTAAAACAGGTTTTTCCTTTTTTTTGTTTTCCTTTGGATGGCATGATATTTATTTTTTCTGAATGATGACAAAGCTAAAAGATCCTTATATATTCCGCAGTACTTATCATCATAAGAACAGAAGGTAAGAGCAGAAATTTTGGACAACTTGTCCAATGAGGTCATTAAAAATTCTTATCTTAGAGAATTTTAATAGGATTTGTTTATTGTTTTTTTTTAAAAGACTTTATAAATGGATATTGAAAAACATTAGCATTTTCAAGCGCTGCTAGATTGGGAGATGGCTGCTTTTTTGTTTGCCAGTTCAAGTATCCCACTGGTAACAGAGCTGCAACATTTGAACTGTAATTCTAGTTGTCAGCAAAAACTGGTCACCATGTCAGAACTGTTCTGACACAGTAAATGGCTGAAGTAATGACAGGAGGAAGTCTGCAGGGAAGTAATTTT
>VYZM01013524.1:496225-532587 GCA_013398915.1 Dromas ardeola
TTGGCTCAGCTTGCATCAGTGGGGTCCCATGGGTTCCCATGACCACCATCCCCATCTTTAAATAAAGTAACAAGCTACCTCCAGTGACAAACACTCACCCATCACTGCTGCATCACCTCTGGACCACCGACGTACGAGCTACTTCTGCCACCAGTAAAAGTTCACGATTTGTCAGCTCAAGAGCCTGTCCTTTGCTAATGCATTACTTTTGAAGTGTCTGCTGTAAGTGCAAGTTTTTATTTATTTATTTGCTTTTTCTAAAAACGTGTACAAGCAACACACGGTTTGGGCTCTGTCTTCTTGTAGTAGAGTCCCTAATTTTATAGGCCCCTCAATCGTTGTTTCCCCAGACTCTGTAGGAAAAAGGGATGAGGGTGTCAGTGCCCAGCCTGCACGGCCAAGTTCTCCTTTTCCTCCCTCAAAGATGCTCTCAGGCATGGGAACAGAAATGTAGCAGGCTTTCAAAGAAGATACTTAAACCACAAACTGGGGCATCCACTGGATGGGGTCTCATTGCCCGACCACAGACCTCCTGAGGCCCGGACCAAGTGACAATTTCGTCCTTGTTTTCATGCCTCAGCAACAGAATAAGCAGCCCCTTTTTCCTTCCACACAGGTGCTGTGAAGAGCAACAGAATCACATGCCTGAGGCATTGCAGTAAGGTATATCACAGGTATATCATTTATACCTGTATTCATGAAAGATTTTGGAATCCTTTTGAGGAACTTAGTGAGGATTTAGACAAAGGGAAAGATACCTAGCTAGTGAGGTTTTGAGTGTAATTTGGTGCTTCCTTTGTTATCTGTAGCAAGCAGGTGAAGAAAAAGGCCTCTGTGATACACCTGCTCCCTGATGGATAGGGAAATTGAGTGGCTGCAGCACAAATCCTATTTCATCTTGGGACCCCAGAAAGAATCTGTGAAATTTGAGGGTACCTGGAAACACAACGCATGCAAACAAAAAATCCAGGAGAGTCAGTGAAGCCAGTCAGTCTTGTCTTTGTCTTCGAGCAGTCCTTGTGTTTTTTGACTTTTTAAAAGCAGGGGAGATTTTTCCTTTCATTTCTCTTCACACTCATCCCACCTGTTCTGGCCAATGCATTCGGCTGCAGCTGCAGGGTCAGCCTCTCTGACTGCACCGCTTTCCTGCCTCCCCGGCAGATCTTCCAGCCAATGCACTCCAGTCAGCAATGCTCCTTTCCCTCAGCTCATGCCCTTCCAGGTCAAGAATATGCCTGCAGGCAGAAAGCACAGACACAACAGCCTGGGATGGTCTTCTCTTCTGCAAGCTTCCGCGACAGGCTCCAGCCGAGCACCTCACTGCAACGGCAATGAGGTAGGCTACCATGAAGAGAAGAAAATAAGGAAGACAAAACAAGACCAGTGCAAAGGCATTGACCCTTATTTCCTTCTACAGACAGAGAATTGCTTTAAAGGAGGAATCCAGAGATACAAGAAGGAGACACGACGGATGGTGTTAGCTAGTGTTTCATCGATAGGTAGACATAGTATGTCCATAAACGTGAATAATTTGCTAAGAAACACACCAGCTCTAACTCAAGCTGGGAACACAAAATACATCAGAGTATGAGAGAACAAAAAGTCATGAGACATTTTAAAAAGGCCATTCTCACTAAAATAAAACTCTCTACCTTGTCTATAATTTGAAGTGACCAGTACGTCTCCAGATTTGCAATTCCTTTTAATCAGTGTCTTCATACAAAGAGAAATTATATCTTTAAAATACAAGGAGTTAACCTATTTTTCAGTGGTAAATGGTCTAACAAGCAGCTCTACAATAATAAATGGTATTGAGATGTGTCCATGACAGATGAGAGATCTGATTCCCTGCTCCACCTCTCCACCTACCATATTGTTATGGCTTTTTTTTTTTTTTTTTGGTGTAATAAGTAAATGTAAGTTCATTATACAGCCACCCATTTATTTTGCAGCTGTTTTCCAGGTTATTCACCATATTTGCTTAACTATGAATGAAAGAACAGACAGCAGAATCCAGAGTGCCCGTCCCTGGACAACATGGCTTACTGGCCAAGAATAATTACCAGCAACCAGCGATGGGACGTGTCACATTTCTTTCCTGACCCTATTCACAGTAGGATGTCAGTCATTCCAAGAGCTAAACATTTAGGCTTGCAGGCAACAGAAGACAGCAGTGCACTCTTCAACTGCAAATTTTCACTACATTTCAGGGAACAAAGCAGGAATCAAGTTGTGATTATTATTCCCATAGTATGGAATAGTATGGAATACTATTTCAAATGCTCAATGACAAATACATAACCTGGGGGGGCGAGGAGGGAAGAGGGGAGAAGCAGGGTGGGATGTATGGGTCACAGAAATTTCTATCTCAAAACCATGCCCAAAGACAACGCACAGGGGTACAAAGTAAATCTACTCCCTGAGCTCTTACAGGGCTTTACAAACTTCCACCAAATACAAAGCTCTTACAAGTGAACCGCTTACTTCATTTAAATATGTACCCTGTATAATCAGTCTTTGAAGTAGGGAGACAGATGATCAGGATTTGCCTTTTGATCTTTCCAAATTGTTTTAGCAAGTAACAACTATGCCTGAAGTCTTTTCTGGAAAATTTTATTAGCAACAATGTTTACAAGTCTTAGTGACCAAGGTTCTCTTAGTATCGCTGTTAACTGAAATCTTACAAAGCAAATTTAGGCTCTGAAAATAACAATGATGAATTTTATGTAAATTCAATTAAAATTCCTAATCAAATGAGCCACAGTTCTATTCAATGCTCTGTACATACGCACATTAAAAAGAAAGGAAAAAAAGAAAAAAAGAAAGATGTGCTTTCATGGGATCTGCTGGATCCACACAGATCTCAGTCTCGTTCATTGTTCATCTGCTTGTACCCAAATCATGTCAACAGATCTCACATGAGAACCTCCAGATCAGAACACATCAGGCTCTGGAGCAATTGAAAAAGGGCCTTACTTTACCAATAAGCATGAGACACCTTCACGTTTCCAAAAAAAAGCACCCAAAGTTGCCTAGTTAGAGGCTACAGCTGTTCCACTGAGTAACATGAGCTCAGTAATCATTTTTCCCATATTTAATGCAACTTAAAGAAACAACTTTCTCTCCTTAGTGCGTGTTACAAAGGACTGTGCTCACATTACACAGTCTATGCATCTCCTTAAATTATCAGAAACATTCACAGCTGCTGTTTTTAGACAGCGCACACACAAAAAGACACCGTGTTTTTGACATAGACAAAGGAAACGTGAACTTACTTACCTTTTGTTTTCTGCTCTCAAGACAAGGGAAACAATTTCTTCAGGCAGTCTTCCTAGCCCAGGCTTATACAGTAAAAAAAAAAAAGGAAAACAGCACACTCATGAAAAAATGGTTATCGCCTACATTTTATTGAGAAAGACCTAAAATTTGTTAACTGTAGTAATGGAATGCAGAAATCGTTTTAAAGTTTGTTTTCAAGCAATTTCTGGGTCAAAGAAGAAAAAAGAACAGTTCTGGGTTCCTCCCTGCCAACAGCATATCTGATAAATTCAATCTATTTTTATGCAAATGTTTATGAAGAAGCTCACAGACGTCTTAGAGATGAAAAGTGAAATGATGTATACGAAGAATGAAAGTCATGTTAAACTATGAGCTAACAATTCCACTGGAGTATGCTGGTGACATCAGATACGATGAAAGAAATTTGCAAAGCAACCATACACCTGAAAATGAAGTCACTGCACGTTCTACTTGTTAAACACATCAATCTGGTTGCAGTTACTAAGGAAAAATAAAATAATTGTGTACACAATTACCCTTAACCCTCTACCAAGGCAGCATTTCAACTTACTGCTAGAAGCAGATGGGCAATTCTACAAAAGACTTTGAAATACAAAAGACCTGGGGGGTAGGGGAGTTGTTGTTGCTTGCTTTTCAAACCTACTGCTGTTCAGAGGCATTTCAGCTTTCTATTTACAGACTGAAACTATAAGGAGTTACAATCACGTCTCAAAAGTCAAAGAACAGCAGCATTCACCAGAGAGCAGCTCCTTGCCTTTATCTTGTTGTTTTTATGTTTGGTTTGTTTTTTTTTTTTTTTTTTAATTTTTTAATGGTTTATTATCAGTCTCTAAATTACAGAATGTGTTTGGGCTTTTTTTTTTTTTTCTTCTCATCCCCTGAAATGGATTTAAAGCATCAATCCATTAAGAAAAGGCAATCAGAAGCTGGAGAAAGTGAGGTAGTGCTGTGGGGTCAAATTTTAAAAAAAGCCCACCACATTTAAGTGCATCTCACATTGCATGTGTATAAAAATCTGCTTATGAAGATACACATATTGATAAGCTCAGAAGTGAAACTTTGGGAAGACATTTGGGTAGTCTGAACTTTTCAGCTACACTTGTGTCTACTTTGGCACCTGCAATAAAGTGCTCTCATGGATGCCCACTGCACACCGACAGAAAGGTGCTTCAGACAACCGCTGAATTAGTTGCTCACTGTAGAGTGGCCAATGGGCAAAAGTTTTCTTTCAGGAGTCTCTATGAATTCTTTGGGCCAGATTCGTGCATCCACGCTCACGAAGCTGCTCGGTACCTTATCACATACCTCTGTGTTACTTACATCAGAAAAGACCCAGAAATAGCTCACCAAAAAGGATCTGAAGCAGGAAGAAAATGCACGGTTAAGGGAAATAAGAGTTGTATCTGTTTCACTTCTCAGGAAAGAAAGACAGAGAAATAAATAAGCAATATATACTAAGGGACTGTTTTAACACAGAGATCAGCATAACGAAAATGAGTGGCTCAAAGCAGGCAAATTAAAAGTACAAACAACGCACCAACATCTACAATGAAGCTCGTAGTCAGTGGTAAGGAACACAGGATGTTCCACTTCTGATACCATTCAGAGCTTTTATAGAAGAAACACCTGTCTGTCTAATAAAAGCCAGACACCAAAAATGAAGGAAACTAGGTTACTTAAAACTGTATGCCACCTTTGAACTACACCCTGGGGATAAATTCTGCCCTCCTTTGGATACAACCAGTTTTCAATGAACCTGTCTGGAACAGCACCTGTATGGAGTTTCTAACACACCACTTGAGTATCATGGTCACACTGGTATCTTCTGGACAAAGAAATCCATTAAAGTAGACATCAGTTTGATAAAGCAAGAAGTTGAGAATGAAACTAAGTAATTGTAAACTCAGTACATTCACTATGAAAAAAGCTGTCATTCGCTTGCTTCATAATTACCTTTTTTTTTCCTTTTTCTTAGAGTTTTATAATACTCTACATAAAGACAAACCCCCCCAACCTTCCACACACACCTCTGTCGCATTCCAGATGCGGAATCCACTGTTAAAAACAAAACTAAATATCTCTTTTGCTTAAAGTACTGTACTAGTTTCTGTAAGAGGACCTGAAGTTTATGGCTCTGGTTTATCAGAGTCAAGAAGTACATTTTGCTGCAAAACTTAAGTTAGGTACATGCTTAAGTGCTCTGCTGAATTAGTTTCTCGTAATACTCTCCTCCTCCACAGCGCAGCTTGTGCAGTAACTTTGCTGGTCACTGACAAAACAGCATTTGGACATAGAAGACAACTGTTAAACAGCTTTTCCTCCTACAGGCTTTTGAAATTCATACTTTATTACTTCATACAAGACAGTAAAAATAATAAAAATAATCTGACAACTTTTCATAAAAATTAAAAGGATTTAAAAACAAATCTTATTAAAAAGCCAAACAAACTTCACACTTAAAACCAAACTAAAGAAATGCTATATATACAGACACTTTTTAAAGAAGAGATTATGCTTTTCTATTTGATATCAACAGGCACTCTTCATTCATCATCTCCAAGAAACTAGGTGAGGTCTCCATAGGCCACAGTCAGAGTTATTAAGTAAGTAAATATGCCACTTCTTCTGTGCCCTCCTTTTATTTCCTTGCTTCTTCAGTCTCATCTGGTTCTTTCTCTTGATGCTCTCTTTCCCACCTCATTTCTTTCAACTCTTGTCTGTACTTCCGTTCAATGAACCGTTTCTGATGGGCCATCTGGGGAAAGTTATCTGACACAAGGAGAAATATTTTACATTAAGAAACAAACTGGTAACACAGAAAGCCTCAGCTCTTATATTTAAAAAAAAAAACCAACTTTGATGAGATTAGGGGTAGGAGGGAATAATGTTATTACCATTTTTACTCATTTATTTCTAATAATCCAGTAAACCAGGGCTGTGTGTCATAAGACTTTGGTTTCTTTATGATTTCCACATCTGTTTCTCCTGCTACAAAGCACTGCCAAATCTAATACACTCACAAAAATAAAATATAAAATCCTGATATAGCAACACGGCCAGGTATTACCTGGATTTTACATTCTGTTCCCTTAGCAACAGGTGGTTGATACTGAAAAATGAATGTGAGACTACTGTCAATGTTGTCAGGGTTTTTTCTCTTGTTCTCACTCCAGAAAGTATTAGTCACTGGTTCCAAGCTTTGTACAGATATTTCCATTATTATTATTTTAGACTATGCAGAATCTACTAGATGCCCTACATTATGGCAGGGTTTCTAATGGGACAGTAATAGTGTAGCAAAATGGAATGCAGTAAAATCTGTTCCTGAAAAAGTTAATGCTTGGCTACGTACCAGAACGCAGCCTTAGCGTAGTCTTAAGAGCATGGATGAGTGAAGACTGGCTAAAACAGACTAGACAAGGCTGAGGTGATGGAGAAATAGCTAGGGGGATGGATGCTTCTGATTTCAGACACTTGTCCATTGGCTGGTACGGACCTACACTAATTAGAACAGAGGCTATAAAACCAGCTTATATAATTGATCAGAATTGCCCTCAATTTAGCACACTGCTGACAGAATATTATGTTTTCTGCATGACCCAGGGTGCTGACGTTCATCTGTGTGTCTGTGCTGCAGAGACCTGCACCCTCCAGCTGATGAGAAAATGAAGAGGTGGCAGAGTACGTGGCAGACTGCAGTTGGCGGTAAATCCTGCTGGGATCACACAGAGCTCTGGGATCCGCACTGGGTACCTATCTGTGTCTGAGATGAACGCAAAAGGTTACTACACTGACCTTTAAAGACATAAAAAAAAATCTGGAAGATGTCTCGGAAAAGGACTGCTTGCTCTCTAGTTGGCTACCAAGAGAAAATCTCAGCAGAGGCTCCTCAGGGAAGAATCCCTTGACACCAAGCGTCTCCCTCCTCTTTCTGGGTCCCAGGCAGCACAGATTTGTTCAGCTAGAGAACTCGTCGCAGAAGCCACATAATCTGCTGGAGTTTGTGGCAGAGCAGAATGACTTTCTACTGCTTTATTGGCTGGTGAAATTTGTGCCTTTTATTATATACTACAGGAATAAAAGGTTTATTCATCGGTTATTTACAACTTGGACAAAGGAGGGTATATTTATTTAAACCAGAAAGCAATCTAAACAAAAGCAAATTGTTTTTGAATTGCTGCTTTTTTTAAAAATACTAGTGCTTTCTTAATGGAGTTCCAGGTTATTTTGTTGCTCATGTGCCTCATAAAATGGAAATCGGATTTTCAGCACTGTGCCTATAACATGATTCTTTAAGAACTCTAAAGAACTCAGCTTGGTAGCAACCTGTTTGTTTATAACCCATTTAAGATGCTGAGAAGGAAATTTATGTAATAAACTCATCATGACTATCATATATATAAACAGGTACATGAAAAGTATTTTTACTTGAAGTTAACTACTTATGCTTTAAAAAAAACAACAAAAAACTCCACTCCACAAATATATACATACTAGGACAGGTGCCCACAGGGGCTGTGGACCCTCCATCCTTAAAGACAGTCAAAACTTGACTGGCAAGGCACTGACAAACATGACCTAACTCGAAGGTTGGCTCTGTTTTGAGGGGCAGTTGGAGTAGAGACCTCTAGAAGTCTATGATATTCAAAAAAATACGTATGTCAGAAAAGAGTTGTGAAGTCCTTGGACTGACAGGAGATGAAGCTCACCGTTCTCTGAGTGGTGATACTGCCACAATAAAAAAAACACACCACCCAGAAAACCCTTCAGTAACATCTTGCAGATATTCAGTGGAGAAGGGAAGTTACATTTTTTTACTTGTCAAATTTACTAGTCGTGAGAAGTATATGCCTAGCAGACGGATATGAAAAAAATTCTGAATTACGGGGACTCATTGTATTCTGAAATTTTTAAGCCCTGGTATTTCCAGATGCAGAGATAACAGATTAAAATTCTTTGGCATTTGAGGAACTGCATGTCTTTCCTTCGAATCAAATGAAAAAAGTGTACCTCCTCACGTTCTTCTGAATAGAGAGCTTCTGCTTCACAAAACGCATGTAATCTATTTGCTTACAATATGTTCACACCTGGCACTTTAAATCAACTGACCGAAGTTCCTTCCTACGTTTGCATACATTCATTCCTTTCATATCTGAGACTCCATTGCACTGAAGGACTGCTCCCATGCTGGCTGTCCTGGGCATAATTGAGAGATGCGTACACAGATCACTGGATCTTCAGCTGATAGAAGCTGTTCTTAACAGATAAAGATTGACTTACATTGGCTGGAGATCTGCCTGCTATATTTTAACCTAGTCTACTGTATAATCTGAGATCAAATTTTATTTTCTAAATTGTCAACTGAAAAGTAACTTCCCCCCCTAAATTAGAGGATGAGTCTTATCCCACTCCATATTTAAGCATGGAAAATCTCAATGAGACTTCACTGCACAGGGTCCCCTATAAGTTGCAACCTCTGTCACTGATCAACTCCCTTTAAGAAATACCAGTTGGCATCTTATTAACTTCACCTGCTACAAAATTATCTTGAAAGTAGTAAAAGAAAGACCTGCTGCTGAGAAGCTAACAGCATTCAGCACATATGTTCTGTTCAAATCTTATCCCCTACAAAACCTGCACCTCACTTCACTAAAAATCAAGGATATAAACTATACATGATTTCCTTTGTTGCCCAAATATCTTACATTTTTCAAGTGCGTCCATTGCAGCTCCCATTTCCGCTTGCTGAATACTGTGAAAGCCAAACAAAACCAAGTTACATAAGACCCAAGTTGTACAGAATAAACTAAAGTTTCTGACAAAGTGGAACACTAGCTACTCTTCTGTAATAAACTCTTTGGATAACTAGTAGCTAGTAATTCCCAGATTTGGCAGCAGAAAATAAGATGAGGTCTTTGGGGTTCATGGTTGAACTCTTTGTAACTTTACAAACCATTCCAAAATGCCTAGAAGTAATAACATCAGAAAAAACCCAACCCTGAGAGCCTTGCACCCTTAAATTGCCATCTTAATTTGGACAGTAATCCAGTAGCAAAGCCGAAGATAAAAGCCACTGTTTCCTGGAAGCTGTTCTGCAGTTTCTAGTCTGAGAGCCACAAATCATGTAGCATCATTACCTTGTAGGCAAGTTCACCAAAAAAGCTTAAGACCCAAAACTATACAGATGTTGAAACCTTCAGGTATTCCTGAGGCAGAAACTCAGAATAGCTCTACAGATAAAGGCTTTATAGCTTTGCTTTTCTAAGGCCAACCTCACACTTGTCTGTCTCCATGGCTAGTCATTTTGGACACTGCCACACTCAAACTTTAACACCACGTGATTAATTTTTCACTATACCTTGGGCCTTTACCGCATCCTATTCTTTCCCCTTTGAAGTAAACAGCTACTGTGTATGTCCTGGCATGAGATGGTCCCACTGTCTGTAAAGTCCTGAAATAAGAAAGGTATGATTTATTCAAGCAGGAATTATTAAAAACCAGAATCTGTTTGTGGCACAAACATCATCAAGCTTTCAGTCTGGTCAATACACATAGTGGAATTAGTGCAAAACATGGAGCAAGGGTTGAAAGATACCTGTATAAATCACATTAACCCAGAGATTACCAGTATGGTGCACAACAAAAAGGAGAAATTTGCATAAAATGCACCTTGGTTATATTTACTCCAAGTTCACTCAGAAGCACCATATGAAAATTAAAATTTAATCCGTAAGCAAAAATGCAAACTATAACACAAACTGTTAAAACACTGCGAAAACACTGCGAAAACACTTCTAATAAAGTCATATAAAATGTGTGTAGCTGTGCAATTGCAAATAATCACACCAATATGATTATTGTGTGCACTAAAATTTTAGGTCCTGAGAGTTGAGCAGTTTAGCAAGGTTTTAAAAGGACTTTATAGTGGACATGGTAGCTCTCTGCTGTGAATTAGGACAGTACAAAGACATTTTCCATCAGCTTTGAAAAGTTAGTTTGTTACAAAACAAACTTTCCATTTTTGCTGAAGTCTAGGACATGCATCAACAACCATCTAAAGGGAAAAAAGGTAATTCCCTAGACATGCAATAAATTGCTTCTTTTGCCCTTTCTTCCTGCTGTCCCAAATCTCTCCCCATTGTCAGCTCGAGTTCTGTCCACTACCATGTTTCTTTTTGGAAGAAGTACCAATTTCATATCAATTTTTGAAGTATCTCACTATAGTACTCTGTCTCTGTGTGCTGTGACAAGAGCAAATAAAACCCATCCCAAATTTAAAAGCAATAGTACTTACTGCAGTGAAATAGATAACCCCAAGAAAAGGAATTTAACAAGATAATAGGAAGATAACAGCATATTATTAGCTCTAAGCTATACTATAAAAATCAATTTATTGTCACAGCAAAATAAAACAAACAGTTGGTACTTGATAGTCAGTGGGTTTTCAAGAATCGTGAATTGTTTCTTTTATATCCGTCTCCCTCACTCCAGTCAAAGCTGTGAACCCTCAGAGAGAGACACTGAGGAGTCAGATTTGCAAAGCATCAGTTGCAGTGTTAAAGCGATCACGTTTCAGAAGTATGCTGTTTGACACTATAATCGAACTGCTACATTTCATTGAAAACTTTATTTCAGTAAATGTGGCAAATGCACTTAAGACTCATTCTTCATACACTTTTGATATAATAATCCCAACACCACAAACCTTGAACTTTCACAGTCTTTATTGGGGGCTAACATTACACCCATTCCTAGATTAATTGAATGGATATGGATGCAATATACAATCTTAATTTTATTATTGCCTCTTTGAAGCAGCTATTACACTATTTTACAACTGAAAGAGAGAAGGGAGATCCATCCCTTCCAGCTTCAGGTATCTAGCTGAGGTGTACAAGTTAAGAGGTTCATTACCCTGAACCTCTTCTATCACTATACGGGAGGACATACGTGGGCTGAATTGCATACCGAAAATGTCCACAACTTGTATTGCCCTTCAGTGCCTGACTCTGTGGATTAGAAACAGAGCCTACACTCAGGATGTGTAACGCAAGGCATTTATTATGTTAGCATAATAACATAGAGTGTAGAAAAACTTCATACTGATACTGAAAATAGAATGGAGGGGTCTTGACTTCGTACTCAAATAGCCGTTGTTCCATTCATTTCATTTAAAATACTGCCATTCCTTACATTAAAAGAAGAACAAATATAGAATGATGCCAACGAAATACTCCATTCAAACATAAAAATTGTATTTTCCCTTGCAACTGTACAAGGTAAAAGGCTTACTAGTTCTTCCTTGTAATGGTTTAACACACCTAAAGTTTGGAAAACCTTGGTTCAACCTTTCCCATCTTCAAACAAAGATGGATTGGAGGGCTTGGATAACTACAATAAAACCAAACCGTGGAAAAAACATAGGGTGACTGATAACATCCTTTTTCCATATGCAAGAAAGACTGATAATTAGACATAAGATGCCAGTTCTTACTTGTAAAGAGGAATGTCTGGCTCTTTTCCTTCTGTCCTGAGAGTCAAGCAGCACTGTTGAAGCTGAGATTTAGGATCATTCCAATCTTGATTTAAAATAAACTCCTGTAAGAAGTTCACAGAGATGCTTTTACAATTGAGAGAGTGTGGTAAGAGTCTCAAATGCAATAATGTGTTAAAACATAGTGGCAGGCAAGAAGGAACCTGACTGATCTTACCTTTAGCCGTGGAAAAAAGCATACGTTCATAAAAGTGTGAACGTATTCCAAATCTTTATCAATGTACAGGGCAGCAATAAAGGCTGGGGGGAAAAAAAGGTAGTTACTCATCCAAGAAGAAAGTTAATGGCTTGCACCTTTAGAAACAAGTATTTCTGAGTACTTTGAAGCCATATTCAACTGTTTCACAGCAGTGATCTGATGAGGGTATTATGCTGCATACACAGGAAAAAAAAGGATATAAATCACTCCTGTTTGTGTGCTATTTCCATTTGCTTAGAGGATTTGGCAAAAGCCAAGGGGTCTGAATGACTCAAAAAATTTATCAAAATATACAAGGTATGGATTAACTTTCTTTGCAGAATATTTATCACTGTTTCCAGTTTCTTTGAAAAGAAGGTAGCACAAACTTCCATAAATGGACTAAAAATAATTTCCATGTAAGCCTTCCCTCCTGTGGAATGACCATTTTAAAATCTAAAATGCAATCAAATGATCCACAGAAATCTTCACCTGCTGAAGGAACTACTTCATCTTCCAACAGTGACAAGAATATAATAATGAAACATTGAAACTGCTGTTAAATAGTTCAACTCAGATTACAAGCTTTAACTTTCTAGACATGCTTTTGACCTGGTCATCATGACCCCTCAATTTCTAAGCCTACAACTCTAAGCCATCTGCAATTACGCCTCCTTCATGCTTTCATACAGACTTCAAAAATCTAGGCTAGTGTTCAAAAATCTGGCTTTCAGAGGTATAGACGTAATTCATTTGAAAACCTGAACATACATTTTTAATAGTGAATTAGGGGATTTCTAATGGCTTTTTTAAACAAGCCCTGAGGAAAAAGAAGTTGCATTAGTGCTAAGCTGTTATAACCAAATTAACTCACATTCCAAGAGATCAGCCAAAGTCTTTGTTCGAAGAGCTACAGGTCTTTTTGTCTTGTCATTAGTGATGGCAAATTCTTGCATACCCAGCTCTTCTGCCACCTTGGCCTGCGTCCTGTTGTTCACCAAAGAACTTCTCAACAGCTGCAATAGAAAGAAGTTCCCCTAAATGGTAACAACTAGCAATACAAAACTACAACATGTAGGGAAAGCTGGGGGGAAAAAAGTCACTTTTATCCTTGTAGCCTCTCACTTCTCTCAGTTTACTGACATTTTGTTTCAGCACAACTGAAATGATTTACATAAACACACACACTCATTATTTCTACTGATGATCTTCCCTTCTGTTTCAATTCTTCTCACCAAATTTTATTTATTCTATGGACACACTACTTCTGTAGATGTCTTGCATTTAAATGCTTGTTTGTGAGCTTCTTTGCAATCATATACCATCTGTTCATCAGTCCTGTATTTTTTCAGCTAATCTGCATTTTTCTGGTTTAAGTAATACATAGTTATATACATTTTTCCGCATAAAGTATAAACATACAATATTCTGGAATCTGTAAAGCGGTCCCCAGTGTTCTCCAAATCAGAAATAACTTGTCAGTAATTGAGACAAATGCACATTAAAGCAAGACAATCTAACGTTTCAGAACAAGGAGGTGAGGAAGCTGCTCCATTCATTTGGCCAGAGAAGAAAATGCATAGCTGGACAGCCTGTACGGGCTGCTATACTGCTGGAGGCTGTATAGCTGCGTTGATGAATCCCTGACAAATATCTGGCTCTAATATTTTCAATGTATGACTATGTCCAGGACGCCTGGTTCTCTAGTAGAGTTCCCTGAAGTGCTTAGCCCTGGCTCCAGGCAGATTGCTTAAATAAGCATAGAGCTCTGCCAAAGATACAATCCCATACATTTTAAAGGATTACTTTGGATTTTTAGGGTTTCATACAATTTTCTGAACCCCTGGGTGAGCTTTTTTTCTGTTTGTTTGCTTTATTGCTTTAAGTGAAACATCACTAGTTTAAGAAGTTTGGCATATTAAGGGAGATGGGGTGGGAGGGAAAGAGTGCCTCTATTTTCCACTGTTTATATGTAATCTAGAGTTGAGAAGCTGCATACACATTTTTCCTCTCTTTGTCTTCCATGTCACATTTGCTCAGCTTATTAGATCCAAGTTATATGCTACCTGGCTCCAGCATGTCAACTGAGCTTATGAAAATCAAGATTTATTTGCTGCACTTGATACTTCATCTCTGACAACAGATAAATAAAGAACAGTATGTTCATAATTTGTTTGGCAATGATGTATGAAGCAGATATTCACAACTTGATCTTCATAAACTAGGCAGGCTGCAGATAGGATTATTACCTGCCTCCCTAACCTCTGCTTAAACTCATCTTCTACTTGTTCGTTTCCAAAATTCTTCCCTTTTATGTCCTTAAGATAAATAAACAATACTTTCCCTAAGGTATCCTAAGTACTATATGCAACCTACATGACAGAAGTGCAGTATCACGTGACAAAAATCTGTTTCATGTAACTGGGGAAGAAGGATCTCTTTTGCTGTGTTTGTTGAGTATTTATTTTGACAGAACCTGTAATCATGATTAGTAGTATCATAAAACAAAGCGCAATATACACACTACATAGGGAATTAGAGATGGAAAAAAAACCCAGTTATCCTTCTAGCACTGTGGTTATCAGCTTGCTTCGTATTAGAATTTGCCTTCTCTACAAGTGTGATGTAGCAGGAAACTCAATGCCCCTTAAGGATACGGGGAAGACACGGTACCTGTGCCTTCCCAGCAACTTTTTTAGAGCCAGTCTCTGCTCTGGCAACACACAGGCTGCATGATTGCAGATGATGTAACGTGTGATGGATGCTCAACTGGAGCTTAACTCTAATTACAAAGTGATTGTTTTTTACTCTTCCGTCTTCACACAGCATACTACTATCCATGACTGTAGCATAAGCTGTATCTTCCAACAGCCAACAAAATTTCATCCTCTTTTTTGGCAGATCACTTGGCATAGACAAGACTATGTTCTCCTTTCTTTTTCTTAAATGTAGTTAATTTACAGACACCTCTCCACAAGTAATCACTACACACTGAGAAGCCACTGCGTTGCCAGTTAAGTGGAATCTTCCCATCGTTGACCAAAATTGTCCTCAACACTACAGACACCACTCAGCTGATGTTCCATTAGAACTTCCAATGTTTGTTCCCAGTATGTTCCCAGATAACAGGAGAAAGAGCTCAGTGTTTGCTGTTTCTCTTGAGATCCCACATTATCAGTCTCCTTTCTCACACATCTCATTTAATTTTTCCTCAGATTTAAAAACATTCCCAATTTTCTTTTTCACTGCACGCACATCCCCAGAGTTGAAATTTTATTCTAGGCATTGCCTACTTCTCCATATCTTAATGTATTTTCAGCATCCATTCCACTCTAACTTTGTACTTTCCCCTACAAACTTGGACTGTGCAACTTGTTCTATTTGCCAACTCACTATAAGCATTAAATTAAGCAACATGGAGATGTTCTGATCATTGTTCTTAGTATTTACACCCATTAATAGCAACACTTCATATCCTTCCTGACAAATACTTCTTGAAAGATTTCTCTTACTATAACAACACTGATGCCTACATTTTTAAAAGTCACCTGCAAAGCAAAAAAAACCCCACCAAACTTGGATTTCTGCCTTATGGTTTTGTTTCTCTGAAGAATTAACATGACAAGGCTCTTCTCCTTTTAACTTTTACTTCAAAAGTTCAGGTTTTATGTACTCTGTCTCCTGAATGGTGTAGAAGAATCCATACAAATGTCAATGAAACTTAAGAACTGGTGAAGAAAAATTAAAATTAGTTTTAGTCAGAGCATGTACTTTTTTTTTTTTTCTTGTAAACAGCTTAAGCCCCAAAGACCCAAGAAGCATATTCTTGAAAACACATTGCCTGACAGACGCTTAGCATTGCCATCCCTTTATTGATTTGAGAAAACTACTCCGAGTAGCTAAGAAACGTACAGGGCTACTTCCTAGCTTTAACTAGAAGACTCGACTCATATTCCTGATGCACGTATCACTTCTGTGTTCTAGTCAAGCCTTGAAAATTAGGAAAAATTTAGTAAGCCTAAGAAAACTTCTTCCTCACAAATAAAGCCACAGCTGTCTCCAGCTGCAGTACTAAATGAAAATCAATCGGGGGAAAAAAAAACCTACATACACTAACACCATGTGTTTAAAGTATTGTAAATTGCTGAAAGATACCCAAACTGGGTTGTTCAGACACCAGATAAGAGGCACTGAAAGGGTACAGTAATCAACAACAGATGACTATAACAATAGTAAAATTAAATTCAAAAGCTACCACAGGAGCTCCAGATTGAAGACAACAGGAAAACAAGACTAAAATAGATTGTAAAGCCTTCTTATTAGGAAACAACCCTGCCTGGTTGCAGGTTCAAGACTAGAAGTTATGAATAAAAAAAGTCATGTGATACGCCTATTTAAATAAATGATTTAAGACACCCATCTTTAAACAAGAACTAGTCTTATCTCCCCATTTCATCACTGACATCCTTAAAATTATCGATCCATTTCACAGACAGAACAAGAATTGTTGCACTGGGCTCATAAATCACCATTTCCTATTCATTGCAGTGCTCATGACTTAAAATTAACAAAGCCTTATTAAGAGCAGTGGTTGCTGAGGCTTCTTTTATTAATCAAATCCAGAATAATTCACTAGCTGCTCCTGTAATTTCAGTCTCCATCCCACTCTCGCTCTCCCAGACAGCATGATTGATGGCAGTCTCACCGTTAAGTGCCCTTCATGATGATCGGGGAAATGTATGAATAAATACTCTGTGGCTACCAACTGCATTATGGAGTCACCCAGGAATTCCATCCTCTGGTTGTGGCCTCTGAAAAATGAGACATCAATGCAGCAAAATCAATAAGCACTCAGGGAGGAGAAAACAAAACCAGCATGCACACACAAATTAAAATAAAGAGTGATCCGAAAGTGAGCCTCGCTCATTTCCAAATGCATTTAAGACAATTTTCCAGTATTAGCCAGGTGAGATGAAAACACAGTTCATTACTGTTGTAACACCAACTTTTAGGCAGAAGGCAAATCAGAGTAGCTACATATAAACACCATTATTAGATCACAGATCTGGGACTAACTGAAGGAGAAGAACAGTTGACATCAAGTTTGTAAAGGTGTAACGTCTTTATCTGCAGCTTCTTCTAAGTAAGTGAACTAATGAATGCAACGACTTCAATAGAGAAAAAGGTCTGTCCATTCACAAGAAATAAAAGGATCAAGGTTTAAACCCACGCGAGATCCTGGATTGGGTAACCACTGGTATGGCTCTATTGCTTGCTTGGCAGCTCTACACAGCACAGAACACAAGGGCCGCACTTGGACCAAAGAGCATGATTTTACTTCTTTCCTCTGCCCAAATGTACCTCAGAGTATGTTTTGCTACTGTCTCAGGAGTGATGTGCAAATGTCAGTGATGCAGGAAGCTGAGAATAAACACCAGGACGGTGCTCTAACACCTTCTGTAGTCTTTCCCAAGGTATCTACTACTGACTACTGTCAGAGATGGGATGCTGAGTCAGGTGGGCTTGCAAACACAATTGCTCTATTCTCTTCTGGAGAACAGATATAACATCTAGAGTTTGTTTACAAAGCAATCTGGGAAA
The DNA here is from genome assembly GCA_013398915.1 of Dromas ardeola. NCBI lineage: Eukaryota > Metazoa > Chordata > Aves > Charadriiformes > Dromadidae > Dromas > Dromas ardeola. The sequence continues at coordinate 513,859 of VYZM01013524.1, forward strand.
CTAACAGACAGACCAACAGAGCTACATGAGGACTCTCGCTGTGTACTCACAGAGTCAGATGGTTAAAGCCTACTGTCCTCAGAGTGAATGCACGTGCTAGAAGCCGAACATGGGTAAAGATGACTCCAATTGCCTCCTCAAACTCTGTAAGCTTCTGAAGAACTGGAGAGGTCTCAATGAGTTGCCTGTCAGTATTGGACTCCTGCAGCTGTAAATAAAATGAAGTATAAATAATGACAAACTGACAGAGAAAGGCAAGCCTCCTGTAAACCAAGGGCAAAGAATACAGTGAACAAGTCATTCTGTGGACAGCTGAACTGAGAAAATCCAGTTTCCTCTGGCTTTTCTTCTTGGATAATTACCACTCAAGGAAGATGTGAGCTCTGATGTATGCTTTTTTAACAGTTGAGGCGTCTATAACACATTGCTTATATGGTCTTATCTCTACATATGGATAGCATGGGCTACTTATTTTCACAAAACATGTACAATTGTACATGTCTGAGTTTTTATAATATTATTACATTGTTTGCAACTGAGCAACAGATTCAAAAATTATTAAAAAAGGGCTGGCAGACTGACAGCATGTCAAGATGAGACAAAATCCAAATTTATTTCTCCCACTTTCCTTCAGTATCAAAAATCAAGAATAAATACTTAGTATATGAAATTCAAAAGGGCACAATAACACAAGAAAATTAAAATTATCACTTTGGGTCTGTATCTTTTCTTATCAGTTTCTTGTCTGATGTCCTTGATGTGGTGACACTGTTAAATGGCTTTCTGGAGCTGCGAAATGGCTTAAGCATTCCCTCCAGCCACTCTGGCACCTCCCTTGTATAGCAATGCCTTAGTGGAGGGATCATCCAGGTGAAGATGCCTAAAGGAAAAGTTAAGAATAGCCACAGTTTTTTAAAGTGGCATTAAGATCTTTTCTTGCTTTGTTGCCTGTCCCTTTTCTGTTAATTTATCACATTCAGTTTGTCTTTTTCCTTAAACACTGATGAGCTCTCAGCTGACATTTTCATAGAACTACATATCCTGGCACCAAAATCCCACGCTTGGGTGATAATGGTCAATTTGCAGTTCAGTTGCATGTGGAGCTGAGACTGCTTTTTGCTTCCTCACACACAGTCCTTTATATTTACCTACAAAGAATTCCATATGCTTTCTTACTCTATAATTAGTATCTCTTGCATTCTCACAACCAGACTGCAATTCTTCAACCTTCTGTTGCCCCTGCTACCCTGAATAACTTGGTATTGTCAACAAACTGCCACCTCACTGCTCATCCCCTTCCCTAAGCTATCGATGCGAACAGCCTGTACTTCAGCAAAGACGCCAAGGGAAATCTGCCACTGATATCCTTCCCTTGTAAGATGTGGTCATTTCACTCCTGTTCTCCATTTCTTATGTTTCAGCCACTCATTTAAATCTTGTAAGGACTGACAGTATTCACTGGGGTTCTTTTTTATTTTCTTCCTTTCCCTTTTCTTTTTTTAAACACATTTTTAAAAAGCCTTTCGTGACTGCCTTTGCAACAGCCTCTTAGGAAACCCAGCTGACATTATCATCTGCGTCATTACGTGCCTTTTTGTTTCCTCTAAAATGTCCTATTCATTTGTCAGGCTGGACTGGTCTTTAAATGTTGACTTTTTCTAAAGAGACCACATTTATCCAGGTGACCACTAATTATTTTTTTCATCACTGTTTCTACTGCCTTGACTACTGCCAAATAACAGGGTTTCAGGCCTTCAGTTCTGTATATCTTACCCAGTAATAATTTTTAAAATGCCACTTTTCAGGCTAGCTGTGCCCAAAGGCCAACCTGAGTAGCCTGTGTATCCCCTACTGGCAAGTAGAGAGCTAGGATGGCTTCTGGGACATGGAAGAAAATAAATTTTCATAACAGAAGTTAAGGTAGTAGCAAGAAATTATAAGCTGCATACACCAACTGTCTCCAATCCCTAAGCAGAGTTCAAGTCTGCTTTGTGAAAGCAGAGATAAAAAGATTCAAACAAAATAAGGTCAGAGAAAAGAAAGAAATCCAAAGTAAGGAGAATTTTCTTGGGAGCTTGTGCCACCACGCAGGATACCTGGTGTTGAATCTCAAAAGTTTATCTTCCCATTAAGACTCTATTCTATTTACACTCACAGAGAGTTGGTGGTAAAAACGCTTCATGCGCACCGATTTGTTGCTGAAGATTTTGTTTATGTACCTATTACAAAATCCATACAAATACATGGGACATTTCAGATGGAGGCCTCAAGGTGACCTTCTGCTGGAAGGGCGTGCTCATAAAAAGTTTCATAGGAATCAAACTGACTGCACAAGACATCAGAGCTTTGGTTGGACAAAAGAAACCTCTCTCAGATGTTCATATGGCCCCGAAAACTTTACTAACTGACTGGATGACAATTTGCATACAGCTATTCTTGCAGCACCCCTGCACACTTGGAAAACGCTATCATGTTTGCTGTGAAGACAAGGAGCTACAGTGCAGAGAGGTTCTGTGAGTTGATCTAGGTCTCCCCCAAAATTCAGTCAGGGAACAAGGACTGGGAAACTATTCTCTCAAATTCCAGCCTTGTAATTAAATAACAACTTGTGAACTTGTGTCCTCCAATACATGGAGGATAAATTAGCCTTCAGACACCTTCATAATTTCAGTGTTTACTTGGTATTAAAGCTACTGGAATCACCAAAACAACCATGTTATCACTGCACTCACACAAAAATCAGAATCACAGTCTTATTCCATTCAACTAATGTGCCTTCCTACTATTAAGGTTTCAGTCAATTTCAGGTTAACAAAATACATACCCTTTTTCCCCCCAACTTTGAAAAGATGAACAAGAAGCTGCCAAAATGTTACCTCTCACTAGATTTATTGTATAAGCACAGTTATATATCAAACATGAGCCAAGGAAAGGTGAATGATTAATCCTCAGAGGCAGACACTCATTATTTATTAAAAAAACCCAAACCCAAAACCAAACACAAAGGCAAATATATATATTCCTTTGGCTACTTTTTAGCACAATTTCTGAGATGTCATTACAATGGAAACCTATGGAAAAGCACCCCTGAAAATAAAACAGAGCTATGAAATTTATTACAGAAAGGGATACACTTACTTGGAGTGGGTGTAGTGGATAATTAAGCCATACATCCCGCAGGTCCTGCAAACATTGAGAGATGCCTTTAATGCTCAAGGGAGTCATTTAACAAATTCCACAGTACTAAATAAAATGTCATTACTTGAAATACTGAACTATTTCAGATGCTGACTCTGCTTATTGCAAATTCAATAGTGCTAGCAAACTAATTTTTAAAATCGTGTATTTGCTGTTCAAACTGCCTGTAGTTCTCCCAATTAGCTTGTGTCAAAGAGGTGGAAAAATCCTTGAACCAAATAAAAAGTGGTTAAAGGAAGAAAAAGATTTGTTTAAGCCTCAGGACTAACTTTATTTGCAAATACTCCTCAGTAGTAAGTTTGACTTCACCAAAGGCAAGGACTAAAATGAAAAAAAAAAAAAAACCACACTTATTTTCTTCTATTTCATACAGGCTTCCTTCACTACAGGCACTAAGCAGCAAATAAACACCAAGTTACAATAGGCTTCAAAGTACTTTTATTTCTAATAAGCTTTGTAATTTCACAGACTCAGAGACTTTCAAGAAGGAAAATACTGTATAATTCATCCCCTCACCACTGCCACGTGAATTGTCCCGGCGGGATGTACTGGTTACCCTCCTTAGCCATTATATGGGATAAATTCCAACTAATAGTGATCTAAGATTCAGGACGCAGGAATACATTAGAATTTAATTATGCAATTGGGTATACATTGGATGAAATCCCCTGTATTTTTTTCAAAGATACGTTTAAAACTTTTAGAGGTTGGAGGATTTAACTGATGAAACAGTGCACTATTTCCCCAGAGGATGCTGCCTGTATCCACAGCACCCATCTCTGGAGTTAGAGCAGCACTTCAAATGGAAGTCTGCAGGTTTCCCATGCCACCCCCCCTTCCCTACCTAAGCCAACCTAGAAACAGCACACCTGAGGGAACACCATCATTTTTTTGCCTGAACCAGTGCAACTTGCTGTCCTTAACATGCTGTGCTACATTCAGTTTCCAGGAACTAAGTACAACAGGTGTATTCCTGTTCAGTTGTGATTCTCAAGTAAAACAATGGACAAGAAAGCATGTCTCCAGTTATTTTAAAAAAGGAAATCAAATCCTATAAATGCATAAATACCTTGTCATTGAAGAGTAAACGTCCAAATAATTGTTTTGCTTCTTCTAGGCTACCCTCTAGATAAACGGCTCCTGCATGAGAGGACCAAATAGTCAAAGGTCAATAATGCACTAGTACTTAGAAAATTACTAAGCACAGGAAAGTTAAAGATCTCTGCCTTCTTCATCTCCAACACATTTATTTTTTAAAAGCATGCTTTCTGCAGTAATACCTAATTTTTTGAGACATTTAAAGCACATTGAACACCAACATAAATCAATGGTCATAAAATGCACAGAAAAACCTGAAATAGCTAAATCAGTGATAGAAAATTATACATTCACAGAGCAAAGTTTAAACCAATTAGGCTAGAAGCAATCTATTTATAAAAGTAGTTTCCTGTAATCACCTAACTATACCATATATGTAGATAGTGAAAGGCACGAAACACATTTCAACAGCTAGCAAATAATTTTCATTTATTCTGTACTTTCAACATTACATGCTGCTTATAAAGGATGTGTCAGGACCATCCCAAACCTCAGTGTCTCCCCAATATCACAATAATACATTGTCTGAACTGGAAACCACACCTCTGCATCTCTCAATTTCTGGAGATTGTGTTTTTGTGTTTGTTTTTTTTTTTTTTTTTCTTCAAACTGCATATACAGCCTTCGCTATCCCTTCATATGCCCCTCAGTAACAAGCTCTACAAAACTTTTGCTTAGCATATTATATTTTTTGTGTGTACCATATACACTCTGTATCAACACAGGCACTTTATAAATTCAGTATCAACATTTTGTCTTTTGATACTCTTCACAGAAGGGCTTCAGAAAACCTCGAACTAGTTCTTGTAAGCACATCTGTATAAAAGCAAAGGGAATATACAGCTACATGAAGAACACAGAGAAAGACAGTCAGTGTTCCCACATTCAGGGAGAACACTGTTTGCCTTGCTGTGTCTTTCCTCTCCTCTTTCCTTTTAATTTCTGACTAGGTCAGCACCTTTCTTGGGACTCTTTGGAGAACAGTTCAGGGGTTTATAGGACTATCTTGCCAAAGGCATATTATAAGAGCACAGAATTTCAAACAGGTCCTAGGCAGCCTCCTTATACTATCAGTTATTTTTTTTCATCACAGGGAACAAGCACCAGACTTTTACAAAGGTTCTCAAGTAGGAGCTCCAGACCCCACATATACTTTTATAGTCACTTAACAAGCTCCCAGATTTCAGCTATGGCCCTGACAAAACCTTATTGCTCAATTAACTTTGTGAACAACTTTGTATTGGAGGTTAAACAGCAAGCCTGCACTCTTAGCAAATCTCAGTGCTCGCCAAATAGTCATCATTACATCCTAGACAAGCTGAAGAATATGAACAAAGCCACACATACATATCTAGTGTTCCTTTTCTGTTTGTTTTTTATCTTTAAATTAAAGATCAAAGCACTCATGGAAAACAAAATAGAGTTAAAGACAAATCTCATTTCTTGATAAGATGAAATGCAATTTGGCCCAAGGCAGAATGCACAGAACTGCTGACATCTTAGCCAACTATGATCTATTTTTCAAAGCAGGACAAAATGCTTTAGGAGCTTGTGTAGTATGTAAAGACCTGGATCAGGGCTAAACCATTCCCATAGCTAATATCATATATTTGTATGTATTTGTAATATCAGTACATTTGGATGAATATGAAGCTAAATCGGTGAGATTTAGCTTGTTTTGTGTATTCAAACAAGTAAAGTTTTATCAAAATATGCTATTTAAAATAGGGCTTGTATGACTATAACAGACCGGATTTCCACCTTACTGCTTGATATTTTTAACTGTGGTCAGTCCCGATTTCTTCCCCAACATAAACTTATCAACTACCACAGCCAGTCACCGATCAGCATCTTACTGCCCAACAGCAAATCTGACACAACTCCCTCTCGTCCTCAGATAGATGGTTTTGTTAGCTTTATTACACCAGACAGAGCATATTGCCATACTTTTTATTTGCAAGGAAAATGCAAAGACCAAAAAATATTTACTCGGCAAATGTCACGTTTAATTCCCAGGAGGAGGTTAGCATGGCACAGAGGAAGCAGGCTGGTGACTTGGGCACTGGCAGTGCCTGGTGCATTCGGAAAGCAAGCTGCAGAGTTTAAAATTCAGGGCTGAAGTGGGACTCCACATTTTGCAGGTCTGTGCAAGTACTATCAGAAAGAGCGAGCCTGCACTTTTCCTGCCAGGCCTGAACTGCACCCCGCAGATGACTGCAGGTGTCAGGCCAAGGTGGTACACAAGAGATGGAGTTCTGCGGTGACAGACAGAAGTGCTGTGCCACAAGGGTATGAAATGGGTGCATCTTCAGTGCATGGGAGGCAGGATACAGAAGATGAGATTTTCATTGTAATACTGCACGCTCATCATGTTATACACGCAGCATACGTGCAGGAGACGGGAAGAGACGAAGAAGATTTAAGAAGCTTTACTATCGCCTACCCTTACTAACACTACTTAACGCAGACCCACACTCCTCTATCACAATCGACACAGCATGTAGACATATTAACACATAACTGTTTGCACACACAAATACAGATGCTTTACCTATTAGGGCTTCAAAGCAGTTGGCCATGGCATGGCGGAGATCCGATTCCCTGCAAAGGTCCGGACCATGAGCATAAAGCATAAATCGATCTAGTTCCAGCTTCTGCAGAATACGTGGAAAGAGTTAAAAGCATGGCTTTAGAAGTACAAGAGTACCAGTTCTAGTCACTAGAGTTCAATTACACTATTATTATGCAGCAACTGGGTTTGAGGGAACTTTAAAGCTTTTCTCCATAGTTTCAGTTCAGACATAGGCTAAAATTAGAAAACTTCATATTTGTTTGTCAGAGACAAACAACTAGAGAGTGATAGTGTGGGAATGCTAGGAGTTATCAACCCAAATTGCCAAGGGAAGCCAGATCAAAACATGTTACTAGTGAGATTTAGGAATGAGTTCAAGAGGAGGGCCGAGGGTCTGACAGAAAAATAGCCCAATACATGCTGTGTTTCTTGCTCGTAGTTTGCCCTCATGTGACTTGCCTTCAGAAATGCCAAAGGGACATTCAAAGGGAGGGGAGTTAACACTGAGGAAAAAGATTTTGCCTAAAAGCAGACAAAGTAGAACAGTGAGGAACAGGAACCCTGGGAGACACGATCCTGAGGCTTTTTCCTTTAAAAGTGTCAACAGGTGGCAGCAACAAAAGCCTCTGGGCACTGCAAGCAGAAGACTGATATTTTAATCCGCAGTGCCACCTAGCTTTCTTTTTCCTTTCAAATGTGCATCATTAATATTCATCTGTTGCCTGAACCATAGTTCTGCTTGTCAGTCAGAATCTCAGGTAGTGAGTCAGATATCCTATATAATATATGATAATTCTGCTATAGAAATGCAGGCAAGAGCTACTGGGTTCTCTTTACATATTCATCTTTTTGACACAAAACCATTATTGAGATTTTTAAAGAAGAGATTTGTGCATTTTGCAAAGTTTCTATGAGAATAGGTTCTTCCCAACTGGGTGTAAGTTTCTACTGACTAATTTCTCATTAACTTTCAACTTCATCCTCCTGGAGTATATTTAAGAGGTAAAAGTGGAGACTAAGATGTTTGAGGTGCATGGTTTAGACGCATTTCAATTGGAAAAAAGGAGTCTTCCCTTTTCAAAGAACAAAAGCCTATTCACTGCTCCGGAAGACAGAGAATTACCACTTATGATGTTCCACCACACAATATAAAGTCTGGGGAGCATTCATTACAGTCAACATAGAAGTAGAACATTAATTGTTTTACATCAAATTTAAACTTCTTACAGATTACTGTCTTTTATTCATGTTAACAGGTGTTGTTTGGGTGTTGGTGTGTCTCGTCCACCTCCAGCGGCTCATCTCCTTTTTTGGAGCTTGCATTCAGCTTTTTTCGCATGCGTTTTTCTTCTTATTTTTTGATCACAACACGTTTCAGATTATTTTTAAATTTTCTGCTACAGTGTCCCTTAGAAGCTACAGAAATTTATCATTTGATCCTCAATTAAAACAGCATTCCACAAACACAAGAGAAGTTGAGGAGCTGAGAATTCTATTAAGTAAACTGAATGCAACATGACACTGCAGGGGATAATTAAAGGGGATGAAACCAGGAACATTGTATAAGGTATATGAGAGGAAAAAAGGGTGAGTTGGGAAATCAGGAATGTACAGATATCTAATATTCACAGTTGTATCTGATATAAATAAATACAGTTTAAAAAATGTTCCAATAAAAATTTTCAAAAATTGTCCACGTACAATGATAAAGGCTGTGAACACAGCTTTAAGAATATATGAGCTTTCTTGATGCAGGTTTTAAAATAGTAACACGAATTCAAGTGTCAGGCAGTTTGATACCATATTTGTAAACAAAACCCCAATTTGAAAAATTTCAATCAATTCATGCTTATCTAAATTATTGAAGAAAGCTTTGAAGAAAAATGACTGTGTTCACTCCCCACCCTATGCCTCTCCGGAGAGCTGCATAAAAACATGACATATTAGAAATCATGCAGTTTTTGTCAAAATCTCAAGATTGGATATGCTTCTTTAAATTACTGCATGAATATGAACAGAGAAGATTAAAAAAGCACTTGAAAACTATCAGCAGGACACAGAGGATGGACGTTTGTGCGTGCGTGCACAGCTTAATACATCAGTAAGTCTCAGACTGTTTTTTAAAACACACGCTAACAAATTCAAGTACGAATAAGGGCATACCAAGTTATCTACAAATAGAGACCTAATCAACTTTCTATATCGTACTCCCACCCACCAGTATCATGTAGAAATGTAAAAAGCTCTGTCATTCACAGAATGAAATGAAATAAAATTCAGAGGCATCTCAATATTTCCCGTAAGACAATACAGCTTTTCACCAAAAGACTTTCTAACATGTTTCTCATTCACAGTGAATCTGAAAAGAACTGCATAGGTTAGGGAGCAGACAAAATGATTTTTTCCCCACTTTCTCTACCATCTGCTGCCATGTTCTCCCCTACATATTCCATCAGCAAGTCCTTTTACAAACAACCAGTTTGTTTCTGTTCCGTCACTGAATTTCTACTAACAGCTTCATTACCCGTTTAAGGTAAATATAGACATACCTTCAACATAAGCATCCTAAAAAACTTATCCTTCTGCCTACAAAAATTACTCTTCCTAAAAGCAGGCTTTGGAGAAAACACTAAGTCCTACTTCATCTTTAAAATTTATTTGCAAACTGAAAAGAGTTCCTGTATCCTAAATCTTGAACACAAACCACAGTAAAGATACTGATGTTCAAAGCAGGCAGATCCCCACGAAGTAATCCATGCACTAACATATCCTACCTATGGGTGTCAAATACAGAGACGTATAAAACTGTACCTTAGCCAACATGGCCAGGTGTTGGTTCTGTACGATGGCAGTGCGGTACGTAGCTAATCCTCCTTCCTCCAGAGTGGGAAACAGGTAGTACAAGTGGACACTGGCAAAACAAAAATCAAATCAGATGCCATCCGCATTTGGTTAAAGATGAACCACTTATGCCTCTAGGGAACCGTGCCTTTCCCTCAGATCCTAGCTGGTAACATAGGTCCCTTCCCAAGGCATCAGCTCAGCTTGAAGTAAAGAAACAAACATTAAAACAATGCCCAGTAATATTTGACTGGATAGCATTGGAAGCAGGGGAGGAAGAGTGCTGTTTCTCTACTGGCCAGCACCTAATTTCTAAATCCCTGCAACGACCTGCATTTCTCTCATCTGAAGGTTTCTGTCTATCAGCAGCAGTGGGTTCAGCAAGATTGACACCTAGAGGGTGCTGAAGAATAAAGCACAAGGGAACTGCCGCAGGTATGCGGTGCTTTAAGATGATATTACTGATTCAGGCTGGACCACCACTCAGGATATTTGTTTTACGAGTTTCTTACACTACTTTAACAGATGCTAATGGAGCCAACGAACAGAACTCAACAGCCTGTATTTATCAAATGTGCGAAGTCATTCATACCACAGAAAAAAAAAATGTGTAAAAATCAGAGGCTTTCAACTGCTTTTAATGATATTTGTGGTCATGCAAGTAAGGTACTTCATAAAACAGAAATAAAACAAGAAGTAATTCAGTGATCCAACCAAGATCTGAGTAAAGGATAAAAGATTCTTAGTGTCTTCATATATGACTATCTAACCCACGTTGGAAAGAAGTTAATACAGGGAGAGTTTTCCACATCCCACAAATAAGGGTGTGGATGGCATTAATTATTAAAATACTTTATTAACCCAGTACACAGGGAGAAAAGTGCAGATGGACGCAAGATTATTTAAGGGCAAAAATTGCAATAAAACTTAGAGACAATCTAATCAAGCATCATAATTCACAAAAGCAGAGACCTGAAGTCAAGAGAGTTAGAAAAAAATTCAGACTTAAATAGGTGCTTACATGCTCTACTGAACAGAAATGTAGCTCAGGTTTTTTCTGAATTGAGACAAAAGTTAGCTCAGAAAGTCAACTGATGGTTGATGAGGAATGACAATGAAAAATACAAGACATTTTAATCAGCAAGTCTTCCATCTTATCAGCCTGTACTCTTGTATGAGAGAAAAGGCCATGGGTTTTAAGGGCAGTGGAGACCTTTATAGACTAATAGCTTTGAATACTGAGTAGCTAATGGCTAGTAGGGGCTAGTAGAGAACGGAGATATAAAGGCAGTTTTGTTATTCACCTAACAAACTTGCTGAAAGAGAAGCTTTACAGTAAACAAGACTACTCCCCTATTAAACAGTAGAACAAAGCAACTGAAAATGGATTATAATCTTTATTTTGTGAAAACTCTAGTACTCGGGTCAGAGAGTCCAACAGAGGTAACTGATAATGTCCCTGTATTGTTCACTGATGTCAGAATAGTCAAAACAGACCAAAACTGCAGCAATTTTTGATGAACCATGCTTTTTTGTTATTACTTCTAAATAAATTACATTTGTGCTCAACTATTGTATTTACATACAGACATTATGGAAGCTACAGCCCTAATAACTGGAAATATAAGAACTGCAACACATTCAATATTACCAATAAATGCTTTTCACTTGCAGCTAGAGAAAAGGAACCCATGGAAACAAATGGCATGCTAAGAAAAGTATCTTTCCTTTAAAAAAAAGGGTACAAAGCTCAACTTGTCTGTAGCTGAATAATCTCTAACCCAAATCAAGTTAAAATTGCACTCCATGAAACAGAAACTCTAGCTTTTCATTTTGTAATCTTCCTTGTTGTATCATCAGCACTAAAGAAATTTTCAAGAGAGCTGTGTGCAGATGTGCAGCTCTAAATATCAGGCCGGATTGCAAACATACACAGTCACAAAGTAGACACTGCAAAGCTTAGTAAGCCCAATGGTATGACAATAACATATAAAGGTGAGGACTGTTGAAGAATTCCCCATTTACCTCGTTAAGAACTCCACCACAGCATCGCCCAGAAATTCTAAACGCTCGTTGTGGTTAATCCTGAAAAAGGCATTTTAAGGTTTACTATCAGCTAAGTAACACATGCTGGTTATTTACACAATACAATTAAAATAGAACAAATCAGAGCTGATTGCTAATCAGCCATGAATAGACATTACTGCAGCCTCCCCCACCCTCTCTGGGTAACAATCCTTTACAAAACAGAATAACACCTACATGAATCTTGAATATCAGAACTCGCACCACCACCTTTGAAATTTTCGTACATTTCATTCTGAGCTATTCTCAGAGCTTAAGAAATGGAGGAAAGAAACTCGTTGATTGGCACTGTGCAACGGCCTACCGAGGCTGGGTTTTTGTGTCCATCAGAGGGCACCAGGTGACTGAAACAAACTGCCTGTCTTCAGTCTTGTGCATGCAACTAGGGAAGTGCAGGCAATTAACATCAACACCCGCAGGGTGTGATGGCTCTACAACAGCTTTGGCGATACGGCAGAGCTACAAGGGAGCCAGTAAGTACTTTCATTTTTTCATAACATCTTTAAACGCTCTGTTTTCTGTAACATCCTTTGAGCTCCAAAGAAAAAATGGCTGTAAAGAAGATGCATTCAAAGATGCCATTAAGCTAGTAGAACCTTATATTCCCCGTGTTTTCCTTTTCTTATGTCACTGCTCCTGATTTTCCTTTCTTTTGCAGAAAGTTGCATTTCCTCCAAACTCAGCTTTTATTGTAATTTGCACTCCCCCAACAATTATATAGTTCAGCTAATTTCTGAAATAGCAGGCTTTTTTTATGGGCGGAAGGAATTCCAGTACCTCTGCCGTGTAAAACAATAAAGAGTGAGCAATACTACAACTCTCCTCTGTGTAGCAACATAGTGGAAAACACAGATCTCTCAGAAGTGGGATTTTATATTTGTGTGTTATTTTGTGAGAATTAATGCTATTTAGCCTTATCTCACGTTAGCTTAAGAGGGCTGAAATAAGCTTGAAGCTGACTATCAAAGAAAAGGACATGGTCTAGCTGAAACAGCATTTGGGGAACACTGCAACAGTAATTTATTCAGAATTCAACTTCTCCCATTCCCGAGCTTCCTCCAAAATGACGACTCTTGAAAGGCCCAGTTATAGCACTAGTTAAGTAAAAAAACACTCTGCTTTCCACTTCATGTATTTAGGAGATTTCACATACAACTGTTTCTTGAATTAGCCCTATGAACTTTGTTAATTCACTTTGGCTAAATATGGTGCCTGCTGCTATAAACCACATCTTAAACATTATTTATTTGCACAGAATTCTTAGCAGTCATTTATAGACTATTACACTACAACACTAATGGTTCAGCATTTTGTCCTCAGCTGGTTTTGCATATGTCTTTAAATTGGACCAGTAAATCAGTGAAGCCCACATTCAGTATGACACATGTTAACAAGGTGCCAAGCCTACTCCTACTGTGAGGAAATGTGATGGAGAATCCAATTTATAGCAATGATAACAATAACAACAAATCTTATTTTTCATTCTGCAGAAAGTAAAAAGGTAGCTTTTTCGTCCTCCTCATTGCAAGGATAAACAAAAATGATAGAATTATCTGTTAATACCTTCCTCAGGAGTTTTCTGCAGGCATGACCAAACACTTACTATGTCACTGCTAATGGAGGTTCAGCACATCTTCACAATATAAAAGTCAATTCAAAATGACCTTTCATTTCAACTATTTGCCAAAGCTGCCACTGACAATAAGTTGGTTGTTTCTATTAAACAACTCCCTCTGCAACAGCTTCCCTACTTGCAAACAATTATTTTCATTACCTGGAAGGAGCTGGATCATCCTGTCCCAAACGGGACATAATATTTATCAGGGTGTTTATCCCTAGAAACATAAACAATGCACTATTAAATAAACAATGACTAATTCAATTTGAATAGGATTAGAAAATAATTACTCAAAATGTTACTTTGTAATTGCTATACACAAGATCACCCTGTTACTTACAGGGTATACCTACAGCAACTATAATCCATACAGATGTTCTGTAACTGACTGTGATCCCATTACAATACTATGGTATTTCAGTGTTCAGAGAACTAAAAAAAAATACCATCCTTGCATGAAAGAGACATTCCAAACGTTACAGAAACAATAAATAATTTACTTCATTACTGCTGAATATACTTTGAAGGGGTAAGAAATATTCTGCAGCAGACAGACCACATTTTCACATTAACAAGACATTTTTACAAAATACCCTCCAGTTTGCTCACCATGTTGAACAGCAAATTAAGAAAACAATACTTGTCAAAAATCAAAGAAAATACGTTCTTGTATTTATTATCCTTGCCTTTTCTCAGGTCTTTACTTGTTGACTAATTTGCAAAATCCAGTCTTTTAGAAAGATCTTACTGGTGTTTATGTATAACCATTGAAATCTTCCGCTGAAGGGATCTCTCAGAATAACAATGGCCAAGGAAATAATAATGCGTGAAAGGATTTATTTGATTGTGAGGTGAGAGAAAAATGGTAGTAATGTAACAGCATACCTTTTTTTCTCATGTGCATATGGTGAACTTTTCTATCTCCATACTTTGGCTGTCGAATCCCACAGTTGGATAAGGAATTTCTGGCATGATCGGGGTTCATTCCAAAGTTTAAGTGATGGCTTGGATGAGTCATGGCAAGCTATAATGCCGCACACACAGAAAAAAAGTTTTAGTTGTACTTTTGCAAATATAAGAAAAAAAATATCTTAGACTGGTAGCTAATAATTATTATTTTTTAGTTTGAAGAAAGGCTACAAAGTGATGTCGTCAATTAGTAGTTTGGTTCCAGCAATTTAAATGTAGGATGTAGTGTTTCAGATGTCGGAAAGAAGCAACATTTATGCTCAATCATCAGTTTAACTTATTAACTTTCAACAGTTTTTTTTTTCTTTAAAGAAAAATTAGTTTAGAAGAGAAAAAGCATGAACTGTCAATTTGCCTTAAGAGTTTTGCTTACCAGCTTTGCTGACCTGATTTCAATACATTTGCTTATTTAAACATACATTAACTCTCACATTGCAGCATAAATATTCAGATTAAAAATACGAACAACTAGAAGAGCTTCTCAACCATTCACATATTTGATTTAGGTTGTTTAAACATCTATAAAACTTTCCTACCAAAAAAAGACAAACAATAAAACCCAAGTATGTTATCTCTAGCATGGTTATTCACAGAAGAACTCTCTCACTCGTGACTATATTCAGGGCCACTCTTCAATTGGAAGTGAAGAGCAATGGTCTTCTGTTTTACATTTCTACCATCTAGCATTATTAAAAGCTTACTCTCTGCTGCCAACACCACCACTATAAAAGAGGCAGCAGAAAATAGAACTACAGATAGCTTTTATGACTCCATCCTGCAAACTCATGCATTTTCTCTTTCTTTACACATACACACCTAAAATATATTGCATGTATAAATGTATGTGAACACACACCTTATATATAAGGTAAGAGATACATTGGCAAATTCAAGCTGCAGAAAGTTACTTCTAAAACACTTGCAGGACTGGTACTGCAGGCTGTGAGCAAAGCTATTCCTGTATTTCATCGAAACACTGTCTGTGGCTTTCCAAACACAAGACTTCGAGAAGTTTATTTTAGAGATTACAATTATATTTAATCAACAATAAGAACTTTCTCCAAGGCCTTTTTATGTCCTCACTAATATTAAGTTTGTCATAATTGCCCACTCTCAGCTTCTGCTCCATCTGAACTTGGTGACACATTACAACTTCTCTGAATAGTTAAATTAGCATAATCTTTCTTTCCCGGTCTGTGCTTGAAAAAGAACACGTCATGATGAAACAGGTAAAAAACAATGCGAAATTATACATCTAAAATTTGCTATGCCTAGGTGACTGGTGCTATATACATTTTTAAAAGCTCCTTCTCTTCTGGAACAAGTTTGTAGGTTTTAAACAAATATGCATAGGGATCAAGCATTAAGAAGTACTTTGGTATTAACTAAACGTTAATTTGACTAATGACACTTGATTGTATGCGTTCTCCCCTTTCCTTTTCTTTTTGGTTTGTGTGTTTGGTCTCAACATTTTGGAGATTTCCATCACATTTTTAATATAAAAGACAAAAATAAAAAGGCATCCTGCAAACAACCAAATCCTACAAGGTGCTCAGTGTTTACCGTAGCTTTCAGTAGGACCAGCCATGGAAACCAACTTCTAGAAAACTGAGAAGCTATGAGAAAAGATTTCTCTGTAAGCTTCTGCTTGAAGTAGTTTGGGAGTAAAATCTCCCTTCATACACAGAAACTGCATTTTTTGAACTTAGAGAAAATTCATCTTTCTCAGCTCGTCACTGGAGAGAGGGGCTGCTTACTTCAGGGGGAGATCCTGAACAGAAGTCTCCATTTCCCTTCAATAACTCAGAAGAAACATAAGGGGAAAGGGGCCACCATACCAAGAGTCAGCCTTCGGAGCTGATCAATTCCAAACATGCACTTACATATATGACTGTTCATGCAATACAGATGTATTTAAAACAAATTCTCCGCTCTAGTTCCTGCCTTTCTTTGTAAATGCAAAAGTTTCATCTTGTACTCATAGAAATCGAGAGCTGAACAGCAGTTTGGAAATTTCTTTGCACTAGCTATAAATGAAAAATAAAAAGGCAACACTTAAGTTGTTATTTTTTAGAACAACAGACTATAAAAGGAAGAATCAAGGCACATCAAGAAGAATCAAGGCTTATCTGCAGAATAACATCATATACTTCATAAATACCTAAAAAAAGAACTTGTAAGGAAATAATGAGTAATGTACCTGACAGTCTTTTCAGTAAGCATATTTTTGTCTATCTAGATATTACAAGCAAATCCAGGCCCACCACTGGACCAAACGCCTACAACAAGAGATGCCTACATGCACAATAGACGTCTCTCTTTAGAAATCTATTGGGATAACTAAAACTTTTGAAAGATCTGCACTGCAAGTAATCAAGCACTTTCAAGCTGTGGCAACACCGTGCGTTTCTCAAGTTTGTACGGCAGGCAGGATTACGGATAAACTCAATAATATTGGGAAGACAAATGAGCAAGTAGTTTATTTTCTGCACGTCTTACCTGCAGCAAGCACCTATCTCGAAAAGTGTAGCCTATCAATTTGTCCAAATGCATCAGACACTGATGGTAGCGGACGTGGTGGGTGAGGACAGGAAGCATCATTGCATGCTAAAACACAATTACAATAAGGAAAAGCATTCAACTTCAGTGTATAGAGCACTCAGTTGACTAAGCTATAAATTAAAACATTTCCCATTTGTCACAACACTGAGTTTTACTGTTTTGGTTTAAATGAGGAAAACAAATAAATAAATAATGGTTTCCCAACCCTCACCAGCAGAGCACTTAATTTAATCAGATTTGTCCATCTGCATAATCACAGTGGGGACACAGCCCCACCCAGAATAAATAAATAAATACAGAAAACCAGTCTTCTACTTAAGTATTTTGAATGAGGTAAAAAAAAGTCTGGTCACCAGTAACATCAAGTTTCAATAAGCTACGACTGAATACAATGCTATATGTTTGTACCTTCTCATTTAACGCCCTGCAGTTTTAGGTTGGTACCAAAGATGAAGAAAGACCACTTCCCTCTGCTTCTTAGGGAAGAAGCACTTGATACCACATTAGCCAGCTTTCACCAAACAACAGTAGCTACTTGATTTTCATGCACAGTTGTTAGTGCCTTGCTTTGTTTCCTTCTAAGGAAGAATTAAGGGCTTTCTGAAATGCTGTTGTCTGACATTTCCTGGTTAATGTGCTAAAAAAATATCAGAAAGGTTGCTGTTTGATCATCTAGGAAACAGATGATGTTTTCCTGTTGAGGAAAATTTCAATTAAAAATTAACTAATTGTATGTTGAGACAATGAAACTCTTACTCTTTCAGTGCTTTAAAGCAGGAATTCTACACTAGTATTACTAGTAATTTGGATGGATCTGGGTTGAAATAAGCAAGTAATACAGTTTATCAGTATGGTAGAGTGGAGAGATGCAAGAAAAAAGCATACAAAGCAGATGATGTATAATTTACGGCATAAACGATGTTACGAATTTCTGCATGTTACTAAAGAAGGAACAGCAGAGAATACAAATTGGTGAATGTTACAAGATTGAGAAGTTAAAGTATTGCCATCAGTTATTCTTAAGTAAAAGACTGAAATTCCTGAAAGCTGAACACAGAGGTGGAAGGTAATGATAGAAGTAATTACTTAACAGCAAGAAAAAGACATTTTGGTTCTATGAATGTCAGAAAAATGAAAAACCACTCCAAGCAAACGGAGTAAGTGTAAGTGAAATTTTATTTTGTTCACATATCACTCATTTAGAATTTTCTTCGGACAATTTGCAAACTAGGGGAACAGCCCTCTTATCTCCATATAAACTGCACAGGTGTGTTTCCTATGTCTTCCGTCATGGAAGGAATTAATTACCAAAAAAATCCCCCAAACTTGCTTCACAGGCCAACTCTGTTTCCCTGCCTATGTGTTCCACTGCACAGGCCACTAGGCAGAAAGAATCCCTCAAGCAAGATTTAATATTCTTTATACTTAGGAACCAATACATGTGGCCCTAAGTTTGAGGGCTGAAATATAAAGTTTTAGATTTTTATCAGCTGTAGTGCAGTGAACAAGGAATTGACATCTCCCTGGGAGCAACACAGAAGGTCTTTTATTTGACTCTTGCAGGTATATTGACAAAATGCTGCTTTCACCGCACTAAACACTTGATTGATTCAATTAATGTGCATCATATTGGATTATAGCTATTTGATGTTTCTGATGTTTTATTTATTTATCTCTTTATAAGAAAATAAAATATCTGCTTTAAAAATTGCATTAGGCTAAAGAATGACTCGTGATTAAAAAAAGTCTTCCAAAACCATACGGCTATAGGAGTTATCCCATAACC
>VYZM01013524.1:549784-573800 GCA_013398915.1 Dromas ardeola
TTTTTTTGTTTTGTTTTTTAGATCTAATTTCCATAAAGGTACATAATACAAACATTACCTGGAAGAAATCTCACAAATCGAGGCATGAAGTGAAATCTGGGGCAGCAAATAGAATCATTTTCAAGTGAAGGACCTTAAATATGAAAAAAATATGGAAAAAATTATGAACAGCAACATATTTGCAAAAGAAGAAAAAAAAGAATTTAACCCTGTGGCAGATGAAATCAAAGAATGGTGATTACATTTGTGAGGGCCTAAGTTTCACTCGAAAAAATAACAAACTGCACAGCAGAGAGGAACAGAGTAACAACTTCTAGTGAAAGCTTTCACATGGACAATTTCAAAGATACAGTAACTTAAAAAGAATCTAACAAAAACACAGTAGTTTTATTTAAAACAGTGATACAGGAAAAAAAAGTTATAGAATTAATTCACTTAAGCCTTACAGACACTAGTTTATTAGTCCCTCCCAATTAGCGGAGTGTTTTTTTGATTACAATAACAAACATCGCAACGAAATTTCCATGATACTTTTTTGTGTTTTTTTTCATTTCCTATTTAATCATCCAAAGATTCGCGTGAAAATAAAAACAAAACCAGTAAGTACATGGTGTTAAAAATGAAAGAACAATCAGAACCAGCGATACAAAAGACAACATTGATATCAGAATACAATTAGTATCAAACCAAAGAAGGCTAAATAAAATGTATGAAACTTGTATGCTCCTCTGTTTAACTGCAATAAGTGCAGAGTGCATCTTCATAGACAAAGTCAAAACACCAAAGCACACGTACAATTCTGAAATCACATTCTTTTGATATTCTCAGTTTTCTTTTAGACCAAGGGAAGGATCATCCCTGAAACTCTCCTTTGTCACAGTCTTCACAGAGACATGTATTTTCATCTTTTCAAGTCAAAAGCATTCAGCTATAATGATAAGTTATCCCTCTATGGCTGTCTGTATGACACTGCTTTGTAAGTTGATTGTAGAGAAATACTATATGAGTAACTTGTTTGTTAGCTTGTAAAACCAGAGAGAATAGTTTACCTAACACCTTGGCTTTCAAAATACCGTGCACATGATACTGTGCAATATTAAACATACAGTATTTACCGTCTTATTAAAAAGAAGTTTGGGATTAAGGAAGAAATTTATTTATCTGAAAGAATACAGTGCCAAGTTTGTGCACTTTAATTGCTATAGCCCCCACTAATGAACTCTAATATATATCATCTTCTTGAAGAAGAAAGTGGAAGCTTGTCCCTCTCACATAAACAATCATTTGACTTTGTTCTAAGGTCCCTCTCCACTTCCTTCTTTTTAAAAATCAAAGAACATAACAAAATAGAGTCCTGTTTACAAAATCTGTAACTATTTGGGGTTTTGTATGGGTTTTTTCCCCTAAATAAAAGTTACCTTTAAGATTCCAGTCATAAAGCTCCAGAATATCTTTGAATAGATATGAAGAGAACAGCTCAAGACCTCTCACACAAAAATTCTGGGGAAAGAAAAAATAATTTGGAAATGTAATTATGTATTACTATAATTCAAATAATGCCAGTCACATATATTTAAATAAAACAATGAAAAAACACAGTGTCTTCATATTTGCCAACTGCTAGACACTGGGCTTTGGAAACAGTATTGACATATCTGTAATCATCTACTGTAACATAACACTATGATCTCCTTCACAAGGCATTATCACGAAAGCATTGTCATGAAAGCATTGTAACGAAGACACTTCAGTCAATGTCCAAATCAACACCATAGACAGAAATTATGAATCTGCGAAAATTAATTCACCACGCACTAAAACACTTTCACCTGAGTAAGCTAAGCAGATGACATATTTCTGAGAAGGATCTTTTCATAATTCACATTTTCCTACATGTTCATATTAAAAGTTTATAAATCACCATCTGCGATATCATGATCACTTCCGTAGTAACATATCAGTACAATGCAAATTAAGTATTTTGACCCCAAGAGCCAACAGGAAAGGAGAGGTGAGGAGAGAAAAAAAAAAAAAAGAAAAAATAAAGAATGAGATTCTTCTCATCAAGTGGGGAAGTAGCTCCCCCAAATAGCTTTCATTTAGAAATGAAGGAACTTAAAAAGCCTTCCTTAACAAACAACATCAGGCCAGGCTGATATAAATTGCATGCGTATGACACCAGCCATAAATTCCAAACCCAGCAAGACAATTTCTTTCACAAGAATGCATTAGTAAAGATGGTCTGCAAATAGTGCTGTAGCCAATTGCTGTAGTCAATTGACCAGGAGTCCAAAAAAACATCAAATTCTCTACTTTGCTTGGTGGCCATTTGTTGTTTTAGAACAAGATTTGGAGACAACACAGCAGATTCAGTAACAAGAAATGAATTGCTTTGATCACATTAATCTTGCTGAGGAATTTCAGAGCTCTTGCATATATTCAGATGCTGTTGAGCAACAAAAAGAGAGATAACTAGAGAGAAAAATGTAAATATATGTGACTAAATTAAGCACTGATCCTATCTTTGTAGTTAATATGCAGGGGTGTTTCTGTACCTACGAATGCTGTTCCACTGCAGCAATTTACTTCACAAACTGGCTTCACCAGGGATTAATTTGTAATAAAAAAAAAGATTATGAACTGAATGTGCTTTGTTTGTATCCACCGGAAATTTGTTTTGGCAACAGCTTATATTAAGTACTGATAAGCAATCTTCAGAGCTTCAAACTCATGATTAAGTTTCAGCTCAGCCATTGACTTATGTGGTCCTGGCAAACCAGCACCTCCATATGCCTTATTTTTGTCATCCGTAAAAGGAGGATAATGCCTAACTCGGCTTACAGATAAGAGTACCTGACATATATTGTATATAACTTAAAATGAAAAGAAGCTATGGATATAAGCACTTCTTACTATTTGATTTTAATATATGATAGCCTAGGTAGATGGATTTATGCTAGAACCTTTAAGTGCAAGTTCCTTTTCAGCCATTTGTTCAGAACACAGCCCGTCTCTTAGAGATTTCACAAAACAGGATTCTAAAGAGTTTAATCCATTAAGCATATCAACAACACATAACCCACTCTAACTTTCTGACTAATTATCCTTCTTACCTCAGGCATCATCTCCTCAATAAAATGAATTGTATAGTCAATGTTAAATCTGATTACTTTACATAGAGGAATCTGGAAGGAAAATAGAAATTCAGCATGAAAAACTATACAGCATCAAATGTACAGTTAATACAATTTTGTATGCAAAGGTATTACTGTCTGCTGAAAAGGGCACTTACTGAAACAGCAGCGCTGGGGGATCATGCAAAGACAGGAACACAAGCATGTGCAAGAAAAGTAACAGTTCTAACCTCCACCTCTATAATAACACAGGGCTGACAGGCAGGATGGTAAAGGAAGATTAAATAATGCCATCTACTGGAGATGAAATTTTGCTGAGAAGAAAACGTAAAGCTCAGTAACCCTGTATCTTCTCTCACCTGTATATTTGGAAGTGAATTTATTGTTGGTGACACAACGTGTCAGATTGATACAGTGACCTGAAGGCAAGGTGTTTTAAGCACACTGCCAATTCTGTTAGCTATACAGTCTTAAAATATGGCTTTAAGTCACAGCAACACAATGTAAGAACTTCAGGATAAATGTATAGGTTTATACTAATTTCATCCAATCAATATTCTCAGAAGTTCACTGAGCTAACTAGTAAGACAAACATCTAATGCCTTTTTTCCACCTTTGAAAGAAGGTTCTTTGTTTGCAAAGTCCATGGACTGCTGAAGGTGTTTGTTTTTTTAAATGGGATCTTTTACAGCAAGAACGCTAAATTTCTAAAAGACTACAGACATGCCTAACCCTATCCTACATATTTACAGCTCTTAGTAAGTTTTACTATTCACTGGCCTTGCAAACATTAAAGTATTGTAGAACAATTCAATGGTCTGTAAAAGTGAGACAACCCAAGGTTATTTTGCACTGATGAACACACAAATAAATATCTGAACGGTGCTGGGTTTATACTGAAATCAATGGACTTAACAGAGGTGCAATATTCTGCTTGCATCTTCTTGCAGCCCACTGTCAAACATTTGACTATTTTGTCTGCAAAAACCTGTTGATATTTGCATGATAAACTAAGGAGCTACATCAAACAAAAAACTACATTTCCTACAATTTGATAGAATATTAAATGTGAATACAAAAATAAAAAAAACCTTGGCAGTCAAACCTCCCATTTAGAATTTGAGGAGAGGAAAACCTGCCACATTTAAATCAGCAGGGTTTTTTTTAAAAAAATTGTTGTTTTGGTAGTTATATTAAGAAAATTATAATTTCACTTATGACAGTACTAACCATTTTCCCTAATATCTGGACATCTCAATTATTACTGGGTAATAGTAACAACAGTTGTAAGACTTCTAGCAGCATGCAATGGTAAGACTTCAAATTACAGAAATTTGTTCCATTCAAAGATGTTGGTGTTTAGACCTTTATTTTTGCTACCCTTTACCACCTCCCTTTTATCAAGTATGTTCCAAAATGCCTCTCAAACAGCAGTTTATAGGTTGCCAAAATCATCTCAAGAAAGCAAGAGACTCCTTCCAAAGGGCTTTAAACCTGTTAGTAACAGGAACTGGCAATACAGTGTTGCTTTATATTCAACTCTGTAATTGTTTTGGCCAGCAGGTCGAGGGAGGTGATTCTACCCCTCTACTCTGCTCTGGTGAGACCCCACCTGGAGTACTGCGTCCAGCTCTGGAGTCCTCAGCACAAGAAGGACATGAACCTGTTGGAACAAGCGCAGCGGAGGGCCACGAAGATGATCAAAGGGCTGGAGCACCTATGCTGTGAGGACAGGCTGAGAGAGTTGGGGTTCTTCAGCCTGGAGAAGAGAAGGCTCTAGGGAGACCTTATAGCGGCCCTCCAGTACCTAAAGGGAGCCTACAGGCAACATGGGGAGGGACTCTTTGTCAGGGAGTGTTATGATAGGACACGGGGTAACAGCATCTAACTGAAAGAGGGGAGATTTAGATTGGATATTAGGAAGAAATTCTTGACTGTGAGGGTGGTGAGGCACTGGAACAGGTTGCCCAGGGAGGCTGTGGATGTCCCATCCCTGGAAGTGTTCAAGACCAGGCTGGATGGGGCTTTGAGCAGCCTGGTCTAGTGGGAGGTGTCCCTGCCCAGGGCAGGGGGGTTGGAACTAGATGATCTTTAAGGTCCCCTCCAACTTGAACCATTCTGTGACTCTGTGATCACTTCCCCTATTTGGAATGAGAAAAACACAAGTGCTTTACGGTAACAGTAAGCTCAATGTCTCCACTAACTACTCATGTCAGACAAGAAAGAGTTTTCCTTGTTTGCTGTATATTAAAGATTTCCATAACTGTCTGCCTTCCTGTCACGCAGTACACACAAAAATTATAAAGATAAGGCAGTCTCTTTACCCTTGTAATGGGAGTAAACCAAAACTGTTCCTTTTTGCTCCTTTGCAAAGTGAAAATGTAAAGCCTTGGAACAAACCTACCTTGAAACCCAAGGCTGATTTAACACTACCTCGCAAGAGTGCTTCACACTTCAATCCCATGGGCTGAACTCTACTCTCTCACTGACTTCTCATCAACATTACAGTCCCTTCCCCTGCTCACCAAAAGTAATGTGATATCATTGCAAGCGAACTGTCACAAAAAAAAATTTGCTGCCTTCTCAGTGCTTCTCAGCTCTGGTATTCTTACGTCCCAGTCCTGTACAGATAACCATTCTTATACTGGGTTTTGGCATTGGTGGTGTAGCTGGTAATAGGTATAAAACTAAGGCAACAAAAAAACCTGACAATATTTGAAAAAACAGTTCTTGAAATATCAGGATAACAAAAAAAAAAAAAATCTTCAAGCATACAGAAATGAAGTATTTGCATAATTTTCATTCAGATATGGCTAACAGCCTATGTTGGAAAAGCAGGGCAGTCAGGTACCAATCAAGTCCTTTTCTTGTTATAGTTGCTTTCAAAATAGAAAATTAATTGCCTTTAATTAAGCTATCTACAGCTATGTACAGCTTTTAATAAAAATCATAACTTGCCTAGTTCCTGAAGAAGCTGAACCGAAATTAGAAAGTAGCGGATATGTCTAGGTAAGTTTTTAGAAGACAGAGATCTGTT
Source organism: Dromas ardeola (assembly GCA_013398915.1). Taxonomy (NCBI): domain Eukaryota; kingdom Metazoa; phylum Chordata; class Aves; order Charadriiformes; family Dromadidae; genus Dromas; species Dromas ardeola. The sequence goes on from VYZM01013524.1 coordinate 555,956, forward strand.
TAGAGTGGATCTCTGAAAAAAGTCCATTTGTCACTTAATAAAGGGAAAACCTTTTTTCACTGTTGTTGCTGTTTTCTAAACTTTTTTAACTTAACAAACCTCCTCATCCAAGTTAAATCCGATTAACAGTCTTAACAATTTATTCCATGGTTTATTTCACTTCCAAACTGTGAAATATCTAAAAAACATTACTTTCATGCACATTACAGTCTCAGTCAGTTTGAAGACAATGCTTACCACAATTAGTCAGGACAAAACCTGAGACTCATTAGCATAAATGTCTTTCCCACATTCCCAGTGCTGGCAAAACGTTTCTAACATACATGTATTGCTGTTCTACAGAAGTTCTACTTCAGGGGAGAAACAGCTTGCCTTCCAAACAAATCCCATGTATCTAACAATGACTTTACTTACGTTTGTTAGTGGGGCGTGTGCAAACATTGAGAACCCTTCAAAGATATATTCATGGTCGTCATACTCAATAACAGTAGGTCTGTCTGTCTGAAAAAAGCAAACAAAACCACCACGGAGTAAGCAAAAAGCATTACTACTTCCATCACTGACAAAAAAAAAAGATAGAGTCCTAGTCAGAATTATTTATAAAGTACTTACTAAGAAGTTTGTGGGAGGCGACACAGTAATTCGATAGTGGTATAGTCTTCCAGCATTGTTGGTCATGGGGCGACATGGTTTAATGGGCTTAAAGAAAGAGATAAGTAGAATTATGTGTAGAGTCAAGGCAAATTTAGATTAAAAGAGAGAATAAAGCATTTCTAATAGCCATGAAATATGCACTAGGAAAAAAGAAATAAAAGCAGGTAGTCATAATTAAGCATTCTGGGAAAAGGGAAAGTGGGACCTTATCTACATTTTCACTGTCAGAGATATTTCTAAAGCTATTCAAAAGAAAAAAAAGGTGAAAAACACTGCTGTAATTTTGTCATTTTCCATTTGACTCTCCATCTTTCTTACACACAGCAGTTAGCTGTTTATGTACCAGGGTAATTTCCTCTTTTTATAAATTCATTTCAGGAAACTGGTTTTAAAAGCTTGTGAAAAGGAATCCGGACCTCACATGAGAAGATCTCTCAGAGTTTGTTATCAAGATAGACAGATATCAGCTCATCTGCTTGGGGCAAATCCGGGGCCTGAAGAGAAGGGATTAGTCTATCACCAAGAGGCAGCTCTGGTAACCCTGCTCCGTCTGCCAGGTTGTAATGCCTGCCTGCAAGGTCCAAAGGCAGCCAGCCCTCTGTGCCTGCTGATGCAACACCAACTGCCTGGGATTCATGTTTTCTTCCAGCTTGTTCTGAAGCAGTCCAGTTTAAAAACCTAGAAATCCTCAGCAGTCAGACAAAACCAGTTTCTTGCATGCCCTACATCCAATTTGCTGCAGTTCAGAGGCTGCCACCAGCCTGTTCAGAATACATCTGTCTGCACAGGGAAAAAGCAAAACAAAAAAAAAAAAAAAAACCACAGCAGCGAGTGGGGTACTACTGTAAACAGCATTTCAAAAGTTGGCCTGATGGCAATGGCAAGATAGATACACACCTACGCAGCTCTGTGCACTTTGCAAAACCCATCCAATAAGTGGGGGAATTACTCTGGCTGTTCCCCAAATTAAGCTTCTCACTGCTGCGCCAAGACTGTTACAAGCCTGTTTAAAGCTAGGCAGTTTTATCTACAGGACACTGTAAAAACTAGTATATCCTAGGAGATTTTCTGAACCTGCAAATTCCTAGCTGGCCTTCCTCCAGAGAGCAGCTGCCTTCATGCAGCAGGTTTTATATACCAGTTTTCTCTTGCTAAAATTTTTTCTCTCCTTCTCTGCAAGAAAAAAAATAGAGACAATGTAGGGAGGAACTGATCCTGAACTGCGACAATTCCTAGTAAGACCAAAGCCATTTTTCTGAAATGGAATAATACACAGAAACATTCACAAATCCTTAACTGCAGAGAAATAAAAGAATGTTTTAGTAAATATATGTAAAAAGACAAATTGAAAAATGAAATTCTTCAAGAAAAATTAAAAAGGTAAATTGTAAAACCTACACATTAATATTCTCAAATTCTTTCACCAGAGCAACAGTTTTTAGAATAAAAAAGTTTGAAGTGGTCCAAACACTGTTTTTCTTTCCAGAAACAATACTGATCACGAAGCATGCTGTGTAAAACTGAGTATTTCTGTGGGAAAATAACCAAACGCTATTTCAACAATGTTTTTCAAAAGAAAGGCTCTACCATTATAAAATGTGTTTCAGGAAGCTGATGGAGTAATTTTTTCTAATCACTTATTCATGAAGAACTTAAACTGTTTGACAGTGTGCAGACAGCACTGTGCACAGTGCAGACATGCTCTAGTGCTAAGGCAAGAACGCACCCTGACAAGCTTCCTGCTCCTGTCAGCAGCAGAATTAATACTTTATTTACTTTCACTTTTAATACAATCCCTTTACAAAGAGGGCCCTCGTAACATACTCATCCACTTGAAGATGGTAGATCTTTGACCACTAGTTGTTTTTTTATTAATGTAATTGTGTTTCAGAAACTTTAAAAAAAACAAACACCCTAGAACTAAACAAATACAAGCAAAAGTTTTCCATAGTTTTCAGGTTGATTTAATTACTGGTATTGCATTTTAAATATGAGGTTACACAACAAAGTGCTTTAAAGTTGCACAGGAGTTTTTACTAAGCCTGTAAATCATGAAAAAAAACCACCTCAAATCAACCCAAGTATGAGTTTACAGCAGGATGTTTGTATTCATAATTGCAATTCTTAGAATTAGTTACCTCTTCGCCAGGATAAATGCCATGTCTTATTCCTGTTCGTCGTGCTTTAGCACTGCACTTGCACAAAGGTCCATCATTCATCTGTCAAAAACAAAATAGGATTCTGTTTTTATTGAAAAATGGTTTTGGAAAAGTGTGTTGGTTTTAATGCCTGGAGTGCTGATGCTTCTAAAAGCCTGTCATGCTTAGATTAAGTGGATGTTCTTAAGCCAATAAAACTGAAAACAGCATAGACTAATGTAAGAGAACTGCACAATAGCATTAGAACTTCATCCCTGTTTCAGAAACACAAGATGGAAAAATGCTCTCAGCAGAATTGTACCACTCTACTATCATATACATCTTTTCCATTTCTTATACATACAAATAGAACGCTTTCTGCCTAAAATGAGATTCAGATCCTAAACATGCACATGCAAATATTTACATGCTGAAATCTCTATGTTCAAACAGTTCCACGCAGTTCACTGACTGAAATCCTGACCCTGATTAATGCCTCTGCACTGCGGGAAGGCTATCGCCAAAAGTATGCAAAGCAGACCATTTGAAGATTTTACTTGTTACTTTAAAGAAGTAATGGGAAGACTTTAATTACATCCTGCGAACACATCAGTAAAAAAGAGGAAGAGGGAAACACATACCCACTTCAGTATTCTGTATGGGTGCATCAAGTAGCTATATCAAAAAAGGGCCACTGCACATGGTATAAAGCTAGTGTCTTTCTTTTCACTTTTCTGACCAAGTTCAATGCAGACTATCAGTTACCGCAATAGCCTAAAGTTTTCTGCTTTTAACATCACGCCTATTGCGGAAATCCAACAACAAAAACCAAACAAACAAAGAAACAAAACCCAGAACTAAACCAGAGAAACAAATGAAGTTCCCAATCCCAGACCTTAATGGCACTTTTTAGAGTTTGAATCCAAGAATGGAAACATTGTTTTTAGACTCAGAAAAAAACCAGCAACCTTGCAATGCAATACAAAAACCAGCAGAACTTTCCATGCCATTATAAATAGTCTGAAAATGGAACCAGCATCCACAGTGGAGCTAAATAGTACCACCAGCAAATAGATACAATGTGAAGATACCTCACGAAGCAAAAACCACCAAACTACTGCTAAGATAGTCTTCAGACAGTCTGGAGAGGGACACAACTTTTTAGTTTTGATGTTAATTCTCTGAATGTTAATCTCAGTTTAATTTCTTCAGATTTGCACAATGCGTACGTGCAAAGAAATGCAAGAAGAAGTAGGGCACTTCTCTACTCCTTTGGGAACTGAGTCCTGCAATCTTAACAAAGTGACATGACAACTTTAGGTTCACACATTTTTTTCCACACTGAGACCCTTGAGGAAAGTACAGGGTCAATGAAATCGAATCATGCTTATAGGTAAGAGCATACTTCCTCACTGCCTTATACAGCCATAAACCAACGAGAGTTAAAAAATACCCTCAATAACAAATGGCTCATCACTCCCCCAAAAATAAGCACTAACAACTGCCTCTATTACTTTAAATGCGCAGACCGAAACTGAGGGAGATGTGAGGTACCTGTAAAGTCCAGGACTTGAGAAGCAAGTCAGATAGATACATACCTACTTATCTTGCCCTAATGACACAGCTCATGTAAAAAAAAATGCAGAAAAGCAATCACAAAATGATGATAAAATGTTGAAAGATCACAATTTTACATAAACTAAGGCAATGGCTTCTACCTTTCTCTGACCAACAGGGCAACACAAACAAGCAGATAAGACTTGTAAGCAAAAGGCCATTGTGGTGGCATCAGCTTTAACAATTTATTTTCTGGCACCTGCCAGCACTGCTGAAGATGATCCAGAGTAACAAACACGCTGCTCAGATTGAAGGGTTGGAAAGATCCATCGTAAAAATCTAGTTCCGTGTCAGACAGTGTACTTGTATGTGCCAGTGTGTCCAGCAATCATTCCTGGTTTATGTAGTGATAGTTAGAAAGCATTCTGGCACAACAGATAAATACCTAGGAAAACTTAAAATGTTTTCAAATAAAATCCACTCAAAAGCAGTACAGCACCGACAAGCTCACGATGATCCGATTTCAGCCCCTTCAAGAAAGATGAAGAGTCAGTCTCAAGAAAGTTCATGGGAAAGAAAGTTTTTCAGCAGGAAACTCATAAAGCACACATTCCTGAATCTATTCATACAACAGTTATTCCACTTCTTATTTTTTTTATATTCTGGCCTGGAACATTACTTTGACGTGTGCCCAAGGGCTACACAATTTTTTCAGTTAAGTATCTAAACAGTTTTCTAATTTTGTTTTCCATACAAATAAAACCAGCTAGCTATGCTCAGTCACATTATTATTATTTTTTTTAACTAGAAGCATAAACATGAGTCTGTAATAGAATATTCAACAGACCTTTGAATTACCACAGTGGCAATAAGCATTACGGTATCTCTTGGCATTATGATTTGTTGCATGCTAAACTCATGCATCACGCAAAGTGCCAGAAAAATAAATTTACTGAGGTGCCATTTGACAATGAGTTAGGATAGACTGTAAAATATTTAAGTAAGAAAGATGAAGATGGCAAATTTGTAAACAAAAACTAGTCTTCTGTGCAATGTATACATTCAAAACACCACTTCATGAGCTCAGCGATTACATCTAATGAGAATTATAATCTCCATGCGATTACAAAAAAGAAACATTAGACAAGAAGTTAGAAGCATTAACTGCATATTTAAAAAAATATTTATCTTTATGAGCTGAGAGCTTTTAGGTGAAAAATTTGTAAAGGAGGTAAACATGCTGCCTTTTCTCCATCCCAGAATTCATCTGTGTACCTTTATCTCAGGGCTAAGAGGACATTAGAACACTGTTAGCAATTCAGGTTTTATTAACACTATCAGACATGATTCCAGCTGAATAAATCCCAGGATTCATGAGCTGGAACCACACTCTTGAAATCAAAAGTGAAGGGCTTTGAAGAAGATGAGAGAGAAAAGGGAAAAGGTGGGTAAAAATGCATGTTGAAATAGATGTCACTCAGCATGTTTGACAGCAACGCAGAATTTCAGGTCTACAGGGGAGAATGACTTTCAGATACACAGTACTTTTTCGTCTCACCATACCTGTCCTGGGTCGTTGTACCACAGTTCTTCATGGAGACGGTCAGGATGTGCTTTTTTACGCTTAATTTCTGCAATGACGTCAAAAACTTCCGAATCCGAACTGCTAGAGCAGCTGCTGTCATCTTCAGAGTCACAGTCCGAGTCACTGGAGGTCTCTGATTCACACAGGGAAAATAAAGACAGCTGCAAAACACTTCCACGCACTCTCTTCTCCAATGGCAATGCATTCTCTAACACGCCACAGCTAACTGTGGCACACAGTTATTAAAGTTGTACATGATATTCACGCTAATGAAGAGGGACAGCAACTGCGTTTTTAATTTAAAATGACAGCAAATGTCTACAACAATGGCATCTGTTTGCATACACGAGAGATTGCCGTTTGGCCGTCCAGGAACACTACTGCTCAGTTGTAGAAGAACAATTTCAGTTACTTGACATTAAAGATTATAGAGCTACAACCAACACCCGTGTTACCATAAATCAAAAAAAAAAAAAAAAAAAAAAAAAAAAAAGAAAAGAGAGAGAAAAGAGAAAGAATACATATAATGTCACTAGCATGAGTTAAACAGAACCTCTTCTTGTTTAAAAGTTAATTCTGCTTGCTATAAGCAAAGTGCTTATGTTTAGTTTCATTTTACCTAAAAATGCTCCTGTCTGTAGCAGGATACTTTCTATTTAAGAGTTTCGAAAAGGCATATACATATAGAAGTATCGACTTACTATAGAGCACGTACTGTTAGACTAATTTTTCAAAACCAATTATTTCTAATAAATCCATTATGATCTATTAGAAACCACAGATAAGAAGAAAACCTGGAACTACTAGCTGAGTGAATCCAGTCATAAGCTTCTTGGAAGCCCTGTGAGTTTTCCTCCTTACTTTCTTTTTTATTTTAAGACATTTTTCTTTGTATTAACCGAAACAAGTTTTCTGATGTATCAGAGGGGAGAACAATGCTGAAGAAAAAAAAAAAAGAACAGAAAACGGTCTTAGACTCGTTAAAATATCTCCTTTGTGGTGTTGTCAAAGTAATTTTACTAAGTGTCTGGACTTAATACATATCTCTAACCTCCTGTGGTACTTAAAAGCGACTACCTTTCTTATGCATGTAATGTCACTCATTTCCACAGATCTCCTCAGCTCCAACTTAAATAAATGCCTTCATATTGAAGACATATACCAAGATGCAAGTAAGGTTTATTATTCTTGTAAGAAGGGATGCAACATTTCTTCCATTTTTAAGTTTTGACTTAAGAGAAAACATATTACTACGCTGCCAGTGCTTTAAAATACTGTGAAACTATGGTTTAAAATATGCGTATTTATTGAATACAAGACTCTCCTTAGTTAAAAGGAAAAGAGGGATAGAAAGAAAATAAGAGAATATTACTAGTAAAATATGGGTTTTTTTAAAAAAAGTTGTATTTTTATACAGTCCATAATTCAGCATAATGTTATTAAAATATGTCCTTGGGACATATGGTTTACATAGGTCATATATGCTCAGTTGAAATCAAGTTTTGTCTAAATGCGCATACACCTATGTTCCTACAAATATTCACAAACACGTGAGTTTTAAAAGTTCTCTGACAAACATTGATCAGTTGTGTAAGCCTAATTTTAGGTGCAAAATGAGTGTGGGAGCTGCTGGAGTTCTGAAAGACCAATGTAAAAATTGGTAAAAAAGGTTTCATGTATTGAAATCAGCCTTTCAAGATCTAAAAGTGCTCTTGAAGCACATTGCTATCTCACTGCAATACACAATTATTCATAACATAAGGAAGAACAGAGACTGCATTTATCTAAGTACAAAATAAGACAAACTATTAGACACTCCAGAAGCATGGCTGTAGGAGAAGCTGTCACAGACAGCAGGTCAGCCCAGGGGACCAGTGCGGACACAGAGCCTTTGCGTCCTCCAGAAAGAGTGGAAAAAGAAACACAGAGAAGTTGCTCTTGGCCCTATCATATTTTAGCCTGGAGCAGCAAAGGAACCCTTTCTGCAGAGATCTGAGGAAGTGAAGCTTTACACAGTTATGGTGAATGCAGCAGTTTTGCCCTCGCTTCATCCACATGAAAATGTACCTCCTGAAAAACCCTACAGTTAACTTTGCTAGCAATTCTTGAGTGAATTTGAATATGTGCAAACACGCTGTTCAAAAAAAACATCAAAAAGATGTTTCCTTTATAAAAGTGAATTCACATTTTATTTAATTTGTGTTCATTTTTTTCTTTCATCTTTGTTGTATTTTTTATACTACCAGCATATAACTGACCATGCCATTATATACCTGTATTTCAACTTCAGAATTTTTTATATGTGATTTTTAAATAGTTACTAAGCTCAGATATGAGAATCTGAAACAGCTCAACCGGCAAACATCAGTTAAAAAGCATGCCCATATAAATTAACTCGATATGCCTAAGAATTTCTTAAACTAATGGAACTTACTGAAAAACACACTATGAAACACTGAAATGCTGAAAGTATAAAAAGAACAGCTAACAGTTCTCACAAAACAAGAAGAATAGTTTTCACTGGCTTCTGAGTAGACAAATTACTATCAAAAAGCATGCCCTGCTAATTCAAGCACTATTTCCCCAATAACTGATACAGCTAGCAGACTTACTTCACTGCAAGAAGATCCACATGTGTGGCGCATGACAACGGAGATAAACTACGTTTTGAAAACTGGTACTTCTGCATGAGATTACAGCAAGCAGAGCTGCACAACCAAATCCAGAAGAAAGATGAACTTGGTGCCATAACAAGCAGCCATATGATTTTATCACCACTCGTCTTGCTTCCTTTTTAGAAACATAAGGCCAGGAGCTCCCCAAAGCCTCTTGTGCACCATGCTTTGGCCTATCTGATCACACTCAGGGTGATTTCATGCTGTGGAAGAGACTTCAGCATAAGGCAGTGCTGGATACTCTCCATCTTCCCTAAGGCTTCCTGGGTAAAGGATCCAGCTCTACTTCAGTCAAAAGTAACAGCAAAACTCCCATGAATATGCAATACAAAGGAAAGATTTAGAAGACACAGATTACCCTACCAACATCATTAAATACACACAACTGCTAAAACCAGGTTAACTACAGATTATTCCATTTCAAAGTTTTGTCATCAATTCTACCTACCTAAATCTTCATCCAGCTTGGTCTTTGGTGGCTCCCATGGCGGCCTGGCTGCTTTGGCCTTTGCCTGTCGCTTTCCTAACTCCTCATCAAACTTTTCATACAGATCTCGGAGCTTGCTTGTTCCTACCACAGTAGAGTCCCCCTGTTAATTAAAAAGCAGAACAAGAACAACAAAAAAAAGACAGTGTTGAAATAGCACATGAACACAACACGTAACAGCTTTTCACGATGAAAAGCAAGAAAGGGGAAAGACAGATCTCAGTGCAGTTCAACAAAACACGGAAATACTTGTTAAGGCTTTAGCATATCATTACATTGCTCCACCAGGTGAATTAGCAGAGAAATGACTTAATTTGCTGGTGCATTATCATCAAACCTTTGGCCTAACGAAGCAGAACTATGGCTAAGCATTTAGTACAGCTCAGCATTGATTTTCACAGGTCTCCTGTTTCTTCTAAGCCTGTTAAAAGCATTTTGCAATTAAAAAAAAATTTTATCACACACATGGAACACAAAACTCAGCTCATTTTTTCGCCTGCTTTGAATTACCATGAATTCACTCTCCATGTCATTTGAAAAAAAAAAAAAANCAGTTCATTTGAAAAAAAAAAAAAAAAACAAAACAAAAAAACAACACAACCAACCACAAACACAAAAAAAGCACAGAAACCTCCCTCCCTCTATCTCTATTCCACCAGCAAGTGTTATTGTCAAATACAAAGAATCCTGACTTCCTGTTTCTGCACAAAATTTCTCCATGGTTGAGGGAATACACAGTGCTTGAGCCATCCTTGCTCAAATACAGGTATAACAGAAAAAAAAAAAAACACCCTTCCCTCCTGAAGACAAAAAAATACCCCTCTTCCATGTACCACTAATCTGAATGAAAACAGACAGAAGAAACTGATGAAAATAGAGAAGAATACCAACAAATTAAGTCCTTAACAGGGTTAAAAGACTGAGATGGTTGGGAAGAGAGAAGGATTAAATGACACAAAACATGATCCTGCTGAAGGGTTCATATTAATCAAGTAATCAAATAATCTAAAATTACTGTACACAGTCCTTTATTGAGTTCTCTCACAAACATACCACTTGATCCATTGGGTCATTGGAATAATAGCTTTCAGAATGAGTACAGCGAACCCAGACTGGCTTAAGTAATTCCTCATCTTCCTCTTCATTTTTTTCAGATGCATTCTCTTCTGATTCTTTGTCTTTGATAGTGGTATAGTTTTTCTCTTTGCTGGAGCTCTGGTTCTCAGACCACCTTTCTCTGTCCTCCTCCCATCGGGGTCTCTTTCTCTCTCTGCTTGGAGAACGACTTAGTGGGAGAAAGTAGACAAAAGCAATTCCTTTTACTACTTTAACAGTGGAAGTTTTATAATGAAAAACAAATAGTTTGATTCATATCAGTACACCATTCTATCACATAAATCCAGCAAAATCCAATTGCCTCATCCTGGTTTTAACTTGCAATGTAAAAAGTAAAGAGCATTTTGTAGTTCTGACCTACTACAAAAAAATTACTTAAAATTGAAAGTACTTTTGTATTTTAAACCTTATTCAAGAATTAGAATGAAAAAATATATGCTATTTTAGATTAAAATTCCTATCTGCATTCTAGATTACTTTCTTTTAATTCTGTTCCAAAGTTGGAAACTCACCCCTAAAAAATAAAAGTCACACCACTCACAACTAGAAGTTACAATATAAAGAAACTTTAATACATAGCCCACAAACTATTTGCATGAACAAAGAATTAGGGTTTTATTAGAAGGATTATACAGAAATCACACTGCTTGTGTTACTCTAACTCTGGCACTCCTTTGAACACCACAACTGTGATATTCCTTATGTATTGCAAGAGTAATGCCTTCAAAAGCTGAATGCAGGAAAAATACTTTTTTGCCTACAAAGTCAATACTGTTGCACTGATTTCAACTATCCAAGATTCAGAAGGAAAGGAGCATCAATATAAAAAAAGTTTCCAAATGATAATCTAAACATAGAATGACTTTAAATAATTTTGGTACTTTACAGACTGGAAGCAGATACAAGAGGAAGTTTTCAGGACACGGCAGCAAAGTCCTCTCCAGAGATTAATCCTGTTTCTAACTCTACAAGGTCTTGAGATAAATGACATTTGCATGTATAAAGGAGATGGTAATAAATTTAAGACGCTCATCTTTTCTGATTTTCAAACCAGGCATGCATGCACATCTACATACACAAAAACTCACATGCATGGATGCACAGGACCTCAAATCCACAAGAGACCGAATGTAACCTTCCTTACCTTCCTGCCCTCTTGTAATCTTTTTTGTAGGATCTATCTGGTGATGGTGATCTTCTGCTGTCACGGTGCCTATGCCTCTCCCGCTCCCTTGGAGAGGTCAAAACATAAGTTAAATGAGAAATCTGGCATTTCATACATTCCACACCTGAAAGGAGCATAGAAGCAGGCCGAGATCACATTATGCAAAATAACACACAAATGCTGACTGCTAAAACCCCAGACATTCTTAATGCTAACCTTCAAAAAAATTTGTAAAAGACAGTCACCTATCTCCACTGCCTTTGTCATAAAGCCATCTATCTCAATACAACTGTTAATTCACACCATGCAGAGCTTCTATAAATTTAACTTCTATAAATTCACCACACGACTTGTTGCCGTTCTTCCTCATCTCCTGTTATGAATGACAAGGGGTAAGATTATTGTGTCTTTAATCATTCCTAATGCCTCAAGAAAGGGAAAGAAAACCTATTCCATACGCAATAGCTTTGTAAGCACAGCAGTCACTCAAGTGTTTCAGGCAAGCCCTCTCTTCTTGACAGCCACCTCAAACACACACAAAAACTGACAGACAGAAAATCTGCAGCATGCTGAAACCATGGATCTCATCTACAAGACTCAATTTGCACAAACACATAAAGAACTTGACCACTCAAACATATTCTGGGGCAAAAGAGCTTTAAATTAACTGAAGGCTTGGGGAAGAGTGGCTGAAAAGCTGCCCAGCAGAAAAGGACCTGGGGGTGTTGGTCAACAGCTGGCTGAATATGAGCTGGCAGTGTGCCCAGGTGGCCAAGAAGGCTAACGGCTAGTGTGGCCAGCAGGACTAGGGAAGCAATTGTCCCCCTGTACTCAGCACTGGTGAGGCCGCACCTGAAACCCTGTGTTCAGTTTTGGGCCCCTCACTACAAAGATGACATTGAGATGCTGGAGTGTGTCCAAAGAAGAGCAGTGAAGCCCTGTGAGAAATGACTGAGGGAACTGAGGTTACTTAGCCTGGAGAAAAGGAAAGCTGAGGGGAGACCTTATCGCTCTCTACAACTACCTGAGAGGAGGCTGTAGCAAGGTGAGCGTTGGCCTCTTCTCCCAAGTAATAAGCGACAGGACAAGAGGAAATGACCTTAAGTTTAGACTGGACATTAGGAAAAATTTCTTCACCAAAAGGGTTATCAGGCACTGGAACAGGCTGCTCAGGGAAGCAGGTGAGTCACCATCCCTGGAGGTATTTAAAAGACGTGTAGATGTGGCTCCTGGGGACATGGTTTACTGGTGGACTTGGCAGAGTTGGACTTGATGATCTTGAGGGTCTTTTCCAACCTAAATGGTTCTGTGAAATTGCTGCATACATGAGGCACCAAAGACCACACAGGCAGTTTTCATACTCTGCTAACAGCTGACAGCTTGTTAGTCCACAATCATTTGTGTTATCAGTAAAGCCTCCTAGTAAATGAGTGTGCCGATACACAAGGAATTATAAATATGTGCATCAGGTGGTTTGGTGGACTAACAGAATGAGTCAACTTCATTTATGAACATATATATGTATGTTTCCATATGCATAACATGAAATAGAATGCTAATTTAGAAAGCACAAAGTTCATACAAATTATCTACTGTTCTTCCCCACACCCGTTCATCCTTCTCTGCCTTGTTCAAGCACAGATTTCAGTCTTCAAAGAGAGCATATTCTATGCCATCTGATTTGCCTGAGAGATGGATGCTGTGCAAAAAAACCCACATCAAGGCCAGCAAGTAGTTCTCATTAAAATAAGCAGATACATTGTAAAGTAGACCTGGAAGCTGTTGGCCTCAAGCAGTACTCCACAAATGTTTAAGAAAGAAGCTGCTAAAAACATGCATTTTCAAAACTTAAAACTGAACTTTAAAATCTAAACAATAAGTTGCAAAATTATGTGGCAAATATTTGAGTCATCTACAAAGGGCAGAAAATTCCACAAGTTTGTCATACAGAAAAGACCAGTGCCTTAATGCTAGCTGCCTTCAGTTTTAGGAAAATCCTATTTTGGAAATCAAAGTAAACTTACTGAATGTGAGGTTTGGAGGGGTTTTTTTTTTTTGGAATACAGCTGTCTAAGGTTCTGCAATTAAATCTCTGCACATCTAAATTAAAGTGGCTTCATTTCCACAGGCACCATGCGTAAAGTCATGTTTCACATGTGATATGAGAAAGCTCAAGAGCTTCTACAATCAAAGCACACATGATCCAAGTGCCCTGATTAAATATTTAGATACTTAACTTACCAGTATCTCTCCTTGAATATTCTGACATAGATCATTAAACACATAAAGAGCGACCAAGAGTGCAAATCTAAGACATCTGAAAGATTTAACTGATGATGGTTTGCTCTAAAACACCACGCAGCAAACTACACCAGTTCAGCTCCTAATTTGCAAGCTGTTTGTGTCTATGAAGCAGAGAGACAGAAACTTCATGATACATCCCAAAATAAGCAGTCCACACTCATCCACCTGAATCATAAGATGTCAATGTAGCTTACAATTTGCCTATTTTTTTTTTTAACTAATATATGTTAATTTTCACCTCAGTCCTCTCTTGAGATGACAGGCTGGCTTGCCAAGGTCTTCATCCTGAACAGAATCACACAGGCAGGTCTAAGCACCCACTGGGTGGTCCTGTGAAGCCTGCACATGTCTGCACTGGTCTCTCAGGAGGATAAGGACAGCATAGGACGAAGAACACTGCGCAATATGCTTTTCACTAAAACACCTCACTGTTGGGATTAGATATGTGCAGCTATCAGACTATAAACCCCCTCCAAGTGTTGGTTCTCTACAAACACAGGGCTTACTCAAAGAAAGACCAGTTTCAAGTAACACCTGGAACCCTAACTCTGGTACCTGAATCTGGAAATTTGAAGTGCTGGGACTTAACCGTTTGTACGGCTCAACTTTGAATGCAGCCTTTTGCATAAAGTTGTGCCAACTCTACTTTCATTCCATATGTGCATAAATTCTATAGTAAATACCCATGAGAGTAGAACACTACTCAGCAATCCACTCAGTTTTCAAACAAGACCTTCTTTGCTTCCAGCTATCTCCATGGTCAAGGGCAACAAATCTGCCAAGCTTGCAAAGGCGAGGCAGGAGCTGTGTATCGGAAAGATGTCATAACAGCAGCTCTTTCCATCAGACCCGAGTACTGATTACCTCCCAAGCTAGAGGGAAAAACAAGGGTGAGGGAAGAATATTGATGCAAACAAATACTACAGGACAATAATTACAGCTTTCGCCCTGCAAGTGGAAGATACCTCACATTACCTGCTACGCTCGTAACTTCTGTGATGAGGCGATAGCCTTCCTCTGTCATAATCTGTCCGGTGCCGACTGCTTTCCTGCCTTCTCCTATCTGGACTCCGGCCTCGATCCCGACGATCCCCATGGTTAGTGGACCGATGCCTGTCACCGTGGATGTGCCCGTGTTCACGATGTCGGTGCTCGTCATAGTGCTTGCTCCTCTCTGGAGACCGTCGATCACTTTGCGACTTCTCTCCCTGATACTGACCCGCGTGCCGAAAATGGCTGCTGCCGCCACCGCTGTTGGTAGTGCTGCTCGGAAAGGAGCCAGAGTTGTGCTGATAGCTATTGAAGTTAGGTGGTGGGAACGACTGCTGTGAGTACCCCGCGGAGTACACAGGCTGGTAGTTGACTTGCTGTGGTATGACTGGTGGAGGGGGAGGATGTGGTACTGCGGGAGGAGGCATCATGTAAGGGAAGGTGCTTTGCCCAGTAGGAGTTCCTGGCACGGGAGCGTTGCTAGGATTTGGCACGGGTGGAGGAGCAGGAGGGAAGCACGGAGGGACCGGGAAGCTCTGCCTCATCTGGTGGTTTGGAAATGGTGGCCTCATGGGACACTGGCTGATGGGGTTTTGCGTGGAAGGCGGCACTGGAGGAGGATAGGGCACAAAGTCTGGCCTGGGGGGCATATAACCAGTGGTCGGAGGGTTTGAATAGGTTGTTGGAGGGGCAGTTTGCTGGTCATACTGGTATTGTACAGAGGGCTGTTGTGGGTGAAGCTGACGTAGGTTCTGAGGGCGGTAGGTCTGTGTTGAAGTTCTTGCTCCTGGTCCCCCCTGACCACGGGGACATCCTCGCCCGGAATGGAAAGACATGGCTCACCTTCGATGAGGAAAATAAAAGACCTGTGTCACACAATTTTTGTAGGATGTCCTTAATGGATCTGCAGGAAGTATTTCCAAAGCACTGAAATTAGAGTTTCTGCAATTTCCTTTAACAGAAGCAGTGAACAATGTCCACTGTCTTTCATGCAGAGCTGTGTGCTCCATGGACCTCTAGTACAGGTCATTTATGCCCCTTTGATTCCTTTAAGCCTCTAATCCATGAAAGCACTCTACTGTCTTTAAGCCGTAACCCAAACTCGACCACGCTCCCTGACTTTGGGCAATATTAATTTCAACAAATAATTGATATGACGACTGGCCAAGGATTCAAGCACCTCTACTAGTATTCACTAGACACTTTGATGTAAAGTTTTCAGATACTCCACACCAAAGAAACCACTCATTTTAACAACTGCAATGGTCATCCAAAGTCCCATAACAAGGCGTCCTTTCTAGAACATGATTCTAAACTTCAGGCAGAATGACTTTAATGACACCTTATTGCAAGTTACCTGGTCCAATAAATCTTGTAAATTTTAAATGAGATAGTAGCAATTCACATTCACAACTGCGACCCCAATTTAGTAAAGGGTTGAATTCAATAGATATTTCAAAGTATTTTAAGTAAGGTAGGTAAATTTTTGTGAAATGAGCATCTGACAGGTTACAGTAAAAAAAATAATTATGTAGACTGTGCTGTTACTCCAATTTCATTGAAATAAATGGTTCTCAAAAAATCCCTCAGCTGTCTGCTTGGCCCTGTTACCTTTCCAGCAATTGCCACTGCTGCAAGTAGGTTTAAGTCTTGCTCAAAACTATACATGTATTTAATTCATTGTATTAAAGTTTATAAATGAAAACCACTATGCTTCATTAAAGTTAAAATTCATTCTTTAATTACAATGTTAAGTTTCAAAAACTGGGAAAAGAAAGGAAATAACTTTTAAAATAAAATTTAAAAAATCATTTGTGGTGTCTTGGCTGGAATGGAGAGAAAAAAAATATTTAAGCAGTTGCAGAACTCAAATCCTGTCTTCCATAAGGGGGAGGGAGAGAAAGAAAGAAAGAAGAGACACACTCATAATTGGAAAGATCACCAGATAAAGAAAACAAAATCTCCCTTTTACTGAGGCTTTGCTGATGCTGAAGTAGATGCACAGAATATTCTCCCACCTGCTACCATGCAACATGTCCAACCCGGACTGGGTCAGAGCACCGCTTTCAGCTGCATTCTGGTGCCAGTGCTGCAAAAGATGTAGCTTGCTAAGAGACAGCAGACAATTTCTGGTGAATGGAAGGGAGAAAGGAAGAGAAATGAAGAGGGAAAGGATGGACATCAAGGAGGAGGAACCAAGAGGACCCTAAGTCTCTCCTTACACATGCAGGGCTTAGTGGAAGCCACTGGAATTGGCAGCAGTGGTGTTCATTCCCTCCCCAGAGAAACCAGACTAAGGCCAAAGTGAGAATCCTGCATTTCTAGGAGGTAGCTGCCATGACGGTAAAGCCAATTATTCCTTCCAGTCAGCCTGTACCTCCTCAGTACCCTCCAACCTTGTAAAGGCTCTCAAAAAGAAACAAAGCGTGTGTGGGGAAGTCCATTTCCAGTCCATTTCCATTATTTTGTCTGGCAACAGCGCAACCTTTTGTCATTATTAATTCTAACCCATTAGATGCTTAATCAATTTTGCTTTAGTTCTCCGGTCACGATCTTGCACAGCTCAGGCTTGTAAGAAAAAAACATTATATACTTCGCTGACATTTACGTACACTGAGCTATACACTTATTACCTTAAACAAATTAAAGCAGAGACCACTGTACCACAGTGCCTTGCCTTAAAGCACTTTTTTTTTTTTTTAAACGTGTCATGGGATTCAAACAAAAGGTCTCGCTTACCAACACTCTCTAAATACAGTTCTTCCCCAACACCAGAGGACTGCTCTAGTTTTATCGCCTTAATTTCACTGCTTCAAAACACACCGAGTCACAGTTGCAAAGAAACATAGAAAAGATACATGAAATGTTTTTTTTAAAAAGTTATTTTAAAGCTCCCTCTACTGCAAATTTTGGTCACATTCAATTTTCATTTAAATTTAAGTAAGCTCAAAAACACTGTGAAGGGCAAACTCTCCTTTTCCTGCCATCTAAAAAGAGAAGCTTATTGTGCTGGTGGCCACCACGCACAACAGTAACATCAGTTCCTTTAAAAAACACGGAAAAAACAACTCTTCTCCCCCTGCAGGCACACAGCTGAGAGGTGCAGGGCACCGAGACCAGGCCACATCCAACCGCCGCCACCCAACGCTCTGCAACGGCCTCCAACGGCCACCG
>VYZM01013524.1:574329-646607 GCA_013398915.1 Dromas ardeola
GCGCTGCCGGTGTGGGTGGTGGAGGACCACCAGGACGTGAGTGCCCGGCGCTGGGCGGCGGGGCTGGGCCGGGCGGTGGAATAGGGTGTCCCCCGGGTCGTGCGTGGAGAGTAGCTTCGTTTGTTTGTTTGTTTGTTTGTTTGTTTGTTTGTTTTCTTTCACCGCGGTGTGGAGGCTTAGTCCGGGAGGTGGAAGCGAAGTGGAGGCGCCCGGTGGATGCGCTGTGCGGTCACCAGCGGCCTCCCGGGAGGATGCGCTTTCCCGCCGTGTAACCGGGGTGTCCCCCTCCGGCGGGGAACGGTCCCCACGCCTGCGGCCCCTTTCCCTAAGGGAAGCATAAGTGAAGTTCAGTGCTCAGGTGACCTGACTTTCCTTCCTGATTCAAGTTAATTAATGTCATGATCGGATTTTTCGCACCTTTTTAACCAATTATTGCTGACTTCCCCCCCCCCCTTTCTTTGGGTTATAGTTGCTATAGTTAAAAGCAAATGATACCTACATTACATCGCTCCTAGAATTAGCTAGGCATCAGCGCAGTGCTTGGAAACTTGGCACTACACAGTGTATATGACATGTCGACAGCAAATTGGTAAATATAATCACATCCTAACAAGCAGAATGACTGCCACTTGATGAGAAATGTTAAATTTGGAAAATTCCTTTTTTTAGTTAAGTAATTAAACAACGGGGTGAAGAAGGAGTTGCTTTTGAACTGCTTTTTCTGGTCTCCCATGTGGTTTATCTATAGTAACGTAAGCTGAGACCTTAGTCTGAAGTAAGCAGAGGTGTCACCCACTGGTGCAGAAGCCTGCTGATTTCAGTGAGGATTGCTGGGGGCATGAAGACCTTGTGGAGATAAAAATGAAAAACATTAACGCTATTAGTGTCTTGCAAACAGAAAATTTTAGCGTAATAAAGTTGACTGAAGGAAACTCTGAAGACTCTGAACTTCTAAGTAAATAGTTTAACACAGGTCATTTTTGCTAAGACTCACTGAAATATATTATGCTGTGATAGCTGGCTTTTCATGGTAACCAAGGACTAAGAGTGTCACTGTGGCAGGAGTACTGAGATAATGGCTATTAACAATTAATCTTTTACTTTCTATACTTCTGTTCTCAATTAACTTAACAAAGTTTATTCATACTCAATATATACACTGTGTTTTCAGTATATGTGTGTATATGCGTTGGTCTGTCTTGCATAAAGCAAGTGTGAGAACTTCATAGACACCTATATGGTCCTTTGTTGACACTGATGTTCCTCTAGGGCAAGATGTCACTAGGTGCATCATTAATAATAACAGCCAGTGTAAAGGAAATTTTGTTCTTAATTCCAAAGCAGGAGAACTTGCAAGGTTAGAGATCCTTGTCGCTCATGTCTTCCTCCATCCTCTCCTAGTCTCACAGTTTGTAGTAATGCTTACCTGAGATGAAATTTTAACTTTAATTGCAAAGATTGTAGGTTATTAGGTAGGCCAGATTACTTTCTTTATCCAAACAAGTTAAAGTCATGGATCAAGGAACCCTTGTTATTTTTAACCTTGTTTTATCACCTGTTACAGTAGTATACATATAACTGCATACGTAGTGGGTAAACTGAGGAATTTATTACTATACAGATGGAATACAGCCCAAATTTCATCTGTCAGTCATGTTTTACGGCCACGCCCATGCAGTACACAGGATTTGTCATCTTAATCAGTTTTATGCCAGAAAATTGGCTCAGTTTCTGTTGTCAACTGGAGATCATGTGTAATTTTTGTTGCCCAGTCCTTTTACAGTCTTCACGTTCCCTGTATAATAGGGCTGTGATTCACAGCCCTGGCTGGAGTTGTTCTGGCAGCTGAGGCAGTTACTGTCCCATAACTGTGGGAGGGACTCCATGTACTACAGTTCAGTGTAAGAGGTATCATGAATCAGCTGTCAGTTTTCTCATTTTACTGCCCTACATTATCGCACTTCAGTGGTTGGCTACACTATAAATTGATGAGTTTTCTCATCTCCTGTTTTTCCTACCTTTGAGTGAAGACCTTCAGCAGGGAATAGGGTTGGGCAGTTGAGAAAGGTGGTCTCTTTATTGCGGCCACTAAATCATGTAGGGATTAGGAATTAAGCTCTTTCTTCAAGGGGGATAGGCTAAAAGATCAGCTACAGTTTAAATGATGGTGGGGTCAGTTTTCACTCTCTATCAGTTAACTTATAAAATACGAGTAATGAGATGGTTTTATCTCCACAGCACCCATGCATGGTGAGGAAGCTTTAGTGTTTTTGCTGTTGAAGCCGTTGCATTTTTCATCTCACTGGTTACAATGGAAATATTTTCATTTGCATTGTTTTAGGTGCTGCCTTTCATTTATCGTGCCATTGGTTCAAAGCACCTTCCTGCCAGTAACATCAGCTTTGTTCATCTTGATTCCCATCCAGACCTTCTTATTCCTGTGAATATGCCTGCAGACACTGTATTTGACAAAGAAGCTCTTTTTAGGTAAGGCTTGGGTACTGCATCAGAATACTTTTAAGTCTAATTCCTGCTGCCTTTGATTTACAGTGAATATTGATATGACTGTATACGACACATGAACAAGAGAGATGTAAGTCAGCCTTTTCACTTTTACTGAAAACTTTTTTTTTTGACGAAAAAACTTATGTTTGTGTTTTTTGAATGTGCGCAAATATTTTAGTGTCATATCAAGCTATTTAAGACTTAGAAATTTACTTTGCTTAGTTGTTCAATAGTATATTTTGTTATTAGGCCAATTAGTAGTTCCTTTGAGTAACAGGACAGCACCCTGAGTGGATGCTTTATGTCTGAAGAGCTGTGGTTTTAAAACAGCTCTCCTCATACTGAAAAACTGACTCTGAAATTGAAATAACATCTCCTATGTCGACATGGTTGAATATGTGAAGTTGAACAAGATTTTCCTGTTAAGACCGATATTTCCCCCAACTTCTTAGGTCAGTAACAAGCCACAGAGTGATCTTTGCTATTGTCTTTCTTTTCCTGTTTTAAAATAAGTATTGATTTCTTCAGTGTTATGGTGATATACAGCAATGACAAGATGATGTAATTGGTATGTAAGTAATTGTATCATGCTACTCATGGTCAGTATTTTATTTTCTTTGTTGGATGAATAAGAAGTTTTGTGGGCTGTAGCATACACCTAAAAAAATGGAGTGTTGATACCAGCAAAGTTGCTATTCTGTAGGTGCTGATTGACTCCCTTTAATTATTGAGATTATATTTAAAATCTACTTAGAGCAGTTTATAGCAAAATACTCCCTTGAGGTATGTTTGAAGATATTTAGAACAGCATTGATGATGCTCCTTGTACTTTCCTCTGTGTGATGCATCAAGAGAAAAAGGACAACAAATCCATGTAGTTTATAATCAAAGTGCCATACTAAGAGTGAAGCTGATCGCATTCTATAATCCTAACTTTTAAAATTCTAGTGTAGACATTTTTAGTCTGGTCTGTTTTAGGAATAAAGATTTCCCTCTTTTTGTTTCTTTGATGATGTGAACCTTACACAGAGGACTAATTCCAGATGATTTGCATGGGGGTTTTCAAGATGTAGAAGGTGTTTGTTGTGTTCTTGACTATGTTTTACTTAGAGGGAAAGTAACAGTATATCTCCAGTCTTTCTCCATTCATTACAGTGAATTAAGTATTGAGAACTGGATTATGCCTGCTGTTTATGCCGGCCATATTTCTCAAGTAGTGTGGCTTCATCCACCCTGGGCTCAGCAGATCTCGGAAGGAAAACACCACTTTTTAGTTGGGAAAGACCTATCGACAACTACAATCAGGTAAATTGTCTGCTGTCATATGCTAATAATATGAAGGCTATCTTTATAGCTTTTCATGGGTGGGGTTTTTTTTGTATTCTTGGGTAAAGATGAAAATTTAATTTGTGTTTCTGAGTTCCTTGGTGACTACTTGTGTGAGTGGGTACAGTTAAAAGTGTGCCTTAAATTCTTTTTTTTTTATAGGTAATTCTAGCTATTCACATTTCATTTCAGCTACCCAAGTTTTAAATAGGTTCTCTTCATTGAAGTCAAAATCTCAGAAAGCAGTAACTTTTAACAGAGAATTTGGGTAACAGAGGACAACAATTAGATCCTCCTCAGTCCTCCCTTATCAGGACAAACCAAACCCAGTTCCCTCAGTTTCTCATCATGTGCTCCGGCCCTCTAATCACCTTAGCGGCCCTTCTTCTGTTTCTTGTCATCTCTCGTCCTGGAGGCCCAGACTTAGGTGGAGTATATCAAATGTGACCTCACTGGTGCTGAATAAGAGGAGAAATCTCTTCCCTTCCCTTGCTGATTCTTTTTTCTCGTGTGTGTGGGTTTTTTCTGTTTTGTTTTGTTTTTTAACTTAATCTACTAGTGAAGCACTGAAACAGGTACACAGGCAGACAGAGAATTCTCCATTATTGATAAAGTCAAAACTCAACTGGATGAGGCCCTAGCCAGCCTCATCTAGCTTTGAAGTTAGTCCTTCTTCAATCAGATGTTTGACAAGAGACTTCCAGATGTCCCTTCCAATCTTAATCATTCTGTGATTTGAGTTCCCGTGACAGCCCCTGTAATTGTGTGGGATGCCAGTCAATGACAATTTCACATTCACCATTTTCACTGCATTGTGATTTTGTACAGCTTGAATGGACGTTTCCAACTCATGTCTCTTGCCAGCATATCAGAATAAATCTTTTGAAGCAAGTCTAACAGAAGACAACATAGCTCTGTTTTACCACCTAAGAACACAGAAACTCTAACAATTATGAACCTGAGGTCTAAAGTAAACCTAAGTAATAAGACAAAAGCTAGTGCTTTCAGTTGCAGTTTACCTTGAGAACTAGCACACATACAGAAATACTTCATGATGGCTGAGTAGCTCTCCCACGGATCCTCTGTTTGCTTTAGCAACCTTGAAAACAACATTTCAAGCTGCCTTTTGAAGACGGTCGAGTATCTTTTCTTCAGGTTCTAGGCTTACAAAAATCATGAAGGAAGAAAGGGAATGAGTCCTCAGAAATACAAACTTCCTAGATGTTTTCTTGACAACAGGTGCCTGGATAGGCAATAGATACCTTAGGTAGTGTCCCACTAAGCAAAAGGCAGTACCATAAGCTCATGTTGAATCGTGGAGAATTTCTGTGAAGAGGCCCTGTAAATGCCCCATCAACAAGATGAAGTTGTGAGACAAGCTCTTACCTTAGCAGGCTTAGGATAATCCAGCCACAAGACTTGGGGGAGCAAAGCTTCACATTTTTGCTGCTCATGAAATTATTTGTCATTGTGGTTGATTGATGATGATACTCTGTAATCAAATAAGCCCTTAATACAAGTGGGCAGAAGTTCACAATTCTTCTTAAGCTTGTTTCGTAATCTGAATTTATAGTGCTGAAGGTTTAATGTACTGAAATATGGCTAGAAAATAATATACTTTAAATTTTCACTGTAAGCAGAGTTTTTAGCATTGGTTTTTGTTTGTTTGCTTGCTTTTAATTAAGTGGATTCCATTGATATGTAGCTATTCATCGTTAAGCTACCTGCTCTCCCCCACTTAGAACAGGGAATCTGTATTAGTGGTAAAGAAAAGTTAAATGCCACCTATTAATTCATAATATTTTACTTTTACTAAATCAATATCCATGGATTTCAGGGCAATTCTCAAACACAGCTAACAGAATTTTCCTTAAAAAATAGGCAATCCAAGACAAAATATCCAGAGCTTTGCAGTCTTATATGCCATAATATTGACAATATCTTGTTAAATTCTGAATGTTGTCTTTAAAATGCAATTCAATGACAAATTAATCTTAGTAGCACATAACGTAGAATCTTTTTCTTATCCATCAAAAACCTTGCAGGGCTATCGTAAGAAATATAGAGTGAATTTTAATATATTGATTCAGCAATGAAGTATAAAAAACTTAAATTTAAAAACCTGTGGATTAAAATATATAATTTTGTGTACAGTTTCATTGCTTTTGTTGCCCATCAATCATCCAATCATTCGTCTTAGAATCCCTTAAGTGTACATGCTTTTTCCCACGCTCTTTGCAAAGATGTATATTAACTGTGAGTTATTGTCAATTGTAGGGTTACAGGTACAGATCATTACTTTTTAAGTGATGGTCTTTATGTCCCTGCTGATCAGCTAGAAAACCAGAAGCCTTTAAATTTACACGTCATTCTCATTAATCCTACTGAAGCATCAAGCAGCCAGGAAGAAAATGGTGAAGTAGCATCTGCTAAGAGACTAAAGCTAAATACAGATGACACAGCCAGCACTGCTTCTGCCTCTTCATCAGTGGCTCCTGGTGACCTTGATCACAGCACCCCAAGTCTGAAGAAGAAGGAAGTACAAAATGCAAGTGCCCCGAACAAGGCAGAAACGTTGTCAGAGTGCTCAGCTTCAAGCTCTTTCAGTGAATGCCCAATAAGGGAAGTAGTTAAAGATGTCTGCCAAGTACTGCAGAAAGGGGAGGCATATGTTTTAGACATTGACTTAGATTTTTTTTCAGTTAAAAATCCGTTCAAAGAAATGTACACACAGGTAAGCATGACAATGGAGAGGCCTCATACCATTCTGTCTTGATTTAGCTCTATGGCGTATAGCTCACTTCTGCTTGTGCTTAGGACATAAAAGCTATGCTTGGGTTTCCAAAGGTAATGTTCCAAATACCCACAGCAAGATTCATCAGGGAGGGGTGACAGATTGTATCATTTTACCCCAAAGAGTGGTAACTGGTCCTGATTAGAGGCTGTTACTTTCACTTCCTTTGTCTGGACTGCTGACTATAAGGGTGAGCAAGCAGCTGTTGTCTCTGACGCCATGGCTCTGAGCTTAAGACTCTGCCTTGTATTCCATTTATAACTTGCTTGCACAGCAAAGGTAGCTCACCTGAGTAAATTCATAAATATGTAGATCCTTAAAGGTGCAAAGCAGTTAGCAGCTTTTCTTGATGTAAAGAGGATTTTTAGGAAATAACTAATCTGCCCTGAAAATTGAGTGTGGCATGTAGGTTTACAAAATCTTCTGCAATTTCCTGACTTTTTAGCATTTAAATCTCTCTTTACCACTGTTTTTTCTTCTGCCTGTGCTGGAGAACATCTGACATCTTTGAGTTTCACCTAGACTACTGTGTCCTTGTTCACTGTAAAGAAGTGAATAGAGTGTCCCTGACCTGCGTTAGCTTCTGCTATTCAGTATTTGGGATCACAATATCTTCAGTGTGCAATGCCAGTTTTTCTGAATCACAGAGAGAAGCGAACAACAGAGGGAAAGCACAGTGGGGGTCTTGCCATATAAGAATAACATTCAGTACCTTTCTTAGGTAAAATACATTCTGAATAAAATAATGGAGGAGTTTTAGGGGTTAGGGGTTTTTTTGGTTGGTTGGTTTTTCTAGGGGGTTGGTGGTATAGGGTTTTTTGTTTTTTTTTTTCCTTGTGCTTTTTTTGTTTTTGTGCTATGGTAGGTTCTCAGTTCTAGGAACAGCTTTCGTAAGTGGATTTGTGCAGAGCATCCAGTGTACCTTTTTTGATACAACGAATTCATTTGCAGTTAACATTTCTTAACTAGGTTTCCTCTATTGGTTTCCTCTATTGTGAATTGCGGTAGTTCCATCCAAAAATTTTCACAAGTTAACACTTGAAATGTAAGAATACAAGGAAAAACTAAAAAGCAAATATGAATATTACCAAGGAGTAGGGCTGGCAAGCCCCCGGTAATAGTTTACTTGTTAACTTGGATAAGTAGCCTGAAGCCTTTACCTGTCCAGTTTTCATTTACAATCATATGCTCTTGTTGCTTTTGTCTGCCTAAATCTGCTATCTCAGTTTTACACAGCATCTCATCGGGACCATAGTTCAGCAAAATGTGTATTTCATTTCAGAGACTCTTTTAACTAACAGACTGTAAATAATTAGCTTTTAAAGCTGTGTTCTTGAGGTCAGGCTTAAAGTTAAGCAATTGCAAAATGTTTGGCTGAGGCCAAATTCAAGTACTTTCTCAAGTCTTACTGCCTCTTCCTCACCTGCATTTATAGAAAGTTGTCTGCAGTGCTACAGTAGACAAATGGTCTAAGTGATCAAAATCTTTTTTTGAAGAAGGAAAGCTTTGACGATTTTATTTCTCATTTAAAGAGACTAATTTTTTGCCTCTTTCTTTTCTTGTTCAAAGACAGAGTATGGGCTTTTGCAAGAGTTGTACAATTTCAAGAAGCCTCACAGAAATGCAACAGAGGTATGGTATTTCCTTGTGGGATACATGAGGGAATGATTCTTTTGATTTACCCAATGAAAATGAGTTACGACAAGGAAGGAACCTATGAAAGGTGCTTAATGAAGTGGTCTCCAATTAAGCTATGCAGCTTGCTGAATGCTAATCAGCAGCATCTTAGGAGTTCTTTCCTATTAAATGTTTTGGTTCAATGTGTGAACTGCATAAATATTTAGCATGAGTGTGAAAATTAATTTCTGTAAACAAGTGGTAATTGACAAGGAAGAAATTAAAACATAGTAAGTCATCTGCAATCTTGTTCTTTTTATGACTCAACCAGACTTTGGTTTGTTTTTTTTTTTTTTGTTGGTTGTTTGGGTTTTTTTTTGTGGTGCTTTTTTTTTGTTTTGTTTTCTTCCCTTTAGGCTCTCCCCTTCCTGGCTGTAGTTGCTCTTCATTGATAGTCACAGCTCAATGCCTAACTGGTGTTTCACCTGTTTATTTAGATGTGGAAAGGCTGGTATTATACCACTGTAATGTACTTTTCATTGTATGCATTGTGTGCTTCTGAATTATGGAAATGTAAGCCTGCTGTAGCTGCCAAAATAGTCATCCAGCCCTGAGCCCAAACCATGGAGACAGCCACGTTAATGGTCATTGCAGCAAGTAATTTCTAAACAAGATCTTGTCTTTGCTTTTGTAATCTCATCTGAACACTATTACGCAAAGATTCAACACATACAGTTATCAGAGATTAATGAATCCTAATTAATATGCGTATGTAAAGAAATGGAGATATGTGGAAGATTGTCCGATTAATGTTTCTTAGTCAATCAGCAATAAAAATAGTTACCTATTTAAAAGGTAGTTAAATGTGAAAGGGATAAACACTTCTGACTTAAGTTACCAATATGATTTCAGGGCATAAGTTATTTTCGAAAGCCAACAAGTTTATAGGAGGCAACTGAAATGGTTAGCAGACAGGGAGTAATGCGTAAGTATAGAACTGAACAAGGCAAGACCAGATTCGTGGATTGGTTTATAGCGAGACACTCAGTTTAAAGGATTTGAAGGTAGAAAACTAGTGAACTTTGTGTTTTTCAAAGTTTCAGAAAGTATCCTAGATGTCTTGTCTCTTAAAAACTGTTTTCGTAGTTCCAGAGTACATGAGATGTACATTTCTATCATATTAGAAGATAATAGTGTGTTGTTGGAGTTTTTTTGTTTGGTTTTGTTTTTTAAAGTAGTTTAGAGGGGGATGGGCTGTGTCTTTAAGGTTAGTTACTGGTGCTGCTTGGAAAAGTATCTTATTCATACCCCAGGATAGCATCATAAAGCTGTACTCTATGAATGGTTGATACCCTCAGCTCCTCTTAAAAATTAGCCCAAAGTTGACATCATTGGCCACAAGAAGCAGCATCTGTTATATTATACAGCCAGCAGAATCCTAAGGGGGAATTGTTGTGTTAATTGTTACCCATCTATTCCAATGTGCCTTTTCATAATTTTCCTTCACATGCCACTGCACTGTGCATTTTTAATACCAAATATGCCAAGCATTGCTTTTCACTTTATACGTTATGTGGATCTCTTTCTGACAATGTTTGCATGCACAACTATATTCATGTACATAGCGTCACTCCAAGAAGATTGACTCTTCAAGTGTTCTAAACTTTCTAAGAAAGGGCATAAACCTGTGCAGGATCAGAGTAATAACTGACATTTTAAACTAATTCCGTGTTTTTTCAGGCACACAGAGATGAAACAACCTCAAAGCATCAAATAGCCCATTTTGTTTTGTTTTTCTGAAAATGCATTTGATTTAATAATATTTTTTTTTTGTAAACTTATAAAATTAAATTCTCTTTTCACACTCATCTGAGTATTGCAGTGCTATAGAAATAAATCCAACAATTAGTCATACACAGTTTCTTTGCTCTCCCTGGTGTATTCTACCAGCATGTAGATGTGGCCTTTTCTATTCGTTGTAGGAAAGACAGCACAAGACTGTAGGAAAGACAGGTTGTAGGAAAGACAACCTTATTCTGAAGGTATAACAGCTTCTGCAGGCATTCATTCTCATCCTTTTGAAAAGTGTTCTGTAGCAGTGAATCAGTTGTTTCCGATTCCCCAATTCCAGTAGATAAGTCATTTCAGAATTTAAATCATAGTGTAAGCCATGACGTTCTTACGTCTTTTTTTCCTAACATACTTTTATATGTTCTTATTTAAAGGAGGGTTTGCTGGATTGTGTTGAAAACCGTGTTCATCAGCTAGAAGATCTGGAAGCAGCATTTGCAGATTTGTGTGACAGTGATGATGAAGAGACCCTACAGAAGTGGGCTTCGTATCCTGGGTAGGAGATTTTTAAATGGCTTAAAATGCAAACAGTAGTTTGGGAACTGATTAGCCCAGCACTTTGCTAACAAAAGGAGAGAAGCTGGATAGGATCTATGCAAAGCCACCATTTTTCCTTTAATTCTAGAGGAGAGAGTCAGACAAAACAAAAGAAAAGGCAGTCTGCTGTCTTCAGTGCCATGGTAAGCCTTCCAAGATCAGCCTTGTACAGCTTCATGCAAATTCTGTTGCCTGTGGAGGACGGCAGATTTGGTGACTAACAATTTAGTGATCTGTGTGAAGCAGAGCTCTCAAAAAAGCAACAAACTACGGAGGATATGGAGAAGGACTTCTTTGGTGGTCCCGAAGGCTCTGCTTGCTGTGGAAAAATGGAAGTGAATGAAAGGCTGTACCTGAGTGACAGTGTCCACAAAACGTCTTAGCAGCATCCACTATGCTTTTAAACTAAATGTTTTCTGCTGAGAAGAAATAGCAAAACTCCAAGTTTTCCCTTGATCGGAAAATCGCTCATTTTCCCCATCAAATGGAGCAGTTACTGCCAGACCTCTGTAACAGTGACCACAAGCGTTTTCTATGAAGCTCATACAACTTTGAGCTACAATAGCTTCTCTCCAGGTCTGCCCTAAAAGAAGCGCAAAGATGTCTTGCCAGAGGCAGGTATGAGTATAGGGCCTTGCTAAGAAAGACCTGGTAAAACAGTGCAATAGTACTGATAATTTCCATTTTTCTCAGGTGTGAGGTGACACAGAGGGGCAAATTTCATTTTTGAATCCTAGGGCATGATAACTTCTACTTCTTTTTTTCTCTCTCTCATTTGTTTTTTTGGTGTTGTTTTTTTGTTTGCTTTTTTTACCGCTTAAGGTAAATATATGTGTTTCCAACTGCAGAATGAAACCGCTTGTTCAACTAGTTCACAGTTTGAAAACCAGGATGGAAAGCCCAGACTACGAAATGGTAGGTGACTAGGTAAAAGAGCAGAAAGTAGACAGATTTCAAAAGCATAGCTTCAGCAGGGAGGGAAAAGATCATGCTTCATTTCAGACTTGCATCTTTATTCAGGACTTTGTGAGATTTTGGTAATTTTCCCGTGTCTTATTACTTAGGACAGCTTTTCTTTTTAAAGCTTCTAAAATTCTACTTGTCTATATTTAGGCAATATTAATGTGATCTTTCAGGACTGTGATGTCTCGGGCTGCCTCCTGTGAAGGAAGGTTTCAGTTCACCAGGGTCTTTGATATGCTTTATAGAACTTAAGGTACCTATTTGTATAAGATCAGACCTATCATCTTCAAGGGCTGTAGCATACTCTGAATTCATAGGAGAGGTACTGTGTACTGGAAATAATGAAACAATCCATACAACCTCCAGAATTTTATTCTTTTTGCTTAAAAAACAAGTTGGGGAAAAACAACTCTTACTGCCTGAAGAGGTGGAAGTTACCTACTGGGTTAGAGATAGTATCTTAGAGACTTTTCACACAGATAAACTATCTATAATTCATCAACAGAACTTAAATCTTTGTTTAATTTACATGTAGGTCCATCAGGCTGGACTGACCTGTGATTATATGGAGCTCCCCCACCACGTTAGCACTGAAGAGGAGATCGAAGGCCTCATACAATCCATTAAAGTTCTACTAAAAGATATGCCTAAGCCCACACTTGTGACAGTTGCTCGGTAAGACTATGTAGTTAATTTTACTTTAAAACACTCAGACTGTGCTTACAAAGTTAAATGATTCTATCAGTAGAGCAGTGGTTGGCACATCTTAAGTTCTGTCTTAAAGTGGAAGACTTACAGTGTAGTGAAACTTGACATTTGAAAATACTGTTCATAAGGCAGTGACAGTGTCTAAGGGAAGGTTCTGCACTGATCTCTGGTTTTACTGGGCTTTAGAGTAGCTAGCACAGATTTCAAAAGCAGTGAAAACATGACGACTTAATGAACTTCAGCACAGGCTAAATAAAGCCTGTGATGAGGCCTTGTGTGTGTTGAGATTGATAGCTGTCGCTGGGTTTCATGCATCTCCACTACTTTTATTACTTTTGCTAGTTAGACAAAAGCTAGCTTGGACAAACCTTACTCTCTTGTTCTAGGGTTCATTTTACCACTGGTAGGATTTCTGTTTTCAGTGGAACTTCTGATGGAAGGGGTTTTCATCTAATAGGCTTAAAGGGATTTATATTCTAGAAGGCTCTAGTAAAGCTTTGTATGGGGTAAAAGTTACGCTTCCAAGAGCGTAAGGGTCTTATTTGGGAAAATAGGATGGAGTTTGAGGCCAGGACCTAGGAGAACCAGGGATCTGTCCTGGGAAAACTTAATTTGAAGACCACAGTGTATCTGTTGGCAAATTGTTGTAATTTAGTCACTTCAAAAATACGAAGTGTGCCCTTAAAGGGCAGGCAATAATAGCAGAAGCTGAAAACAGCCAACAAGAGAGAGTATGGCTAATACATACAATAAAAGAAAGCTGTATTTCCTGTGCCAGCTGCAGGGTTATCATCCACTGTTGCAGAGAAAATACAGAATCATTTTCGTAGATCTTGACAGATGTAAAATCCAAGAAGTGTCAGCTCTGCTTTTTCACTAGTATCTGTTTGCAGTTCGTTAATAGATACTGTAAATAATGTTATATCCGAGGGATTGTGAAGATTGCTTTTTCAAGTTTTACTACCTATTTTACTAGTAACACTCAAATTTTTCAATCTTAACTTTCCACCAGTCCTTTTGCTTGAACTTTGACTGCCAACGTGTTTTGTGTCAGAGGCAGGAAGAGAGCTGAATTGGAAGGATGAATAGGTCACATTCTTAGTCTGCTCCAGACTTTGTATTCAACTTTAGGCTAACTGTTACCATTGAAAGTAGTGAGGAGAAGCCCAGCTCTGTGCTTTGAAGGGATACTGGGAGGCAGAATTCATCACAGTTTGAAAGTAGCTTCAGCCTAGACACAGAGCATTACAAGAATACAAATTGCGGCGATATCTGTACTCTCTCATGCTTTTTTCAATTCCTTGTTACAGATCAAGTTTGGATGACTATTGCCCTTCAGAGCAGGTTGACATCATTCAAGAGAGGGTTCTCAGTTTACTAGGTTCAGTGTATGGCGCTCTGGATGTGCACTTGGATTACTCAAGCACCGCATCTTCTTTGTGACCTTTCTTCTTGTATTGCCCTGTAATGCAGTGGATTAATTTAAATTACATATTTGCTAGGTTTGCAAGGGGAAAAATACTGTTATTTCAGCAGGTGGCACTAGAACCCAAGCTGACCAAGAGCTAGGCTGGAGTTGCATTGCTTTCTCCAAGCCTGCTGCATCTGAACTGTTACCTCTTTGGCTTCGTTCAGATTAGTTCTGTGATTATTATTTTTACTGTCTTGCTTCTTAAAATTGCTGCAAGAGAAACTATTTTTTGTCCATAAAATTATTTTTTCACCTGATGTTTAAGTGTCTGTAAAAAAAATAATTATATATATAAATTCTTAAAATAAATGGATTTCTTTTATGTAATTGAACTTTTTTTTGTTGGAGTTTGGTGAGTAACAGACATATTCCTGAGTTGCGTTGTACCTTTTAAAAAATTATCTCAATAATGCCATTAAGATATTAGGTTTACATACTGATCTTTCTTAACTGCAGTGCTCAGATGATCAGGCATCCCTCTGTCATTTCTCTAGAGCAGCTTGTGGCTTCTGCCCCATCCACAGAAAATCATTTATATTTATAATCTATTGCATTAATATTGTCTTATTTTGCCTTAGAGTATTTCATTGGTGATTCAGATAATATCTCTAATGTACAGACACTGGCTTGGTATTTTCATTTTTACATATTTTTGAGGGTAAAAAATATGTGTGCATGTGCATGCTTTTATCTGTTGAATCCTGTAAGGAGTTGAATTGATGTTTTCTTCAGAAAGAAAGATTTAACTTCACTGAAGTCAGCAGCAAAACCTTCTAGACCAGGTTTTCGCTCATTTCAATATTGCTATTTGGAAAATAACAGGTTTAGAACCATTTAATTTATAAAGCAATCTGGTTCTAGAGAAAACTGCCACTTCCAGAGGAAAAGAAAACCCACCAAAAAACAGGCTGTTTTCATTAGTTTGTAATGCGTACCCTCCTTCAACCAGTGTCAGGGCCCTGGGGTAATGAAGCTGATCTGGCTTCTTTCCGTGCTTTGCCCAGTGATCACTGTGCAGCTGATGAGACCTGCTGCTGTCACTGTCCAGCCCTGCTCTCCTGGCTCTGGTCCTGTGGCTCTGCCCTGTCGGTGCGGCACAGCCTGGCCGGCGCCAGGGCCACCCTTGGCTCTCCGCTCCCAGCCTGGAGGGAGCAGCCGCCATTGCTGTGCCCTGACAGTCAGCTCAGGCCGTCCTGCGTCCTGAGCGCCCCATTGCCAGGCACAGCCCTGGGGCCTGCCACCATGACTGTCCCCAGTCTGGGTGCCGTGGCGCCTGGCCATCAGGCTGCACAGTGTCAGTTCGTGAAATTGGCTGCAGGAGCTGGGTGGGAAGGGTGAGTGAGCCCTTAGGGCCCGCTGTGGCTTGGGGCAGTGCCTCTATTCACACACAGATGGCTTCGTGAGAGCCTCCGTTGGCTGGGCAGAACTGTGGTATCGCACCCTGAGCGCTTCTCTTTCTGGGGCTAACGTAACTCTCACAGCACAGGAGTACCCCTGCCACCTTTGACCCAATGGGGTTTTTTTGTTCTCTACAACCTTGTTCAAAGCCCAGCAAAGAGCATCTCTTACTTTAAAAAAAAAAAAAAAATTCTTTACACAGGCAGTACATGATCTGACGCCAGTTCGTTTCCGTACGCAATGTGTGGCTGGTTATGAAGTATTAAGGATCTTGGATGCGAGGCCGGCCACGTCTTTGTGACAGAAGACATAAGCAAGAAGAAAGTGGGTCATGGAATTTATTCTACTGGAAGAAACATTTAAAAATAATTACATATTTGCAATCTATAATATAGTCATTTATATCAACAGCAGAAGTAGTAAAAAAACTGTAAAAGAGCACCAAGTCTCTATAGAGCAAATACTAATGTTAACAAATGAACTTAACTATTTCAGAAGAAATTACAAGCAAAATTTATTCATAATAAAAGGCACTGTTTTAGGTGATATTTTCTCTTTCCCATTTCAGTTTCATTCCCAAATGACCAATTGGCTGATGGATTGGTCTCAAAGAGTTATCGTAAATGGGATTACATCAGGCTGGCGGCCAGTCACCAGTGGGGTTCTGCAGGGCTCGGTTTTAGGGCCAATGCTCTTTAATGCTTTTATGAATGATCTGGACACAGGAATCACATGTACATTGAGCAAGATTGCTGATAATACTAAATTAGGAAGAGCTGTGGACTCCCTCAAGGGTAGAGAGGCCTTACAGAGAGATCTGGATAGACTAGAGAGCTGGGAAATCACCAACCGTATGAAATCTAACAAGAGCAAGTGATGAATTCTCCTCCTGGGATACAGTAATCTTTGTTATATGTACAAATTGGGGAATGAGAGGCTGGAGAGCAGCCCTGTGGAAAGAGATCTGGGGGTTTGGGTTGATGGCAAGTTGAATATGAGTCAACAGCGTGCCCTGGCAGGCAAAAGGGCCAACCCTAGCTAGTCCAGTCTTCAGGACCACAGATTGTAATACTGTCTCTTCAGTTCACAGCTTGCTTTTCTTTCATAGCCAAAAGGCACACACATTACTAAAAACACTTGAAAGGAGAAGAAATCTGTAGTCAATGTCTGGAAGGAGTGCAAGAAAGGGCAAAGCAAGAGTCTTTGAATTATTCTGTTGTAGAATTTTTAAACAATGTAGAAACTTGAGACATTCTTAATAGCCCCCTGAAATTTAAAAAAGCTTTCAAAATGAAGCTATTAGCTATTAAAATTACTTCCTGATGGAAAAAGACCTTTAATTTCAATCTTGAAAGAAGGGCCTTTAGCTGACCCCCAGCCTAATGAGGGGCACTAGATCAGGCTGGTCCTTCTCAGAAGATGTGACAGGAGGAATCTGCCCTCCGGTCAAGAAGGGTTCTTCAGCAACTCCTGTGATGGTATTAGAGTCCAGGCAGAGCACCAGATTACACTTCTGGGGCATTTCTAAGCATATTGTGCAGTTTGTAACCCTCCCATCTGCTGTCTTCTGGTCAGAAGCATGAAGGAAGGACAAGAAGGGAAAATTAACAGCGTTTGTACTCACCTTTCTTGTCTGAGATAGGATGGTAAATGAATTTGGCTGTACCAAAAAATTCTGCTTGAAATTTCTGCCATTTGTGTTCTTCCTCCTACATAGCCACTAAAAAGATGAAATTTCATTGCTGACATGTTTTAAAAAAATGTACAGCTAGACTTGCCTTTTCAAGGATCTTCCTTGCTGAAGAAACAGCGTCCTGCTTGCATGGAGTATATTCATTTCTCTCTGCAATCAGCACTGCACTAATTTCCACTCTCAGAAGCACCTGTCAGTAAGACAAGATAATTCTTATACCCATGAAAATTACACTTCTCTAAGAAAGTATGAATGCAAAGTCTCCAAGTACCCTGAATTTCATATTAGAAAATGGTGTACAAATGAAATAATTTTGGAGATGCTGCGATAAATTAATAGACGGGCTGCTGACCTGGAGAGAAAGGATTGGCTTTTCATTTTTTCCCAAAGAGGAGAGAGGGAAGGAAAACTCAGAGCTCATGTCCAGTCTGGAAGTAGGCATCCAGGAAGGCAATCATCCAGAAAGAGCATGGCACTGGTGGGAAGCGGGTGCCTCAGCACATTCAAAGTCACAGGGGGAAATGCACAACCACCCTGGGCTTTATGGCAGGGCTGGGGGACACCCAGCAATCCCTGATCCTGGCTGATACATGCCACTGTGCACTCGGGTCCTCCCTGTCTCAGCTACCCCTCAGGCCCCTGGAAACATCAGCTACACCGAGTTTTAGAGGCATCAGGATTTGGATCTTGCCGGGGAAATTTACCTTTCTGTCAGGGTAGATTTCCAGCTTCAGAGGCAAAAAAGTCAAGATGAACTCCTTGGTGGTCTACACCTCCCATGGAGTGGCAGAGATTAACACTGTAGGGACTGCAAGTTGTGCTCACTGGCAGAAACTCATCTAAAAGGGGAATGAAGGAGAGGAAACCCTCCTCTGCAGCTTTTTAATTTGACCTTTGCTTTGCTGTGCTTTGTAGAGGGTCTTTGCCAACTGAATGGAATAGCCCACCCCCAGTTTGGTTATCACTGCAAAAACAGATTTCTGCATCTTCATCTGCTTTTGCTTTTTGAAATTTTACCATTACTCTTTTGCACTTACTTGACCTTAATCAAGATGTTGCCAGGATGACTATGGGAGCAGAACTGAAAACATCCATAAAGTTTTTATATTAAGTAGTTCTCCAGATGTCTGCATGTCGAGATGGCTGTCTCCCTGGAAACGTTAATACTAGACCTTGTATTTGCTCTGAGAATTTCGTACCAGTTATACATGATCTTTTGAATACTCAATGATATTCTTTATTTATTGTAATTAGATAACTGACTTGGATTAATTAGCCTGGAACAGCAGCAGCGTATTACGATGAAGTACGAGAATGTTGTGGGGTTTCTCTTACAATTAGAATTTAAATTACTGTTGAAAATGACACTTCATTTCCATTTTTATTCTAAATCCATCATCACTGATTTTCTTCTATGTCAAGAAATGGAATAAAACTGACATTTTTCAGCACTGCAGTAAAAGATGCTTTATTCTCTTTTCTGAGACACTGACACAGGAGTCACTTAAGATGAGCCTGTTTGCAATACAAACCTTTTTTTTTTTTTCCCCACGTTGTAAGAAGGAAAGCCTTTTAAAACTGCATTTATCCAGTACTGCTTTGAAAGACAGAATAGCTAGCCGTGCTTGAATATGATTTTTATGTTTTAAAATGTAGTATTTGGTGCAGCCTTATCTGTGCAAAGATGCAGGATTGGGTAACTCAGATAGATAGACAGAAAGCCACAGAGCCATCCAGAAATGGGTAATAATTTCTTGGATACACAAACTTTACAACAAGTCTTCAAAAGGCAGAGATTTGGCTTCCTCTTTGACAGAGAAGTTCAGAAGCAGAGGGTAACACCTGTGCTTTCTTTCACTTTGTGTGGGTACGAAAGACAAGAATGCTTTAGAAAGTTTGGCTGTTTCCTTCTGTTACAAATATCTTACATGTGCTTAAGAAAATCAGAAGGAATGCAGAAGACTTTCTAAAGAGGAGGACACTATAGACCAGCTGGTTTAAACTACAGTATCTGTATTTTAGTACCGAACCAGGACAAACAATATGAATTCAAATTTCTTAGTATGCAGCAGCAGTAAAGGAACCAAGTGATATCTCTTGAGTAAAAATGCCACCTATCTCATTCCACTCCATCTTGGGCTAGACACAGCCATCGGATTTCTGTGTGAAGAAAAAGAGGTCTATTAAAACCCAAAAAAGTCTGGAATCCCAGTTCATGTAGGAGCTCATCACATTTATTTAGCATTCACCTTTTGCTTTAGGAAACCGAGGGCCCTAGAAGGAGTCAAAAGTCACACCAAGGGTGAACAAATATTTAGGGCTTTGGTAGTTTAACCATACTGTAATAGGCAATGATCCTAATGAGGCTCGCAAGTGATAGGCTCTGAATTAGCTATTATTAGTTAGAAGAGTGGTCTTAGGGTTGGAGTGAAGGATGTCCAGAAAGAAACTCTAGAAGAAACTCAGACAGCAAGTCAAGCCTAGTCCAGTCCTTGGGTTAGGGACTGCACTGGAGACAGTTCTCTGTCTATTAAAAACCTCAAAACTCACTTGAATCCTGCACTGGGATGAAACGAAGACACGTCAACTTCGTGCAGCTTAGCATTGGATTAACTGCCACTATCCTTTGTGCAGACACTTTCTACGTCATCCAAAAGTGATGTTTGCAAAAGTAAATCATCTTGCTCTGTGGTTCTATGCAACTCAGAGCATCTAAACAGATAACCACCTTCTTGTTACCTTCCAATTCCTGTAGCCCCATGAACTGCAATTGTTTCGTGAACTGAGGAATCCTTCCTGACTGTGGAGATACATGTTATGGTCACTAGGTGGAGCAACAAATGCATCATTTGAAAGCTACTTGAAGGACTGAAGTAAGGTGGACGAAACCTTGAACCTTCGCAAGTTCATTCCCTTGCTCAACTCTGATCAAGAAAAAGCAATGGGATAATTCCTTCCTGGGTAGTCAAGAATTTTCTATTATATTGAAAGCTCAGCACTACTTTTTACTATTTTAATAGCTGATGCATCTCCAAAAAAACTTGCAAAGTATAGGATAGTTCCAAATAAAATAAGAAAATATAAAGGATGCACTGACAAAGTATCCTAAGGTACCTAATTTTTAAGGGAAAAAAAATCCTAATCTTATGAATATGGCTTTTTAGTAAGCTTTGACCCAAGCATGGTATAGATATTTTCCTTGCAAAGGTACAGGGCCTACTGTAATGCACTGGATTAAAGTCTTAAGACTGTAAATACTACTGTTACAGTACATCGGTGTCTTACTTCAATAAAATTCCCATTTGTTTCTTATGTACTCATTTGTCTGTCTTTAGTTATGTTTGGATGTTTCTTTGTTAAAATCACTGGTAGAGTATCTCAACTGGAGCAGGCTGTGTGGGTCAGCTCAGACAAGATACAGGAACCACCACCAATCCACGGATGAACTGCAAAGAGTAAATTTATTTTTGTTACCTTGTGAACCAGGGGATCCCTGAAGCAGCATCTGAGCAGAAGCACACAAGCCGGGACTCAGGCGCTGCTGAGCTCCATCCATGTGAGAGGATTGCCGACCCTACGGTTTTGCTCATAGATCTCTAAAACTTCCCTTAACTCTTTCAGAGTGTAAGTATGCATGATCTGCACTCCCCCACCCACTTTTTGCTGCTGCCCCCTGCTTTGTATGAGGGGTTGTGCTTCCACCCTGCCTTCTAAATCTGACTTAAACTTAACCTTCAAGTCTGAGGATTCACTCCAGATATTTCCATCCCATTTCTTGGGATCCCACAAAGGTTTTGTGGTGAGAGCGTGAACTTGGGAAATCAAAACCTTACTTTTTCCATACCTGTCTCTTCATTTATTAGCAACACACGCTACCAACTGCTCCCATAGTACCATGGTACCAATCCTACCATTGTACCTTGCGGCCCATGGCTTCAGTAGTAATTACTACTTACGCAATCGCTTTTGCATCTTACAGTCACGACTTCCTTTTCCAGCTCTCTCATTTTACTCTGTAATGCTACAACTTCACGATCAAGAGCTCTAAGACCAGTAACTAAAAACTGTCCCAATCTCCCCGTTAACTTGCAAGAGGACTCCAATTCCGCTTTCCATGGCAGTCCCCACATAGCTGTTTCAATTGCCTGGGGAGTAACAACCAACCCGTCATCTATTTCAGGCCAAACTTCCAGCAGAGCCAGTGTAGCCGGGAAAGTGGGTAGGAGGTGCAGCACTCAGTACTGGGCCATCCCGGAATACAGGGAGTCACCATCATGGCCTCCCCAGTCCCTGACTTTTTTGCTGGCCATGGCATGGCTGTTCCTGGATCCTGGTGATTACACCAAATGTGTGAGTCAGCACAGGCAGGGCTCAGGAACAACCACAAAACCACAGACGAAGTGCAAAAAGTCAATTTATTTTCATTAGCTCACCAGCCCGGGGATCCTCGAGCATGGACGTAGCTCAGGGGTGCCTGCATCCCTGCTTGTGTGCCTCTGCCCGGGTGCTGCTTTGGGGATCCCCCGGCTGGCGAGGTAACGAAAATAAATTTGCTCTTTGCATTTCTTCTGTGGTTTTGTGGTTGTTCCTGCGCCATGCCCTGCCTGTGCCGACTCACAGACATTTACTATGGTTCTGCAGAATTAAAGTAAGATCATGAATTGTTTATGTGTTAGCCTAGTTTTATAAGAAATCTTAATTTCAGGCACAGTTTTAGTTCATGAATGTCAAATTGGTATCATCTGAAATCTACGACTAACATAGACTGTGCAATATGTTCCAGAAAATACCAGTCTTACATAATTACAAAACAGTAATTTCTATATTAAGAGGACATTTTCAAGGTTGTTTTCTACTTTGGCAAAAAGTAATCGAACAAAACCAGAAACAGCTATCTCTGTTTCTCGCTTCTGCTGGATGTGGCTTATCTATTGACCCCATGCACAAATTCCCCATTACCTGTGTCTGCCTCAATTTCCTCTCAGTTTATTTTGATACCTATTATGCAGAGCAAGACAACAGAATTGTAATGTGTAACTCCTCCAGTCAGTGCTGTAAGGATGGGACATGGAGGCCTGTTAGAAATAAACTCACTTGGGGATATCAGCGTAGCAGTAAGACAGCGGCTCCACCTGGTTTCTTGTAGCCAGGTGGCCCTGCCAGCCCAGCTGCTCCCTTTGGCACCGCCGAGGAGTGAAGAGGCACACTTTGGAGGGCATTTGCAGGTATTCCTCAACAGCAGAGGTATGCCGAGATAGCTCTGCCTTAATTGTGGCTCAGCTTCCAAGAGGGACCACAGAATCATAGAATGTGTTGGGTTGGAGGGGATCTTTAAAGGTCATCTAGCCCAACCCCCCTGCAGTAAGGAGGGACCATCGGCCTGAGGATTTTGTTACAAACAGTAAAACTATCACGCACTTGTGTGCAATATGAAATAGGGTCTTAAACCAGATACACTGAGCGGCGACTGTCTTCCCTCTGCATCACCAGCTCTCCGCCCCAGCCACACTGCGGTTTCCCTGCTTGTCACTGTGGAACAAAATGAGCTTTTTCAGGAAAAATGGACAGGGGAGGAGTCAGATGGCTGAGGTTACCGTGCCCTCTGCCACCATTTCTCCCCCTCGTTGCAGGCTCTCTGTCTCTGGCAGCTCTTGTTCTCTCCCTTCCCCTGGTGGCTGCACTGCGAGTTGATCTCCCTGGCTGGGGACAGGGGGGGTCAAAGAGTCAACAGCGTAAACATTTTCCTTCTGCTGCAGCTGTTGAGGAATAAAACCACTCTCGGCAAGGTCAGTCTCGGGGGAAGAGACCCATTTCTAGGAGACCCAGGATAAGGGTCCTGTTTCCTTATGCCTCCAGTGGGCTGCACCTGGAAGGGCCCCTCCTGGCCTGCCTGATGGCCCCATCGGGGCCACAAGCCCTTTGCATGTCCCACCCCCTCTCAGGAGGCAAGATGAAAGGAAATACACTGGGTTTCTGCCTTTGGCTTTGAGTGTCTCTTGCAGGAGGAGCTCCTCTCTCCCCTCAGCGGAGGTGCAGCTCCCACACCCCGATGCCGGCGGGAAGCCAAGGACCCAGCAAACCCAGTCCCAGCCTCGGCACAGACCTCCTCCCTCACCCTCATCAGCTCCAGCCGCAGACCCATCTCAGGAGAGAGGCAGTCTGGCTAGGTCCACGGCGACCAAGGCGAGTACCGTAACACCCCCCGCAAAGCGGATTAATTCCTTACCTTTCTTTCAGTCCGTGGGCCCCTGGCTGCCCTGCTTCTCTGTCACAAGCGCAGCTCGCGAAGGCGATGGATGGATCCCTTGGCTGGTGCTCACCTGCCCGCAGCCTTACAGGAACTCCCACCTCCCTCCTCTCTCGGATAAGGGAACTCTCTTCTGCAAGGAAAAGCTGCTGCTCATTGTATACCCAAAGATTCAAGAAACGGGCTCTGGTCTGAATTTTCGTCTGGTTCTGTTTTGTGGTTTGGTTTTTTTTACAGTTTAATTGCAATTCGCTTTGGGCGTACATCGTTCCAAATAGGGATATTTAATTCTCTCAAGGAAGGAGCTGCTGCACTGGAGACAAATCGTTCCAGCCCTCCCTCGCTAAATGCTAGTTACATATTGTCAGCAGTTTCCATAATGTCCTAATGGTTTTGCACATATTCTACCACAGGGGACTGCATTGTCTGCTAGGGAGCTTTCTTATGGGGTTGCTTAACTTTAGCAGAATCATTAGCATATAATTTTACTGAAGGCCCTTGGCAAAAC
The DNA here is from genome assembly GCA_013398915.1 of Dromas ardeola. Classification (NCBI taxonomy): domain Eukaryota; kingdom Metazoa; phylum Chordata; class Aves; order Charadriiformes; family Dromadidae; genus Dromas; species Dromas ardeola. The sequence continues at coordinate 597,948 of VYZM01013524.1, forward strand.
AAAGAAAAATAACATTACCTTTGTGTTTGTCTTTCACTACATTACAGAATGAGGTCCGTTATGTGCAAACTTAGGGCTAGACCACCTAAAACAGGTCTAACACATGTCCATCCCTCACCTGACGTAAGTGATATTAAATCTTAGATTTATTCAATGTACAGCATCAGACAGTCAAGAAACATCTCACAGCTGAGTTATTAATATGAAGCTGAGACAACATGCTGAATCCCACTGTACTGTGTTCTGTTCTAATGTTTATGTCCTTTGTACTCTGCTTGCTACCCAGCATCTCTTCCAGCCATTCTTGTTATTGCCATATTTTGGAAAACACAAATTTAATAGGACTCTAAGGTGTATGAAAGCCTCCTGGAATGCTCTGCCCCACCCACGGTGGTCCTTCCCTGCTGCTTGATTTTGCTCAGCTCTGAACACTGACGTGCAAGCTGACTCAAATACCTGACTTCAATGCATCAAAGCCTGCCTTAGGGCTTTCTTCTCTTTCCTTCAGCTTTATTTATTTTTTCACTTAAAGGTAGTACAGGTCACCAGCTACCCAATTCCCACTAACACTGAATTTCTGCTATCATCTGTGTAATTCCAATTGCTCGAACTCGAATGCCCCCGTGCTCCAGACAGCCCACTGCTTCTCTGAGTCCCTCCCTACCTTGGCTCTAGGCCAGTCATTAAACTGGAAGGTGGTTGGTCCTCCTCAGTTGGCACACGGGGCTAATTCTTCTCAAAAAGCAATGTAATGGTGTACTAAATGTACAATGTACTGATGTAATAAATCTCAGTCCTTCCTCACACCTTGAACATTGAAAAAGAAAGACAACTCTTTTTTTGTTTTTTTTTTGTTTTTAAAGTGTGGCATTTTGTAAATTCCTGTAACTAAAACCAAATCTTGGACGGATTCTGTTTACATGCCTCTAAGTGTTATTTTATTTCAAGTAAATATGGAACTGCTCACAGCTATCTCATTAAAGATCCTGAGAAGTGCAAATCAAAAGCTGATGCATTAGTGACTTCCATTTCCCAGATGGTCCAAAAGTTTCAATGCAGGCAACGATATCATGTCAGACAGAAATACTTCACTAATAGGATTTTTTGTTTCCTTGTTTATAAACTGCAAGAAGAATAGGAATATGTTTATAAAGTAAATACGATACACTACAGTTTTCATAGGGTGTTTGACAGCAAAAACAGCAAATTACTCCGTTCACCAGTTCCTAGGAAAGAGATAGTGTTCTTGGAGGTTTGACAGAATAAAATCTAGAGATTTTAGGTCCAACGGCTGAAAAGGAGGACTGTTCAGACAACAAAATGCCTGGGACTGGCCCCATAGAGAAGAAATATTTTTAAAGCACTAAACACTATTGGGGATGACTTCCCACTAATGTGTTTATTTTTGGTGGTCCTTGTGATTCTTTAGGTTTCTGAGAAAACCTTGGTAAATACCTGACACAGGTCAATACAATTTTAAGAAGTAACTGGGAACAGAAGAGAGCCTGCTCACTTAAAAGTATTTTTAGGAGAAAGTTCCAAATATAAATGTGCTCTATTATCCCTTCTTTCAACTCTTCTGTCCTTCCCTACCCTGCCAAAGATATTCCCTCAATTTCCATTTCTCCCTTTTGTGTCTTGATGTCTAATTTTTGATGCCTAATTTTATAACTCATAGTTGGTAAATATTAGTTAGGTCATTTAAAAAAAATCCACCTCCCTTTTGATTCATTGGGAATAAGAAAGCTTCAGCATTTTTATCTGTGATTTTACTAGTTTGTAAAAATTTTTCATACTGAGTTGGTCAAAACTATGTATATTTTTAGTCTGTTTGCTTCAATGTGGGGGTCTTTGACATATTTTTTTAAGTAAGATTAAAGAAATGTATGAATAAAAATAATTTCATCTGAAAAAATGAAAATTTTAATTGAAAAAATATCAAAATGTTCCAATTTACATACTTCAGAAGGAAAATACATTTTTCTGATACAAAAAAACCCCAAACATTTACTAATAGTAGCTAAGAACAAGGCAAATATCATCAACCAGGATGCTAAAATACTCTCTAAATCTTAACAATTGTGGTTTGGCGATTTAATGTACTTAATTCCTTCTATAGTTTTCTTCCAGAAGCAGTACTTGTCATATTTTAAGTCACATTATCTAATGTGAAAGAAAAAAAAGTTCATTCAAAAACCACCACAGTAGTCTGCAAGTCACAGCAGCATCCAAGTGTGCTTCCAAGTCCTCCCTTTTAGTGACGTTCATAATCCCCCAGGAGTAATCAATAAAATCGATGAGAGGGCTTTAACAGTTAGATTATTTATTGTAAATAATTTATTTACTACTTTCAGCTTTTTTCCCTGCTAGTAAAAAGCATGACCTACTTCTGGATTTTAAAAATCATTTTGCTGTGTGCAATCGTTTGCTTTTTTGCATGAATGAGATAGATAGCTTTCCAGAATATTTGGGTTTTTTATCAAAGGGATTATTTGTTCTTAATAATATTAATGCATTTGTTTCTGAAAACTTTCTCCCACTGTCTGTGCCCATTTCTTAGCTTTGATGATTTTCAAAACGGGCTAGTACTTATTTGTTCCCAACAGAATGTTATTTTGTTGTGTGAACATGAGCACCCTGCGTTCAGCATTGCAGTTGTTTTAGATGAACACATAGGCTTCTTACCTAGGTATATAAAAGGGTGATCATTGTATTGATCTCACCTTGCAACATGGCATATTAAGAATCACTTAAGTGAATACGTGATTTAACTTGTAAATTAAGGGCACGTATGAACAATATATGTCATCAATATCTTTAGATATTTACCTATAGAAAACATTATGTAGAGTTATAAACAGCTTGTTGGTCTCAGGTCTTAGAAGAACCTGTAGATAAATTCTATAGCTGGAAACTGTACAATACAATCCCTTATATGTACATTACTGTGCACCTATAACTGTATGCACAGGCTGTAATTATACAGTGTATAACAGATTAACTATTATTAAAACTTATTTTAGACATACACCAATCTTAATCAACTTACACTTTATCCAGCCTTCTCAATCACAGTGAATGTTCCACTGAGTAAAGGAGAAAGGGAAGAAGGAAATATTATTCCACCATTTGTCATGTTTGTTACTGCAGAATTTTTATTTCCTGAATTCTTTGTATATTTCTGATTGGCCAACGAAAACACAGAAACTAGTAAGTTGTTATTGAAAGGGTGACTATTAATATATTAAGTGCCTTTGATATTATCTCAAATATGTTTATTCTCTGAGAGTTGTCCCAGCTGCCAGCAGGATTAATACTGTGGATATGTTTTGATGATACAGTTTTGATTTTCAGAATTATGTATTTCCTCAGGGTGGAATAGCATTAGATACGAGCTGTCTGCTGGTAAAGGTCAAGTTGTATATATTGTTTTCAGACAACAATAGCTAGAGAGAAGGAAAAACGTTTTTTTTTTCTTTGAAAAGAAGAATGTAATGTACAAGGAAAATGGTGCATTGTTTGTATTTGTCACATTCTGAAAATTGATCTTCCAGTTGCAAAACATAAACCTGAGAAGAAATTTATGGACAAAATAATTTCCTTTTTTTGTCTTTTCCCAGAAGAAGAAAATATTTATAGTCACATAGACAAGTAACATGGGTATTTGATAGGGCAGAAAAATATTCCCAGTTATGGTTTAGAAGCTTTAATTACTTCATGAGATGAGGAAGATTTTAGGACAGCCAAGGATGCCGGTGATGATTCTCCAGTCTTGGAAGAAGGGACAGCGACAGAACTATTTACCTGCACTCTGTAGTAAGTGGCAAAACGGGCTGAATTGACTCTTTAAGCCCTGTCCATTCTGTAGATGGACTGTCGCGTTAAGAGGACTTGTGTTTCGATATTTGTCTGTCAGAGTCCCAGGACTTTCACTGATCTACTATCAGAGTCCCACCAAAGGACTTTCACTGAATCAGATTCACAAATAATCAAAATTAGTTATTTTATTGAGAGCAACTGTTGCAGATTCGAGATTGCCCTTGATAAATTCACTAACTACAATAGTGCTAATTAATTAAGGTTAATATTGCTAGCAAAAATAACGATAGTACAACAACCCGGGGTGACATTCACCAGAGGGTGAAAGGTGCAGCGCTTACCCAGAAAGGCGTCCCTGCCTGGAGTGGAGGAAGAGAACGCAGCCCGTCGACTGGTCCCTCAGGTATCAAGTTTCTTCTCTCCCCGTTTAACAGTCATTTTCTCCATCCTTTTATCCCCAAAATTACGAGATTTCCCTCCCCTAGGTGACATGTAGTATGATTTGGGTGGAGAGACGAGTGCTATAGTCATATATGTTTAGCATGATCTCTAAAATCTTCATTAGCATATACAGGGGGGTCAACTTTAATATGCATTTCACAGGTAATGAGGCAAAGGTCAATTGTCGGGCATGGTAGCCTCTCAAGGAAACAAAGAGCTACACAAAGTCTCTGTTATCTTGATTTTACTGTCTCTGCTGACGAAAAGCAGGGCTGTCCTGGCTCCCCAAGACTACCCCGTTATTTATGTATCCTGTGGTAGCCAGACAAGCCTTCACTCCCCTGGGTTGCACAAGAGATAGCAAAGCCAGTCTTAATTGCTCTTTAAGCACAGAGACTTCACCTCATTATCCAAATTCCACATGGACAGAGAAACAATTTGGTCTGGAGGAGAGCTGGAGAAGTTCTCATTATTGAGTAGCCTCCTAAAGAAATGAGACATCTATCACCATGGTGTTCTCCATCTTTCCTTTCCCCAAAATAAACACTGATTCTGTTGACCTGTTTCAAGCAAACTCTACAGATGATTGGCATCTCAGACTTGTCAGCCTCTCCTTTGCATATGCTTTTTGTGAAGAGGGAACCAGGAAATGGGAAAGAGACATTACAAATGCTGCCAGTGAGGCAAATGACCCAACTTTTTATGAGATTATAGAGAGTACACAGACATACACACACATGTGGGCACGTGCTCACACGCGCTTGCACAACCCCTCTGGACCTCCCAGTGTTGGAGAGAAATCTGGTAGCTGCTCAGTCTCTCTGACACAATGGCATCACGCAGAAGACATGGCTGCATAAGGAAAGAAGCCTCCTTAGTTCTAGTTGATCTCAGTCTCTTTGATCTTCCCTCAGACCAACATGGTGTGAGCTAAAGCCGTCTATCCCAGGGGTCACCTCTTGCACATCTAGGATCAAGCACAGCAAGCGTAGACACAACCATGAGAAACAATGCAGCAGTCAGAGATGAAGAGGGAACTCATGGATCAGCAAACCAGATGTTCGTTGGGAGTAAAGGCAGCTCCAGAACCTCTGCAGCAGGAAAACACAGTTAAAATCAAGGTCAGTAACTCAGAGCACAATAGTTACAGCTGTTCTCTGCACCACAGTTTGCCCATGATAAGAAATTCCTGTGCAACACTGAGTCTGGGAGAAAGATACACTTTAACTCTGATGACACTTACCTGTGAATATACTTTTACTAGTTTTGGAGGTTTTTCTAATAATGGGATAGGGGGATGATAAAAGCAAATGTGGACTCTTTCACAGTGTCTTCTGGGTAATCTGAAACTGATGAGTTTCACGTTGCTGGAGACTGAGCAGTAATTGCCTGACAGTCCGAAGAAAATTAGGAAAGTATGCATCTTGGGCAATAGCAACAAAACATCAAGGACAAAAACATCTGAATCAGCCCTTTACTGCAGACAATAGCTATTCCCATTTCTATGGGTTGAAGGAAGGTTATAACAATTTTGACTCACTTGAAAGTTGAGCCCTTTTGATACTTTAGAAGGCTTTTTTAGTGGAAAATAAAACAGCTGCTAAAGGTTGTCCGACCACCTCACCTTGCAAAGTGAAACCTGGGACCTCAAGACATTTAAAAGGGCTGGACATTTTATCTCCTATAAAAATTAAGTAATCAGTAATATATGTGTACAGCAGATTTCATTCCTACTAGTCTTTAATTGCACACTGAGACAGAAGACTCAGGACATAATCACAAAGTTCATATAATTTTTTTTTTTTTCTCCCCCTAGTATATTTCATGGCTGCAGTAGCTTATCTTAGGCCTTTACTGACAGGCTTTCCTCTTTCAGTCATCTGTAAGGTTCTATATCTGTAAATAAAATTACTTGATTTGGTTTTATATGGTCATATACTTCTTTGTTGTAAGAAAACGAAAGGCTTTCATGGGTAGCTTAATGCTTTATTTACTTTTACTTGCAATGCTTAATGTGCCATTTAGAGATGTCTAGGTCCTTGGTAATTTTGATCTTTAAATTACCTGCTGTAAGGGCAACAACTGCTTCACCCGGAGAGTGTGAGACCCTCAGGCTTTTTTCAGTTTTCCCCAACTCAGTGAAACTAGTTATATCTCTCTTTTTAGATTTTTACACTTCATCAAATGTGTTTATACTTCAATTTTAACATTCCTCAGATATAAGGAGATAGAAAGCATGTTAGGAATGGTGACAGACCTTTAAAAGGAGATGCCACAAGCTGTACTTCTACTGGGGAAATCATATAATTGAGGAGCCAGAGAGTTCAGAGGGTGAATCGGTAGCTGTGATGAGGCAGAAGTGGTGTTTAGTGGCTGTAGCAAACGGTAGCTGGTGTGAGGATGTGTGACATGGTGAGAAGAGAAAAGCAGAGAAGGGTGAAGAAACTGTGGGGTGGGTCTGAGGAGCTGCTTGAAAGTCAGGCTGTGTTGGAAAGTCGTGTGTGGTTTGCATATTTGTAACAAGTAGGAATCGGAGACCACTGGGTTTATTCTTGTTAATCAACTCGTGGGTGGGAGAAGACTGTTGAAACTAGAGAGAGTAACTGGAGCGTGAATTTGGGAAGCATGCTGGGGGTTGTGTGCGCAGGGGGAGCAGTGGAAACTTACTGGAAACTTGGATCATTCAAAACACCGGTGGTGTTGAATGACACATGGAGTTATCCCTCTGCTTATGAAAGAAAACTACTCTATCGATTAAATTAGCTGCCCCAGTCCCAGCTCTTTGATGGATCATATAGGTGAAACTAGGAAGGGCTGCCAAAATAACCTGGAGCTGTGCATACTGTTTAGTCTCAGTAGCCTTGGGTAAACAGCATTGGTTCACTGAATGCATTTAGGCTTATATCTCATTTCTTGAAGTGCCCTCATAATGAAAAGATCATCCAGGGATTTCTCCTATTGCTGAGGATGTGAACTGTGTAATATTGTAATGTATGTAGCCAGGGGCTGCATGCATTATATCCCCTTTTTTCCCTCAGAATGAGAAAACATGAAACAAAATGTCAGGAACTTTCACTTTTTTAAAAAGAGGCTGGATTTGTGAGATAGTGGAATCCTAGAGATGAAGGAGAAATAACTGCAAAAATTGTGAAACTAATTATTATGAAAAAATACCACTTGATGTGGCGGTCAACTGAAACAAAAGGAGAGGCTGAGAAAATGAAGGAATTGAGAGCAGCCCTGCTGAGAAGGACTTGGGAGTACGGGTGGATGAAAAGCTGGACATGAGAAGACAATCACAGAATCAGAATCATAGAATCATAGAATTGTCTAGGTTGGAAGGGACCTTGTACTTGCAGCCCAGAAGGCCAACTGTATTCAGGGCTGCATCAAAAGGAGCGTGGCCAGCAGGTCAAGGGAGGTGATTCTGCCCCTCTAGTCCACTCTGGTGAGACCCCACCTGGAGTACTGCGTCCAGCTCTGGAGCCCTCGGCACAGGAAAGCCATGGACCTGTTGGAGCGGGTCCAGAGGAAGGCCACAAATGATCAGAGGGATGGAACACCTCTCCTACGAGGACAGGCTGAGGGAGTTGGGGTTGTTCAGCCTGGAGAAGAGAAGGCTCAGGGGAGACCTTATTGTGGCCTTTCAATACTTAAAGGGGGCTTATAAGAAAGGTGGGGACAGACTTTTTAGCGGGGCCTGTTGTGACAGGACAAGGGGTAGTGGTTTTAAACTAAAAGAGAGTACTTTTAGACTAGATAGAAGGAAGAAATTTTTTATGAGGGTGGTGAAACACTGGAACAGGTTGCCCAGGTGGTGGATGCACCATCCCTGGAAATATTCAAGGTCAGGTTGGACAGGGCTCTGAGCAACATGGTCTAGTTGAAGATGTCCCTGCTCGTTGCAGAGGGGTTGGAATAAATGACCTTTAAAGGTCCCTTCCAACCCAAACTACTCTTATGATTCTATTCTATAAGTGGAATTAACAAGAAATTGTTCTGCAAAGGCTTTTTCACGTATTTAATAGTTAAGCCACTCAAAGATAGCCTTTGTCATCTATCACTAAACTCCTGATAAAAAGGGAAGTTGAGCTAGTGGTTGCAAAATGTGTGCACTGAGACCTTGTCATTGAGATCTTCCTAATATTAAATGTATTTAAGCTAGGTTTTATTTCCTGTAATACTTCAGCATTATGTGTCATTTATTGCTCTGCCTGCTTTTCGTGTCCTGAGTCGATGGCATATACTGTTCTACTGCTCCCTATTTGTTAAGGGACCAGTCAGTGTTCCTAAAGTAAAAGAACTCTTCAGTAATGTAAAACCTTTGCATGCGAAATCTCCTGCTTTCTGCTGAAGTAAAATGGTACTTGATGGCTGTCTTCTCAGGCAGAAATGCTTCAGTGTATGGGTACACTAAGATACTACAGGCTGGAAGCCCAGTCTTACTCCAGTATCTCACTGCAGGAGCCTTGGGTTCAGGAATAAGGACATCCCAAACACAGGACAGGAAGAATCAAAGTGTTTTTCTGACCTCCAGAAGAGTTGAGAGAGAACTGTAGGTGGTCTAACCCAACGTTTCTTGAGGGACTAGCTTACCAGTATTACTAAGCTTCAATTCTAACTGTACACTTGCTAGGAAGAAGTCTGTTTGTTAGACACAAAGAATTAGCAGTCCTTGTGAAGGATTGAAATAAAATGACTGCCACAATTTTTATCAAAATGTCTTAATGTTTTCGTCTCCTAAAATGGCATTGGCTCATTGTGGGAAGGAGGCAACTGTCACCTGTTGAGTTACTAACACATTGTCTTTAGAGGATCCTCAGGGTCCTTTCAGTCCTGCTGCTGTTTTAAAATCATGCAGTGAGTAAACCAACATCTAGAGTCCATTTTGGTTCTTGTAAGAGAGTACTTCTTGCAAAAATCAAGCAAATTTGATTCTGCTTCCTTTCATAAAAAACAGTGGAACAGTAGGCTGTTCCTAGCTTCCTCCACATCCTCTCCCCCAGCACAACTGTTGCAACAGCATGATGTTTTCATCTTCTGTCTTCACTTGATCACTTCAAAGTGATGTCCTCCAACAACAGCAAAAAAGTGCAGCTGGCATCATCATGGGTTCTATGTTTGGAATTACTTTAGGCTTTGGAAAATATCAACATTAACAAACTTCAATTTTCTCTTGTATGAAGCCCAAAGAAGTACTGTCCTATTAGCAGGCAACCTTGACCTGTGAGCTCTTGACTGACGGTATTTCCTTTCTTAGGGAATTTACTCAGTGAATCACTGAGAACAAAAGGGATGTAGTGAATGAAAAGTAGTGAGTAGCGTTCGTGAGCTGGATTTCATAAAAAAATACAAAGAAAGTTTGAATTAAAATAAAATTCAATTCACATTGCTCTATTATGCATATTTTGTGTAATACAAATGCCTATTGAAATAATACGTCAGTATAAGATAAAAAAAAAATTTATTCTGATAGTTCTACATAAATGCCCATAAGAGGAGGCATAAATATGATTCATTTTTTTGCATAGTTACTGAATAATGTTTCTTCCTCATTTTGTACTTGGAATAGTAATTATTTCTCTGACTAAACATCATTTCTTGCAGACTAACCTATACGTATTTGCCAGAAACATGCTGAACTGCTCTAAGCTAAACACATTCACTTCTAACAACGTAGGCCTGACTACGCATGTACTGTTAAGTGGAAGTATATGCTGTTGCTGCCACTTTTTCTTTGCACATACATCCTCTTCCCCCTCCCTAGCTATTGAGAAAGTTGGTCTTCAGCTGAAAAGGAACCTCCCTTCGGGCTACTTGTCTCTGTAGTTGTGCTTCTTTCTCTTGCAACTCAGCCTTGACCCCAGCTAGACATGAAGATGACTGTTTCCTTGCATCTGGAGGATAAGGTTCTGAGCTTTTCTTAGACTAAGCAAGCTCTGATGCTGCGTGGGACATCCTGATCCACGTTTTCTATTGGCTGGCCACAGAAATGAGTCTTAGTCATTTTTCTGTCTCATATTTTGCAACCAAAAGTGCCTTATTAGGAGGAGAAGTACTTCAGCTTTCACATGAGTAATTAAAAGGCTCAGGGAAATACATTTTCAAGATGTCACAGGTGTTAAATGAAAGTGAAGATAGCAAAATTGCTGGAAGAGTGGGTGACCTTCTACTCTGAATGAAACTACTTTATCTGGGATCTTTACTGCTTTTGAACAGTGAGACTCAAAAGAAGGGACAGAGGGGCTGACTGCTTGAATATTCAGCCTGTAGACTTCACAAATCTTAAAGCAATCAAGTCCTAAGCCTTGTGAAGTGTTTAATGATTCGGGCTTCTATAGGACGACATTAGCAAAACCATCTTTGTAAAAGTTCAGGCTTAGGAATTTGTCACCTTGCATAAGAAGTGCTCAATAAAAGTTATTGACTCCAGCCAGATCCTTCAGAAATGAATGGTGAGTTAAAATTTCTCTTTTGCTACTTACTAAGCCTTTAGGATGTGAGCCAGTCTTTCACATGAAAATAAGTATTTATTCTTCTGTGCCCTGAACCCTGGGGTTTGGAAGTGCTCAGCCTGGAAAATTATGGGCTCCATAAAGGCTTACATCCTCTGCATAAAATTTAAGGATCTGAGAATTCAAGCCAGAGTCTCTCCAGGTGCATTCCTAGCACACGACTTGGCCGTCTAAATAGTAAATACAGAATCACAGAATGGCTGAGGTTGCAAGGGACCTCTGGAGGTCACCTAGTCTGACCCCCTTGCTCAAGCAGTGCCAAATAGAGCTGGTTGCCCAGGACCGTGTCCAGATGGCTTTTAAATGTCTCTAAGGAGGAAGACTCCATCACCTCTCTGGGCAACCTGTGCCAGTGCGTGGTCACCCACACAGTAAAAACGTGTTTCCTGATGTTCAGAAAGAACCTCCTGTGTTTCAGTTTGCACCCATTGTATCTTGTCCTGTCACAATCACCTCTCTGGGCACTTGGAAGGAATGCACGTAGACTGATACACTGTGTAAAATAACTTTAACTTTTTCCTTAGCAGGACATAGGCTTTCTCTGGGGAAAAGCCTGATTCCATGATGTCACCTGCTAAAGGCTCTTGCTAATATTAGCCTTTAATAGACTGTGCAATGCTCTTTTCGGGGAACATCCTAGGGAAGTCCTGTGTCTTACTTCCCTCTGCCAAGAGCTTTCCAGGAGGTGCTCCTAAGCTATGGATGGAAATGCCAGTAATGTGGTAGGGTTAAGAATATCTGTTTCAAAGCAGACAACTCTACAGATTTGTAAAGATATATTGTTTTGTCAAGCCTTATGTACTAGGTGTTATAATCTATAATTTTTAACTAGGTTTTTAATTTCTTTAATTTCTTGAATGTTAAGGAACTTCCCTTGAGATAATGTATATTCCTCCTGTTTTCTCACATTGATCAAGTTTCCCTCTGTATGTGAATGGCAGTGTAATGCATTCAAGGAAGACTAATCTGAGTGAAACTTAAAGATGTTTTTGGAAAGCATTTTCTCTCATAATGTAGACCAGAGATCTTTAAAAGAACACAAGAAATGCCTAATTGTCTTAAAGAAATTTTATCTTGTACTAATCCTGGTCCATCTTGTATAAAATGATGAAACTTTGAGAGCTTTATATCCATCAAAACAGACAAGGAAAGGCGGCAGTATTCTCATTTATTTTTTTTTAAATACATGTAAGTACTGGTTCAGACTTTGTTCAGCTGAAATAGCTCAAGAATTGGGAAAGAACTGTCATGATGCAAAAACATTTTGCTAAGAAACTTTTCTCATGGTACCTACTTATTGAGGCAGTTGCCTCCTCAGAAGGTAATATCTTCAGATATAATTTTAGCATTTCAGGTTAAACAGCTCTTGTTATCTTCATTTACTGCTCAAGAGGTTGTGAACTTAGTTCTTAAGACAATTGAATTATGCTAGAGTAATAACAGCAAATTACATTCAAATAGGAATGTGAGGAGTGTAGTAGCTTGAGATTGCACATAGGAACCGAATTGCTCTTTAGCATTCATTTCATTTTCATTGTTGTTTTGAAATCCATCTGTGCTGAATATCTCCTGTGGCAAAAGGTTGAATGAAATTGGCATTTCTCGATACTACAGTTATTGTACCATTTTATTCACTTCTCTGAGATAAATCATTCTTCAGGATGAAGATGAAGCCGCCTTTAATGCTTACTGGTTCTTATTCAGTTTCAAGTAAAAGGAATTTCAAGCGATATTTACATTCTGATTTTCTGAAACAGAAAATATATGAAAATGCTGGTGTAATCTATAAACCTTATAGTGTAGGATTAGACTTTCACAAGAGAAACAGAAATGCAGGTCTGTATTGCTTGCTTGAAGGGACACAGCATCCAGCAAGAGGCTATAGCAATTAAATATAATAAAAATAGAGGCTTTTCAGAAAGAGAAGCTGAAGGAAATAACATTTTAAAGATGTGCTTTTGCTCTATAGAAACAGAGAGAGAGGAGCGTACTGCAGAGACAAATAAAAAGGGCTATTAGCATTTTTTCCCTCCTCTTTCTTTTTGTAAAAGCCAGTGGTGTATGTAAACTATCCAGCTATTGGCATTTGATTCAACGGTGAACATTTATTTCTCCAAGGCATAAATTAGCATGGTTCTTGTCCTGGAAAAAATAGCTTCATGGTTTCTGTTCTCTCTGTATATGGTTGTGCATGGTGCCTCAAAATGTGATATGCTTTCTGAGGCTTGGGGCAAGGCAAACAGCAAGAAGGAGCAATGTTTTCTAAATCAGAATTCAATACCATGTGGATGGAAGTTGACTCTAGGTATGGTGTGACGAGCTTGAGAGGAAAAGCAGCTAAACACACTGGAGCTGGAGGCTATCTCCTAGGCTAGATGCACCTCCTAAGCTTGAGTATTACAACCTCAGGGTGGTCCTGGTCTGGATCCTTGCAAGGGTCCCTTGCACCTCAAGTGATGTTAGGGATTTCTGATCTGGGGTTTCTTGTTTCATCAAACTGTTATTCTAGAGGAGCCAGTGACACACAAGTAAAACTCCAAGAACAGAAAAATTGAAACTAAGGAGGATGAAAAGAAGATCTACTGAAGTTGGCTCGGTCTCCCCGTGCCCGAGGAAAGTAATTCGACAGAATCCATGTTCAGGCTCAGATGTGCCAGCCTCCCACCTCTCAGGAGGGTTGTGATAACTGGTTGCGGTTATCTTTGGTGAACAGGGCTTTCTTCATTACTTTCTGCTTAAGAAGTTTTTCTTCAAAATATGTCTGTCTCCTGTTGCATATCCATGAAACACCTGTGATAAACATTATCTTGGTTTGAAAACTAAGCAGTAGCTGTTGGTCTTGAAGATAATATGATATATATATATATCTGGAATCTGAACATTTCTGTGCTTGTCCTTACTGCAAATATCTTCCTCCCTCAAATCTGTGGAGTTTCCCTCTTCAGTACATCTTGTTAATTAAAGTTAATATTCCTTCTTTTATAAGTAAGGAGAAATGATGTAGTGCAGAAAACTGTCTCTACAAACTCAGCGCCTGAGCTTGGCTGTGTAGATCTCTAGCATACAGCTACATACAGGGTCACGTCACTCCATCTAATTTTATCCTGTGACAACAAGGAGCTACTCCCTGGTTTCTAGTGATTTACCTGAGATGAAACTCCACTTCTCTGTTTAAAAACGTCTTTGCAAATGATCATCTCCCTACTCCTACTTGTGGTAATTTCTTTTTTTTTTTTTTTTTCCTGAGTAATTAGTAGAATTTTTTTTTGCTATTTCTAATCCTACTCCTTAAAGTGAAGCATTTGGTTTGGCAGAGTAAGAAACATTCTGTACTTCAAGCTGCAGCTCAACCTGCAGGTTATTTCCCCAAGTGCATTTTTTTTTTTTAAGCTGTGGACTCTGTGCATGTTAAGAAGTCCTTAAGAACATAAAAAATCAAGACAAACAGCCACATGTATACTAACTGTAAGCAATGGATAAAAGTGGTGAAAAGGATAAAATTGCTTATATGAAAGTGAAAGGAAAACGTAGCCTCGACAGTCTGTAACCAACACTCTCACTATTGCAGCATAGTCATGGTTTCAGTTAATGCTCTCGAAGTCAGCACTGCAGATAGTACACGTGCTTCACTTATGAATGTCATACATGTGGCATTAAAGGTGGCCTACAATCGAGCTCATTCAAAAAATTGCTAGGTATGAGACGGATTGTTTATTCTCTCAGATATAATGCTCAATTAACAAGAGTTCTATTAACATTCAGGTTGGAGAACAAGACAGGACTCAAAAGTTAATTGACTGTTTAGCAGCCTGTTGCATTTGAAGATCTGAAATGAACTTTCTTTTACACTTAATGAGCTAGGGCTTTTTAAATTGGAAAAATATTTGTTATAGTGCTCCAGCTGTTAACATTATAAATGCCTAGGGACTCCTCTAGTTTAATTTGTTATGCTCTCATTTAAAGTTCGCCACACTGCATTTTAAATGGTAACATGTGAACCACAGGGAAAAATGATCACCTCTTACAGAAGATTCTTCAAAGACTGAAAAAAATAATGCTGCAAGCCCTGACAAAGCTATAAAGCAGACATTAAGAGCAGACTATCGTTTATGGTGGATGACGCGCCTCATGTCAGAGACAAGCACCACAGTCTGGAAAAGGTTATTTATGCTCTACAGAATCCATCTGAACAGGGATCTTCTTGCAACATCTTAGGATGCTGCAGTTTTTATTAAGTTGGAAGGGGCAAGGGAAAAAAAAGTCAATGTATTTCAGATACGTGTCCTTGCTTCTGTTGCTCATGTGAAATGAAAATATCTGCAAAGTTTCTTTTTTCATTACCTTGACTTAGCAAATGCTCAGTCAGGGTTTAAAACTGATGGTAGCTAAAGTACATGTGAAACAATGTTGGGAGGAATCGATTGTTGCCAGTTAACTTCCAGTTCTTTCCCTGCATCAGGGAACAACGTACAAGCACACCTCAAAACTTCTCTTGCCAGGACAGGTGCCTGTGATTGAAAGTTATTTCACATTTTTGGCTCTACATAAAGAGTAGTGGTATAACTGGAGAAATGATCAAAGTTGTCAAAACTCTTGTTCACCTCAATTTAAAATGAGAGTATTATGAATTCTGCTTCATAACTAGAAATTACAGAGCAGAATTTCTCAATATCATCAGGGGATTTACTTGATCACAAAGAGTATAAAAAATGCATGGCTTTATCTAAATATTAATGTTGTAGTTCAACTTGTATGCTTACCACAGTTGAGAAAACATCTAAATCTTTAAGGGTGTGTGTCTTGTTTTATGCCTACATACGCTTTTAAGGGAAGGAAAAGCATTAGTCATGGCATACATTAAAGAGGAGTGACAGTGTTAGTTTCTTGAGTGGAACTCCCAAGCCAAAGAAGTCCAGGATTGCTATAAGAGTGTTGATCCTATAACTGAGATCTTCTAGATCAAGGACTGCCATTGGTTCCAAAATGGTCATAGCCAAGGAAGGAAAGTAGTCTTCTGTGCACAGATGGAGAAAGCAGGGAGTTAGGCTACTGTCGGAACATCTCGAGGCTTCAAGGACAAGCAGGTAAGACTACTTCCTTATTGCTCCTGTAGCAGAGTGACTGTGATTATTGAGAAAGTACTGGCCGCTACACTGGGAATATAAGGGAACTCTAGGACTAGAGTTCTAGAGGAACAGGCAACTGGGGAAGGGACTATATTGTCAGGTTTTGGTAATAAGGGTCCAAGTATGTCAAGCTTACAAGATCCCTTCCCAGAGGCCCTTGAAATAGAGGTTGGGGACAGGGCTGAGGGCTTGTGAGGGGGTGAGGGAGGTTTCAAGATACATCAGCTGGAGGTACTGAGGGGGAGGAGTCAGAGCATGGCAAGTGGAGAAGGGAGCATTGGGATAAAACATGCTTTTGTGTTCAAAGAAAGTCTGCTGGTAGCAGTGTGTGCAAGGGGCAGCACAGCGGTGATGTCAGCCGGGCAGCCAAGCTTCTGTGAGATTTGTGGGAAGACTGCGATGACGTGGAGGAGGTTGGGGTCACCCATTATCTTCAAAAAGCAGCTTCAAAAGGGAAGGCTGTAGAATGCAGTCCTGCTACAGCAATGCCACCTCCTCCAGAGAAAGTAATTGGAACGTATTGACTAAAAGGGTAATCCATGTACCTGCTGTTTTTGTCAACAACACAGTAAGGTTGTCTATCCATCTGTGGGCCTGATAACATTATAAACTTTCTAACCAAGTTGGTACATGCAATTAAGAGACTGCATAACCCCTTTCCTGTGCCTGCATAAATCTGCCCTAACATGGAGCTGTTAGAACAGCAAACATGGATATGGTTTTGGTGGGCTGGAGTATGGGTTCTTTAGCACACATTTAAATGCAGAAGATCAGGTATCTAATTTCAGTAAACAATATTCTTAAGTTACAGAGCATCTGCCTTGCAAGATATGCATTCCCTTTAAAATTACTATGCTATGTAATGCTTTAGTAGCTAGTGCGTTTCCTTGAAACGTACAGGTCATCTTTCAATTGTCATGCAGTCCTGCCACTTGATTTACAGAGGAACCACATATACCCATCTAAGACAAAATTAACAATAACCCTCAAAGGCAGTTGAGTACCAACTTGTACTTTTTTTGTGAGAAGATGGTGGCATAGGTTCAAGGGCCTGTTTTTTGAAAATAATAAATTGATTGAGCTATTCATGCATAATGGAACCTAATTTTTCACCCGTTGTCCTTGACAGAGAGAGTTCTGTTGTCTTTATTGGGTTGGATGTCACAAGTCTAAAGGAAGAGATTCTCATCTACATCAGTACAATTGTTTCATTCAGAAGTAAGACTCTGCATTATAATACTTCAGTGTGAAGAGACTGACAGGTCATGTCATTGATTATTTTTTTTAATGGAGAAGTAATAACTGTAGGTCAATATATTTGGGCAATGGATGAGCTGACTTCTTGCTGAAAGAAACTACTTAGGAATAAAAACCAGAGGCTTATTGAGTTGATGAATCTGCAACCTATTTATTATTTCTGCAGGAAAATATGGGCTCCCAGCAGCTGCATTAAATGTTCTGGTATGTGGTGATTTGTCAGTGCTGTGACAATTGCTTAACTGTTTAGGGATCATCAGACACAATATATATTTCATCATTGTACACAATCTACATCAAAAAGGAAATTGTGCTATTACGATGTATCAAACATGTCCAACTTCAGACAAAACAATTTATTCTGATCATACTTGCTTCCACTTGTATTGTATTTTTACAGCTACATCTGGGTATGTACTGGAAAGTGTCATTAAGAGAAAATGGAAGAAACCATTCAGTTCTAACCAAATTCTCACATTTCAAATTGTCTGTTCCAGGAATAGAGGGAAGGCTTGTGATATGTTGTTGAATTGAAAAAAAATCCTCACCTTGCCAAGATTCCTTAAATAAATAATAAACTGTAAACATATTCAGACATATACTGCTTGGCATTAAAACAAAGAAAACTGCAGCACAGAACAGATAGAAGCCAAAACTATGAACAGCTGCAAAACATAGCAGAAATCACAACTGGTATCTAAAATGCAGATTGTCAGAGATAATTTTTAGATATGTTAGAGCTTCTTTTTCAGTGTCATATGGTACTTGGAGATAATAGTATCCCTCATTGGTCTCTGAGAATCTGAAATATTAATGAAAATAAGTGTGCTACAGGTCCTGTGGCAGTGGTGTAAATTCTGCAAATCCCACGGCATGTTAACAGGAAGTGTCATAATGGAATTTAAAATTTATCGTCTGTAAGTGGAGGTACATCAGGCTTGAAAAGGTAAGGTTTGTTTGGACTGAGAGCTTAACACCTCAGTTAGCTAATATTTTTTAATAATAAAAGATCGTTGCAGCCTTTTCTAAATGTATTCACATGTCAGGCTCTGGTCAGCAGGGGACAAAAGCTGACCCCAAAAGATCAGTTCCTCAAGTATCTCAAATTTACTGAGATAGGGGATCTTAATTCTTGTTTCTGGCTTCCTGCTTGAACTCCTGAGATATGTGGCAGTCTATCAAATGACTAAAAAAAATATTACAGTTTTTCACATGTTGTCACCCTAATATCCAAAAGCACTAGGAATTTCTAGAGCCTTGTGGTATGGAGAAAAATCCTGTGTTGTTATCTCCTTGCCAGACACTTAGGTTTAGTGATCCTTCTGCCTGAGCTGAAACTCACCTCCAAGGCTGGAGAAGAAGAGCATGGCTGAGAATTCACCCTGTCATCCATTAAACATGGAAAGGTCCATTGTCCTGTCCTTTGTATTCACCAGTTTCTGAGCAGAAACAAAGCCATACCTGGCTGTTTTCTTCTCTCTCACCAACAACTTCAAATTAAAGCCTTTAAGACCAACTTTTGATATTTTAAAAGTCTTACTGTTACCATCTTTGGTAACTAGTCCTTCTTTTAAACTGTAGCTGTCCATACCATACCTCTAAATGTTCAGGGTCAAAACCTGATTGCGATGGAGTTTTGCAGTGAGGGAGGAGGTTATATCTCGCCACTACAGGGGGATAACTTCAGAGAGGCTGAAAGGAGAAGATAGCTGCTTCTCATATACCCTGACAACTCTTCACAAGTAGTGTCAAGTCCACTTTTGTGTAGGGCTGTGAAAGAAGGACACATACCTTCCACCAGTAGAAGATAGCCATACTGCCTGTGTTCGTGGTTTCACACTTTTGAAAAGACTGTGATTTTTTTCTGTATGAGAAAGAATCACAAACTTCTGATAAATCAAGGCTAAATAAGCGCATAAGAGCCTAGTGACTAGACTTCTCTCAAACTGAAGAAAAGCACCATGATATGATTAAACTATCTGAGACATGAATTGCTGTAAAAGGCAGCCTTTGGCAAGTCATCAAAGCTGTTCCTCTGCTTTCTTTGCATTTCTAAGGATGTAGCTGTAATGATGAGGAATGGAGATTCTGAAGGCTCACTTTCCCTCTGCATATTCCCCTTGCAGCTCTGAAAGCTGGCAGTAAAATACTCTCTGTTAACATCTCACTGTTCATCAGTTCCACTAATGAACAGACTGTCTACTTCGCAAATAATGGCTACTTAAGAATCAATTGATTGTGCTTCATAGTGAAGCGTTGTGCTGCTGCAAATTCTACCAGCTAGAAGATTTTTGGCAGCTCTGGTCTGCAAATCTAGATATCTTTGCAGGTCTTTCTTGACAATTCAGAGAACCTTAGTGAACGGTAACAAGCTCTTAAGTAGCGTTTAAATGTCACATCTCTGTAACAGGAAGATAGAAGCCCAATGAAGCTGAATAGAGATCTGTCAGTTTACCACAAGAAATAGCTTCTGTTAAGATTTGACTTCAATGTTAAGACCCATCTCAGCTATAGACTACAATATTTCTTAACTGCAAATTAATACAATGGGTTCAAATTCAGCTAAATCTGTGTGCTGATACTTTGAATACACCTTCTGTACAGCTGTAAGAACTGATTTTCTTGGTTTTAGTATAATTAAAATCAAGTTATCATATTCCATTTCTGCACACAGATTTGCCTTTATATGTGTATGATAGGTAGATTTTTAAAAGTTCTTCCAAAATTACTTCACTGACAAAAGATGAATACATAATAATCCTAACAAATCAGTAAATGCTACACAGTTAGAGGCCTGAAACTGTGAACCCCCACGTCTTCTTCAGCTCAAAAAGAGTTTGTATTAATACAAGAAGCTAACCCATACTGAGAAGACAATGCAAAGACCATCAGATTAGTGACATAGCATACCTAACATCAATTACAGGAACCCTTAGTGTTAATTCTAATGAAAACATATTTTTCAATACTGAAGGATATGTTAACAAGGAAAGTGATGAGCCCTCTAGTTTAATATTAAATACCACTTTAGTTAAATGCTCAAGTGGTGGTAATAACGCAGAAGATAACAGTTGTCAAAAGAAGATGAGCAATGGCATACAGCACAAACTAGATTAAAATATATTGAAGATTTATGGTTTTCATTAAATATTATTTCTCAAGAATAGAGGCACTCAGTCACATGGTAACAGGGGAGCCAATGACTTTCAAGACTCTGCTATAGGCTGTGCATGTGTCAACACCCACTGCGTAAATGCTTTCTCTGGGTTCATCCACTGGATGTACGTCTCGCAGATTAATCCAGGTAACCTGTATCATAAACCCACAGATACTAATAAATCAGAAAGTTATGGTGTTCTCTGTCATTATCAGCTTCTAGCTGTCTGCCTACTCAGGGTCCAAAGACACAGACATGGGGGTCAGAAAAATATTCTCTAGGAAACATAGTTGTTTGATAGCTGAAACTAACTTGAACTAAAATAATTTAAAATCTCCAAATCATAATCCTTCGGCACTCGAAATCACATAGTCATAACCAACAGGTACAATATTTGGGCTACTTTATAACTTTAGAAATCTGTAAATTTACTCTGGCTTGGCTATACGTCCATGCCCCATGCAAACCTCAGCATCTGACAAGGTCTGACAACCGTTGATCCAAAATTTTAATCTCAGCCTATTATCTGTTTTGTTTTGTAGAGTTAAAACTTAATTACGTGTAAATAAATGTAGCTTATAACTGTCTGAAACAGCTAGGTAGTTGGGTTTGGGGTGTTGGGTTTTTTTGTTTTAAAAGACCTTACATAGTTCAAAGAAAGCTTTGTATCAAACCTTCAGGAAACAGAATTTTTATTATTATTCTTTCCTGTATGTGCTCACTGGGGGAACAGGATGACAGGTAGCACAGGGGAGAGGAAAATACTTTCTACTCAAACTTCAGTCACCACTGAACACTAAGCTATGAGATTTTTCTTCAAACCTCTAAAAGATTTGGGCTAGCCAATTATCTAATGAGTTTCAAAAGAATTGACTGCCTATTGCTTACATATGCTGAGCTGAGAAACCAAGTATCCCATCCCTCACAGAATGGATAAGGAATATCTCTGGGAAGTTTTCAAGCCTGTGAAGCAGATTTTAGCATATTAGGCAAACACAAAGCTCCTCTCACGATGTAAGAATTAAATTGGATAGTCACAGAGCAGCTCTGGAAATGCAGCTGTGTATGGGAAGGTATAAAGCCAGAAAGGCTGCATTGTGGGGGAAAGAAATGATGTGCAATAAGATACACATAACTTTAAAATTTGGGTGATCAGAAGTGAAAAATGGCATTGGTTCTCCAAGTTAGTCCTACATATTTACCTTGAATAGATGTTCTAGGTGAACCTCAGTAAATTCAGGTTAGGGATTAGCCTAAATAGAGAACGGGAGACCCAGCCTGTACTTCACCTTTCACTCTCTGCAAAATGTGTGTTATTTCTTGGGGGCATTGTAAAGACCTGTTAGTAAACATGAAGATCTAGGAGCAAAACCTGCCTTTACTAACCATGGATGCTATCGGCTTTGTTACTGTGCTCCTTCATTGTACTGCAGCACAGGTGATTCCAACTACTTCTTTTCTTTCTGGAAGTTAAAATTAATCTGGCTGCTGTTGACAAACCGTGGAGATGGCTGTGAACTCTCATTGAGACCAATATTTGCTGGAGTTTAGTTCTACCAGCTAAATCCTCTTGCCTGCATTATAGTTTGAATCTGTATACCTGTTCACATGGCAACACAGGTCAGTTTACAAAAGCTAATTATTTCAGGTTCAGTGACTGCAAGGTGTCAATTGTCATTCAGGGCTACAGATTATTTACTCCTCATCACATAGGTCAAAAAGCAGAAGGGGACATTAAAATGAATCCATCAGCAACTGAATTGGCAAGTTCTTCTGAAGTGTCACCCAAAAGCTACAATTAAATCTATGAAATTTTGATCTTGCTATGAGATGACTGTCTTTTGCGCGTTCTTCCTGCACCAAAGACATAACCGGAGTTGCAACAGCCGTCACACAAGTCACTCACCCAGTGGCTGCTGAGGCTCAGTGCAGGCTACCCACATCTGAGATGGATTTTGTGGCAACAAGTTGGTCACCAAAGGTTGCAACTGAAGTGCCCACATTTCCTAAACTGCCTAGCTTAAAATCATCTCGGCAAACAGAAATAGAGGCTGCTATTAAGAAAGGAAGGGTTTTTTTGTATATGTGTGTTTTGGGGTTTGTGGTTTTTTTGTAACAACTTAAATTAGCAGGCCTTGTTTTGAAAGGAATACAAGCTCTGTGCTTTATGTCCGCAGGGATCACAGCTGCACCATGAAACGTGAGGCCAGAGCCAAAGCATCCTGGTATTTTACTTTCCGGCTGCCTCTTCACCCCAGTGCTGTAGCACATCCCAGGGGGTGGCAGAACATCCATAGCAGGACAGGGCTCACTTGTCTCCGTCTAGCGTTGTTCTGGACATGCACCCTTGTCTTGCGCCTGTTACAGGCCGGCAAATACAGGTCTAGCTAACACGCCACAAACGGCAGTGCTTGATGACACCTGCTAAACGGCTTTTTCAAGCCTGTTTTCATAAAGTTCTCAGTTAAATATAAAGCTGTTCCTCTGTCTCAGCTCCTTGGAGCAGTTGTCGTTTAATGCTCCAGCTCTAGCCAAGCATAAGCCATGGCATTAAGAGTCACTCAGTACCAGCACATCTCTTCTCCCTAGCTGAGCTACACCCTGGGAACTCCTACAGGCAGGCACTCATCCAGGAGGGACCAGCAGCAGCACAGAGGTGGCCACACTGTTGGTTGGACTTCACAAGGCAGGGAAGGGCCCTGCAGGCAGCAGCAGGCTCTGCCTCCCCATCATGGTGGGATCTGGTAAGAAGGAGCTGGGAGAGGCCTCGGTGGGGGCCTCACCTCATGCTTGGGAGCGGCCTCGGAGCCTCAGCCCCTGCCCTGTCCCAGCCACCGGCCTCCCCGACCACCCAACCTGCCCCGGCACCCACCATGCCACCACCTCAGCTGGACATCACCAGCTCATGGCCCCCCAGGCCCCTTGCGTGAGGCCAACGTGAGATGTGCAAGAAGATGTGCTGAACTGCATCCCACTAGAAAGGATTTTAAGGGGAAAGAAGCTCTCCTTTAATCTGGCACTGCCGCTCTCAGCGGAAGGGCGGCTGGTAAATCTTTCTAAGGAAGCTGTGACAAGCCAACTGTCCTTACTCACCATCCTGCCCGGGTAATACTCGCAAGGACCACGATACGTGGCTCATTGTTCCAATGCAAAACACACTCTGATGGCTACAGTTGCCTGCTTTGTTTCCCCGCTTTCTGAGAGTGGGAATGATGTTTCTTTCTCCTTATATACCAGAGAGAAACCATCCAGAATCAGGGGGAAAATGCCATCCTAACTTCTTTTCCTGCCAGCCTGGGGAGTGGGAGACGACACGCGCCTCCAGCACGTCTGGGCTGCTGCTTTAACTTCCCACGTGGGAAGCACACGAGTTGCTTGATCTGGAAGAGGTGTCTGGTACATGAGTTTTTATGGCTGTGATTTTAAAATCAGGGTGGGAGAACTGTTTCCTGTTGTGTTTCCTTATCGATGACTTCAACGAGTGACCATTGCCTGTACAGAAGAGTTGCCTTTTTGAATGAATTGTGGTCACTGAACACACACAAGTAGACAAAAAAAAAAAAGAAAATTATTTTTTCAACTACCAGATAAAGGAGTATGGAAATACTGTGGCTGACGCTT
Source organism: Dromas ardeola (assembly GCA_013398915.1). Lineage (NCBI taxonomy): Eukaryota > Metazoa > Chordata > Aves > Charadriiformes > Dromadidae > Dromas > Dromas ardeola. The sequence continues at coordinate 621,884 of VYZM01013524.1, forward strand.
GCTGACACAAGCCGAAAAAACAGACTGTTTCCCTGCAGTGGAGGGAGACGGTCAGTAATTACACTTCCTAAATGAAGTGCTGTCAGCCCAAGTTACAACTTTGCAGCTCTTCCTAAAGTTTCAGACTCAAACTTCCAGATACGATTGCCCCTCTGACACTATAAGCCTGCATTTCAGAATGCCTGAACTACTGGAAAGTAATTGTTCTGCTTTCAAACTGAAACTTTTTCACCCCTGAGCTGGCTGTGAACAAAATCACTCTAAGAAAAGCTGTGTTTGCTGCTAGTATTTGGTATCATGAGATAGCTCAAATGAGAAAACAACCAGAGGTTGACTACTAAACAGCTATTACTTTGCAGGGCGATATTGGGAAATACTCTGAGATTAGATTCTATCCACTATCATGTTCCACTATGAGAAAAAGATGCCTGATTGACCAACTTTCTTGTTGTTGTCCTCCTGTAAGTTTTAAGGCTCTCTTAAAAGACTGATTTTTCAGGCCTAGTGATCAAAAAGTCAAGCATCATTTCGCATTGCAAATAAGTAGAAAACTGATGGATCATGCCTCTGATGTTCCAGTAAGTGTTCTTTGAAAAACCTTGCGGGTTTTTTTTCCTCAAGTCTCCTAAAAACGTTTTGTAAGAGAGCCACTTGAATAGACAGACTTATTCCTTAAAGGAGTATTCCATATTGAAAGTTGATTTTATAAATAGCGTTATGGATGTTTGTAATACTTCAGTCTGGCTGAACAAAATGAACCTCTGCAAAGTGATTAGAAGTGTGCGCTAATGTTATTTTTGTCATTTGTTGACATGTTACTTTTGCTTTTAAAACTGTAGACATAATAAGGATCACTGCACTACCACAATGACATTGTCTATGAGAGAATTCTAGTACTTCCAACTCCTATCACTGATAAACCTCCAAGCTTCTGCTATGACACTTTGCTGGTCAGATCTGCGTTAAATTGCAAGCTTCTCTTCTTGTTCTATCCATTTTTGCTTATTACATCAAATGGTTCTGGAAACTACAATGTCTTCTCTTGGGCCTGAAATGTATTTCGGAGTGCTGCTGCTGGAGGAAACGTTGAGAAGGAGGAAAAAAGGAAGCAAAAGGGGAGAAATTAAATGTATTTTTTTCCTTACTGCAATTCATAATGACTTCACAGGGATTATTTTTCTTTTCTTTATTAAACACATACAGTCGACACAGATTTAACTACAGTAAATGGATATATTCTTTTTCTTACATAAGCATACAATTTTAAATGACCAAATAAAAGGAGAGGCAGGGAAAAGACTTAATGAAAGCTGTAAAAATGAAAAGAGTGTGTGTGTAATCCATTTTTCTTCATTTTTAGGTAGTTATTCTTTGATATGGTTATTATAATTCTAAATTGCACCAGGAAATTCAATTACTTCTACCTAAGATCATGAAAATCCATTAGTAGTATAATGCACCAAGAGCCTAAAAAAAATTGCTTTTCTGCTTAGCTGTTAAATGTGGTTGAAGCGAGTTACCTTTGCAATCGTAATGCTCGACCTGAGATTATCCAGGAAAGCGATATATAATGGAGTGAAGTGAGGGCATGGGAGGAGACTGATTCTTTAAGATGGACTTCAGCCTTTACTAGTGGTTTGTATGGCTACATGTAGAAAAGCTGTTGACTGTACAGCCCCTATTAACATTATATGGTTACTACTGTTCATAGAAAAAATTACTATCATGTGTACAGCTAATGTTTAGTAAATATACAGCCTTTTTTTGATGATGCCGAAATACGAAAAACTAGAGAAAGATCACTTGCTGATAAAAAAATGGGTCCCATTTACTGAAACTTTGGGAAAAAAACGTCCCATGTCCTTTACTACCACCATCTGATCTTTGCTGGATTGCATGTAACAGATTTTTTAAAGGTAAAGATGCTTCTCTCAACCAGCCTGCAGTCTTCCATAATCTTCTCTCATTTTCTGTCCTTTTCCAGTTATATTTTAAAAAGAGAGGAATAAGCTACCATATCAATTTAAAAGGATTGTAAATACCTGCTTCTAACAGTTTTAAACTGAAGTTAGCTCAGTAACAACCTTTATTTATTCCTGTATGCTAGGTCAGGAATAAAATTTTCTTTTTTATGCAGTCCTTTTACCATCTAAAGCTAAACTGGCCCTATATGGTACTACAAGTCTTATGTTTCAGTCTGATTTCTGTCATTCTTTTCACTCATCAAAATGTATCTTTAATAAACTTCTGTATCATACTGAAGGCTATTGCATCAGTTTAGGCTGTTTACAAAGCATCTTCACTAGCAAACTTAATGGTGAAGGATGACTTCAGGCTGAATATATCAACATTGTACTATAAACAAAGGCTCTCAAAGGGCTTTACAATTCCACTTTCCCGACCGTAGGAGCAGAGCACCTTACTCCCCTAAGTCCCTTTAGGCATTTGCAGACAACAAAGGACATGAACAGCAGTACGAATGGCAATAACTTAATTCACAGCTGATTCCAATTGCTGCCAGTGGGAGGCTGGACATGATAAAGCATTAGCAATTTTCATCTGTTAGTACACTTAGTGTTTCATTCAGAATCTCTGTTTGGGGAGGGAAAATGTACTGGAAATTTTCTAGTGTTCGCTCATTTGGCTTGCTACACGTGAAACTGTCTGGTTCGCATTCAGAAGTGGTCATTTAAGCGTACATCTCATCTGTCTGCAAATGTGACCCTTAGCTATAACTTTACTTGCAGGTTAATGTCACACTGATGTTAATGGAAAACATTCATGCAGCCCAAAGCTGAGATTTTCAGGCTGAGGCAAAACAGCAGCTGTTTGCATTTGGAAAGGTGTCTTTGCAACCAAAACAGACAAGTGGTTTTCTCTCTCATACTTACGTACTAAGAGGTGACCGTACTTATATAACATCAGGCACTTCTAAGTTAAGAATAACAGAAAAAAATTGTCCGTTCAAATCCAATTCATCCTTAGTTATAGTTCTTAAAACAACCTGGTCATATCCTACTTTCAGCAGGACCACAGGCTCATTGTGCCCTTGTTTGGAATATGAAAAAGGGAGTTGCACTGAACAAAACCTGTCAGTTGCAGTTCCTGTTTGATGCTGATTTTGGAATCAATCTACAATAAGGCCAAAAGGAAAAAAGCTTTTTTTGGTTAAAGAGGCTGCTAAATACCCCTCTGGAGATTCTCATTCTGCAGCAGAGTTCCTAAAAGGTGTTGGGAGACTTCCTCAAGAATAAAGTTTACGTGAATATTCACTAATAGCATGTTCCCTATATTCTACATGCCTAAACTGGTCTAACTACATTAATGCTAACCTGAGATTCTCCAGAATCAGGATGCTTTTGAGCAAACCAAAAAAATATTTTGAATAACACAAGTGTTCATAGTAGTACTGGGAGTATAGTTCCTCAGCTGGAAACCAGTTGCAATTGATCATAGACTCCACCTACAAGGCCTGTTAAATATATAAAATGTGCAAATAGTCTAACAAATTAGATTTTTCATTGACAGTTGTAAAACATCCCCGACGCTTTTAATAAGTATTATTCTCTGGATGTTCTACATCAACACTGATGTTTAATGTGGGACCTCTCAGAATATTCTGTTTTCATTACTAAAATCATATAGCTCACATCATTGTCAAAGCTATTCAACAAAGAACTTGTGGATGTCCTTTCGTTAAAAAGGAATGACCCTGATGTAAGCAACAAGGTGCTTGCTGAAATTTTCCACAAATGCGGATATCAGAATGTGCTTTAACATCTGATTGTGCACAGCATTGATGATACCCCAAATTTTTTTTTTTTCAAATTATTATCCACCTACTGTAACTCAACTGCTGCCCCTCCCCTGGAATAGTTATTAAATTTCTGTGGTACATTAGCTACAAACTAAGATTTATTATAATTTCCTTTATTTACCTTTAATTTTTATATTCATTAGAAATCTATATTTTTCTTAATACTAGGCCCTTTTGTTCAGCAGTCTTTTTTAAAAGTTCTACTTGAAACAGAAGATAATTGGAAAGAAGATCAGAAAGTAAAAGTAACAGAAAGACTGCCAAATGTTACTTCTATTATGTGCTACAAGGATCTCAACTAAGGTTTGGTGCAGAACATTATCAACTGGAAAGCTTAACTTCTGAGATTAACTTCACCATTGCAGTAGCCATGTGTATGTTACCATGGAAGCGTACTTGAGAGGGAAAACTCAGATGCAGAGAGGGAATTAACTCTCCCAATATAGCTGGAAATAACTTTTACAATGATAACCTTCTTCTTACATAAAACTCTTTGTGAGACTGTAAATCCAGACCAATAACCATTTCATTATTAGCCCCAGTAGCAGGATAAAGTGGCAATAATCCACCAGCTGTCTATAGAATTGAGCTCATTCTGTAAAATGGATCCCGGGCAAAGGCTCACATTTAGGACAAATAGGAAAAACCACTCTAGTAGAAAAGTGCAATGCCAAATCACACATTAAAAAACAACAAGAAATGCCAATATAATCGGCAAAGTATTCAGGTGGGGGTGGGTGGACAATCTATGTACAAAGACGTGGTTTTGTCATTTAATTTTACCTCTTCATGATTTCAGTCAGCTTTGATCCTGGAAATGTATATTTCAGTAGTGTTCTAATGTTCTGGGGACCTAATACTTCAGTTAAATTAAGTTTAAGCTGAAAATGGCCAGAATATTATATAGCTAAAGGTGCAGAAGTACAGTTGGCATATTTTCTTCAAAGCGCAGTAAATTTAGGTTTCTAAGTGCTTTGAGATAACTTCACTGCCAGTCTAAGGGAAATTTGAAAATGGTTAAAACAAATCTAAAATACTACTCTGTAAATATCTTGCTGAAAAGGGCAGTTTTGATTGGTGGTATTGTATCATATTTCTCATGTGTCATTTAGAAAATTTACTTATATTTGCTTATCTTTGGAAGATGTTGAGCATCTCTCCTTTAGCATTGCTATCTTAGCTGGTAGACCAGACCGCTGCTAATCTCTCAATTTACAATCCATTCTCTGAGCACTTAGTCATGGGGCTTGAAAATGACCCTTACTTATTGGAAACAATTTGCTCTTATACGGTGTTCTCCAATACAGTCCATTTGTTAGAAGGGTGCAAAGGCAGTCCATTTGTTATTTGCTATGCATATTAACCTACAGAATGTGTTGAACATGTTTTAATTCTATTTAGTCTTCCAGCGTTGATCTAGCTTCTTGTATTCTCCTCTCTCGTCCTCAGTTTCTGGCTGGTAACTGAATACCCTCTAACTTTAGTGAGATAAAGGTTACAACTGTACATCAGGGCACAAATCTGGCTAAAAGCTGAAGAATTTAGGGGAAAGGACTGAAGTGTAATACTTTATTTCCATCAAATAATCTAGAGTATATGTTGTATCGGCCCGTGCTAATGGAGACAGAGCTACACTTCCCAGTAAATCCAGCCACACATCCTATAAAAAAAGGTATTTTTTCTCTTGTCTACCACTTATACTGAAATGTGTTTGCTTGCCTGATCTCAAAACAAAACAGAGCTTAAATCACTACAAAGAAGTATTTAATCACTCTAATATCGTCATCAACAGGAACTGAGCTAGACAGTTGGCAAAGACAAATGAGTCACAAGACAAAACTTAAAAGAACTGGAACAAGGAACTTTAAAAAAAAAGAAAAGAATAAATTTCTCTCCCTTTTTATAACAAACATGAGACTAAATAGCTGACAGAAAGTGTTGAGATGTTTGGTAACTTCACAAATATTTTTCTACTTCAATTCTCTCTGTTCTGCTGTTTCATTCCATTGACTTTGAGTCTATCACTAAAGTTGAGCTGAGGGTCCTTGTGGCCCACAGCATTATCTGCTGCCTAGGAATTGAGAATGAACTTTCTAGCTGACTGATGGCTGAGTCTGGCATAGCTTAATCAAATCACAAGTCATAAATAGAAGCACTGGGGGTCATCTAGAGCAACCTTCTGCTCAAAGCCAGGACTACTGCTGACTCTGGGTCAGCTCTGGCTATGTCCAGTGAGGTCTTCAAAACCTCCTACAAAGGAGATGCCACAGTCTCTCTGCAAAACCTGTTCTTGTGCTGCCCTACTCTATTAGTGAAAAAGTTTTTCCGAACATGAACCTCTGAAGGAACAATTTGTGACCGCTGCTTCCTGTTGTATCATTTGGCACTACCAGGAGGTGTTTTTCCCCATAACCTTGGTACCGGTCTTTAAGAAGCTGTCCATGCCCTGCTCTTTAAGTAGCTGTACACTCCCCTTAGTCTCCTCTCAACAATTTTAACCACTCTAGCTCCTTCCACCTGCCCACAGCCTCTGTCCATCATGGTTGTTCTCTGCAGGACCTTTCCCCATTTCTCCACATTCTTTTCCAACTGGGAGGCACAGGACTGGATGCAGTGTCCGAGGGCAACCACACCAGTGCTGAGCGGAGCAGGGATAATCACTTTCCTAAGTCTGCTGGCCATCTTTCTCCTAAAGCAGTCCAGTGTTTCATTTGCCTAATTTGCAATGAGAGCTTAATTTAATACATAGTTGATTGAATAGATTCAGAAGAAATTGGGTATGGATAACAAGAAAAGAACTCTAAGCAGCTGAGAGCACACTAACTGGGATGCCAGCCTGGGGACACAAGATGGGTTTGTCAGGAGTTTCAGCTAGATGGAGGAAGGGTGACATCTGTGATCAGAATGTTACAGGGACACAGAAGGTATGAAACAGAAGTGAGGAGACTGAGGAATTTTTTAAGTTAAGTTATTAGTGTTCCTTCAGTCGAAATTTGCACAAGGCTGCTATTTAACTTTGAAGACTTTTGTTCATATCATGAAAGTGCAAATAAAAGAAACTAGATTAGTGAAAGCATTCTTAAATTGACAAGTCAGTATGGGAGGCTCAGCTTTTTTGCCTGAAGACAAATCACTGGAATAAATGCCTTTAATATTATGCCATTCTGTAAGGCCATCAACTGCATGATAGGATGGTTTTTGGTAGGTCTGCATTTTGACATCTTCTATTTCTGCATTCTGCTGTGAAGTGTTTCCAGAAATGATAGTGAAATCAAATTGTGGAGTCAAGTAATGTAAATCTGTAGGAAGAGGAGTATATCAAAGGCAGACACCTAAGGTGCTGGTGCAGGAGTGTGCGATGTCATAGTTGTGGTCCTGGTGACATCTCTCCGGGTCATGTGTTTCTCGTACCAGGGAGTTTTGATATATGTGATGGAACATTTATGATGTAAGATCACACATTTGAATTCGAAATCTCTGGGTTTTTTTCACTTGGTACTGAGAGATTCAATTCTCACTGGTAATGACAGATGACAAATGACAGTTCTGATAAGGAAACTTGGTTCCTTGCAAGATGAGGACTGCAAAGCAGGAGTGAGGCACAACCTTTATAACAAAATATATAAAAAGATCTGCTCCCCCTCTCTTTTTTCTCTTTTGCATTTCTACCTAAAAGAGATGAAATAAGCAACGTACACACTAACAGCTGTCAGGAAAAGGGGAGGGGAACAAATTGGAACACTTGAGATTTGGATTTGGGATGATTGCTTATCTGTAGTTCCTGTTCAGCATTATGTCTGAGGTTTGTGTTGGGCAGAAAGCCACCCAGGTCTATGGCATCTCAAAAGCCAGGTCTAGTTGTCTTGATGTGGACATTCAATGTTAAATCACTGAAATTGCACAGGCAAATGGTTATTTTTCTTCAATTTCTTTTTTAATGACTAAACTGCTATTTTTCACTTGAAAGCTGGTAAGATGACATTTTAAAACTGACCACTCCAAACCAGAGAAAACAGAACTATGGTACAGTCTTGGGTGCTCTTTTTATAACTGAAGAAATTATTGTTCTTTTTCTTAGGCAACAGAGCAAATTAGTGGCAGATTCAAGACAAAACCCAAACACATAACTATACTGACTCATTCTTACTGTTTCCGTAGACAACATAGGTATTCATAGGATACATGCGTTCTGCTTAACTGTTCTAAAGGGTCAAGGGTTCTTCTAGCAGATAAACGTAGAAGATGGTCTCTGGATTATTCTTCCCCATGCACCTATACTCTCTTGGCAGATCAATATTTACAGAACGAGTTATCCCATAGGAGAAAAACATTTGACTAAGCAGTCCTTGACACTGTGAGTAGCCTGGTCCCACTGAGTGCTGGAACCAGCGAGGGAGCTGCTAAGACAAAAGTGTTTCCATTTCTGCTTTGTTGTTATTGTTATTGTACTAGTCTCTTCACCCACCTGAGGCATCCTGAATATTAATCAGGCGCTTTTGCTTGATAACTCAGTGTGTTGAGCTGCTTGAGCTGGGTATAGTGAGCGTGATTAATCTCCATTCAAATCTCACCAAGACCTGCAGTTAATAGTAACTGTGGCACTGAGCTTATTAATTCATGTTTACAGAATGTGAACCACATAGCTAGATGTTTCTACTAAAAGAGTTAAAGACTTATCCTATACTGACAAAGCTGGAGTCACTCAGGTAGAGATGCTTTATTTTACTTTGTCTTAATGAGATATTTTCTTTATTGTGGTACTAAATCTTCATCATAATCAAGACCTCTGTATGCAAAATGACATCCAAATAAACAAGAGTCAGTTGACAATTCATGTGTAGAGACTAAGACAAGATAACAAATAAACATTTTGAAGAAAGTTACTCAGTAAAAGTGAGACAACAGTAGACAAGCAACAACTTCATCTCTACTTGAGTATGGAAGAGCCACTGCTTCCCAGGGGAATTATGAGGCAGGATTTGGGTGAGGCCAGTGAGGTGGGAGTAGATGCTTAGAGAGCTCCTGCTCCTCCATGGGGTCAGTGGAGATCACCAAGAGATAGAATATTGAAAATGAAGCAGATTTGGTGACAGCAACCTTCCTGGTGGAACAGAAGACTGGGTGATTTTTAATCTTTTTCTGACCAGCAAGTCTATATAGCATTGTATCCATTTAAGTTAGCCTGTGTCTTTGGGCTGTTATATAAAGTACAACAGAGTGTTTATCTCAGTCAGATCTCACGAAGTTCAATACTTCTTTTTCAATAGAAGAAGAACGCATAAGTGGACAGTAATGTACCAATCCTGAAAATGAATCAAGAGCAAGGACAAAAATGAATATATAGAAGAATAGGAGCAGCAAGTGGGTTTCATCTAAATGGCACAGGCTGAGGCTGTGTTGTAATGAGTTGTAATTCAGCAGAGACCTTCTGCAAATGAAACAGCACTCAGTCCTTAACAGTCTCATATTGTCTTCTTTTCCAGATAGTAATATGGATGGTAGTGTTCCAGGACAGGGTCTCATCTGTACTTTCACAAGGATTATGGTCTGTGTGCAGAGGGATGGAAATACACGTCTGAGCATTGCTGACAAACCACACACCGTATCTAATACCGTAAATGTTGTATAGAGTCCAAATAGATTTTGGCACTTCCAGTTTTCAGGAGTTTGTACTAACTGAATTAATTTGAAAGGGAAACTCCTTCTTACCTTGATACAGCTTGCTGAGGAGGCACTGAGGATGAGGTTTGGGCAGAGAAGCAAAGCCTATTAAAAATCATTAAAATGAACAGTCTTGATGAGGAACATATTGCTTCTGTGAGCTGATGAGAACTCTGTGTGGGAAGTTGTCTGCGATAAAGCAGTAGATAATGTATTCTTAAATGGGAGATCAGGAGTCTGCCTAGCAGAACAGGCAATCAGCAGAAATCGGCTATTAATCTTTGAAACTCTTCTCGCTTGGAGAACAATTTTCCATATGTGAAAATGCTTCTCTACATGCCCTGTCAAGGTAGAAGCGAAACCCTTCACTCCTCACTATTATAGGGGGCACTGTAAGTTTCTCCCCTTGCTTCCTAACTAACTGAGAGCTCAGCCTGGGGGAGAATTTACCCAGGAGGGGCAGAGTTGGGCAAAGGAAATCCATTCTGTAATAACTCCTGCTGCACAGTGGAGTCCTTTTGCCTTCTGCTTACTAATCAAAGTGCTCTACCAATAAAAAAATATGTCTCCCTCAGGCTATATCTGCTTGGGAAGGATGGTCAGGTTAAGTTCAAGACCTGTGATTTGATCAAGGCCAGTTCTCGTTGCAGCTATGCCAGCGCAAACAGCTGCTCTCTCTGCTGCCTCCCAGAAGCCCTTCCCCATGCTCTGTTGCAGGTATGTTTGCCCTTACTTTGCATTGCTGACCCAGACTTGGTCTTGCCACCTTAATTTCTCAGCCTGCCTTCAGAACTCTCTCAAGTCTGCAGCTTCACCTGGCGATGGCTGGACTGTGACCAACCCCGGGCCCCAGCCATGGTACCAGCCCTCCTTTAGCTTGGCTTACTGGGCCATGGTGGGGCCGCCCCTCATGGGAGAGGAGAGAGGACAGTATGGTCCTGCTGGCTTGTGGGCGCCCGCTGCCTCACCTGGCTTGTGCCCAGCGGCTTGCACTGACCCCTGACACACGCCTGCTAGCAGAGTTGTTTGCATGAGCTTCTCCTAACCCATCAAATGGGAGGTCTCTGGTGATTTTTGTTCTTCCTGGCTAGGCTAGTTTAGGGGAATGATGAGCTCAGTCTGTGGAGAGCAATGGTCTCTCAGGTGGGGAAACTGGTGAGCAGCTGGTGGCACACTAAAGTCAAAGCTGTGTTCACTGGCACATCCCTGCCAAGAAGAGGATGTATCTACACCCCGATCCCCAAACTGACAGAAAGTGTCTTCTCAACTGCTGCCTAACCCAGGGAACCCAAAGCCAGGTGGCTGGGGGTGTTCCCCAGGTACCAATGTCCACGTAAGCGTGTCCAGAGCTTCCCCACTGAGAGTTACTTGATGCTCTCATTTAGTCCTACATGTACAGGTCCTAGACGTTCCTCTGCATCTCCCCTCAGGGTGCCTGTCTGGACATTGTTTTTACTGTGTCTAAGATACCAACTAGAATACACAGCTCATAAAATGCAGCTGTGGCTAGTTCCTTTTAAAACCACAGGAACTGATACTTTTGTTAAGTATAACACGTGCACCAGAGCATCAGGCCATGGGGTTCAAACTTGCCTGTATCCCAGGGATGAATTTCCATTCCCGATGCCCAAATCTTTTTTTTTTTATTTTTTAAAGTTTTTAGAATTTGCATTTCTATACAAAGTGTGGGTAAACGTGGCTCATTGTATTACTTACCTTTGAGTATTAAGACAATGTTAATTTTTGCTGCCACCTTACTACACCAAATAAGACTTGCTCTTCAGTCTTGCAGATCTGAAAGTAGGCTGTGTTTCCTGGTACTGTGAAAGAGTTTCAGAGGCTCTCAGACAGGAATGCTTATTCTCACTAATGGAAACAAGATATGAAGTACGAGAATTAGGTCTATATCCCCAAAGGATTGTGTGTGAAGTGACCTGTACAAACATTCTGCAGCAGAGTTTGCAATGTATCATTTACTGGTGCACAGCAAAACCAATTATTTTCATTTATGCTTCTTTTTAAAAAAGAGGTGTAACAGCACTCCAGTGTATATTCTGAAAGAAACGTGCTGAGAACTTTTATTTTTTGAGGGGTGAGACTCATGTGCTACTTCGTTCTGAATATCTAATAAAAATATTCTCCTCCCACCTTATCCATTTTACTGTCTCTCAAGTAATTTGCATTGTTTCTCATTCTACTACTGACTTTCCAGCCAAGTTTCATAATAAAATTCAAGCCAGAATGAAATATTTCTGCAGATAAATATCAGGAATTGAAAACAAGTCTGCTTAGTTGCACCAGTACTGCACTCCGTCATAGGTGTCACTACAATGTATAGATATTCTTCAGCAAGGTGAGAAGTCTAAAGGTAGTAAAGCAAAATCATTTTCAACTGTCTGCAGAACTGCATGCAGTTTTGCAGCTATCCCATCGCTAACACATAATCTACCAATAGAGCTACCTCAGTGGAGATAAAACATAACAAAGCTATACTGAACAAAAGTCAGTCAGGTTGTAGGAAACTGTGCATACATAGTTGGAAGTTTCCACATTATTAACTCCTACTGTCTTTCAGTCTTTGGCATACAATTTACCTAACCAAAGTGCAAACAAATTATTTTTTTTTTAATTTTCATCGTGGGCTGTTTTCAGCTGCTGTACACAAAAGAACTCTTACAAACATATTAGCCTTCTTCAGCTTTTTCTAAAGTGTCCTTAACTCTTCAGGTAGTAAACAAGATTATTTTCTTCACACTCCAGTGGATGAGATGATATTGCTTTGTGCTGGCTGGCCAATCTACATGGGGATAAAAAACGTAACAGAGCTCACCTTCAGCACATTGATGTAAATGTTGAATGCATTGCTATAGCAACAACCCAAAATGAAGAATTCACTAGTTCCTCCCACCGGCATCTCTTACATTTCTCAGTGTTTTGGAGGGGAAGGAGACAGATTTTGCTGTTCTTGTTCAGCAGCAGGCTGAAAAAAAATTGGCCCCCTTGATACGATCCAAGATGGGCTTGGGCATGTTAGTATTACCAGACTTCAAACTCAGACACCTGCAAAAGCAATTGAGAGCCCTGTGACTCTGCTGAGCCACCACCTAATCCCAGAGAAACCTAAGGCCTGTTAAAGCCCGTATTTCGTAAATGCCTAAAGAGATGAAGATTTGTGGCCCTGCAGAAAAGGCTGTAGCTCCCCCATTGGTGCTGCCCGGGCTGGTGGGGAAGCTCTGGGTCACAGGAGCTATTTATACAACAGCATTGATGCAAATCTACTGTTTCCCCCCCACACCTAGCACAGCGGCCCCTCCCACTTCTGAGGATGCCCCGGTTGCCTTTATGCAGCAGTGCCGTGCTGTCCGGAGTTGACCGCTGCTCTCTAGGGAGCTCAGCTGCCTGGCTCACTGGCAAATTAAATAGTTGAGATCGCTTGACTGTACTCCTGAACACGATTGTCTCAGTCTCGCATACTCCTGGAGCGTGATGCTTGGAGATCTCCATCAAAACGAGAGGAAATTGAAAAACACAAGTGTCTGTTGATTAATAACTCACATCTTTTTCCTCACTCTTATTTAACGTGCCCATCAGCAAGAAGGCACCGAATGTGGAAAAGGGGAAAGAGGGGTGTTAGATGTGTTAATCTAGAAAGAAATGAGGCCTCTCCACCTCAGAATTAATATTAAAAGACAGCATTTCTGAATGACTTGGTCGTACCTCTGCTTTTGTATCAGGAACTCAGATGCCAGGCTCTTGAGCAAATCTTGACTTTGCAGGTGCCTTTGCTAGTTAAAGATATTACCCTCTTTCACCATCCATGACTTCAAGGTGAAATCTAAATCAACAGCGGTAATAGCTAGATCAGAATTTTTGTGTTTCCATCCTCATTAAAGAAAAGAGGTTTTTAAAACTCCATGCAAAGGCTTTTTTAACAGCACCTGATTAATTGTGTTCAAACGTAGACATCAGCTTTTGAAAGAAATATATTCTTCCAGTTTTAATTCAGTGTAGAACTGAACTCCAAAAGCATGACAGCAGCAGGAAAGCAGAAATCCATGTTTGACTAAGCCTTGGAGAGTCGCAGACTGTAAAGTACAGGACTGCTAAAAGTTACACGAGCTGTTGCAAGCACACGTAGTGTCTGCAGTTGATTTGTAAGGAGGCTGTGGCAACAGGGAGCAAGGTTTTCAACTTCAAAATACGAGGCTCCATACTTCAGGGGACACCAGGGCCAGACTCTATTTCCTGTTCTGTTAGTTGCCTAATGTTTAGATCAAATGAGGTACGTGTTGGATCTGAGCTTTCCATGCTTTCTTTTGCACTCCTCTGAAACAATAGCAGTTCTTGCACCGGCAGAGGCATTGATGTGTTAACCTGTGTCAGGATTCTTCCACCAGCAGAGAGATAAGAAATGTTATCAGCACGTTCAGTGATGCTGTGATAATGAGGTCGAAGCACAGCAGCAAGGAGAGACCAGAAAGTGGGGCTTTTTTGGGTTTTGGGTTTTTTTTGGGGGGGATGTCTTTTTTTGTTTGTTTAGGGGTTTTGTTTTTGTTTTTTTTTTTATGTGTGTGTGCGTGAATGTGAAAAATAAATTGATTATTTGAGCAGTTCAAATGCTCTAAACCATACCATTTCTGGGGTAAAACTGAATGAAAGGACCTCATCTTGAAGCGCCAGTTGGTGGAATATCCTTCATACCTACTCCACAGCCCAACCATTAGGATGGTTCCTACTGAATTCAGTAAAAACCTCGGTCTCTACATCCTGATGTTACTTGCCTACACTTCTCACCTTGTGCAATGCATGAGGAAAGCCAGATGCTTGTGGAAAATCTTGCAGTATGAGCAGCAAATCCAGTGACCTTTAATGCATGATTAAATATCCCCAAATAAACCTATTAAATGTATCCAAGTAAACAAAGCTGAAACAGATACTCAGAAAATAAAGATTGTTTTCTACATAGAATGCTCTTCCCCTCTTTCACATCATAAATGTTCTAGAATTGTCTTCTTTCCCACTTCTCAGCATATTCACCAGATACAGGTTGGGTTTCATAATAGACACTTCATCCCCTCACTGCAGCTCCAGTCAACGTCAGTTTAAAGCAAAAATGGAAACACCTCTTTAGGATTAATTGAATTAGTGGCTTATCTGCTTCAAAGAGCTGACATTAACAAGGGCTGTGAATACATGAGTGGGACGAAGGATGCTTCCTATTGTCCTCATCAGCCAACTCACCATACTTAAGAGAGCTGCCTTGCTCAGCCTTTAACCCATGATAGAAGCAGTTCTGAAATGAAGGTGTACAACACAACAGCTCAGCTTCTGGAATGACTGACTGATAAGGGCATGTTTGTTACTTTTTCTGATGTCTTGACTCATGTTATGCACTTAACATGTACTTAACTTCTCCTTGCTCCAATGGAACACTGCAGTTTCATTCTAGATTCAGAAGACCTATTATGACACCCTGGTTTAGGAAAAAAAAAGCTGGGGTTCAGTTTTCTATTTGTTTCAATATTTCTCTATAACATAAATGCTTTTCTCTTACCCTAGGTAGTCACCTTGTGTGTGGAGGGGGGCAGAAACTGTGTTTTCACTTGACAGCTTCCATAGATTAAGTTTTATGAAGTTATCATATAGGTCATAATAAATATATTGTCAGTGTGACTGTTTGTTTTATCTGCAGTAAGGCATGAGGAAAAAACTTGATATGCTGTTGTTTATATAGAGATCTTCTCTTGCATTTTTAAGGGGTTTAGAACAAGCACACACTGATTTTCCGCAGTTTAACTGTAGTATGGCTAGAGGTTTTCGAGCTAGTGCTAATCTTGCTAACACGAGTTAACAGCAAATCTTTTAGTACCTGGTACACAAATCTGCCAGCAACCCTGGCAGCATGCCCTGCTGGCTGGCTCGTGCAGAACTCTGTGTCACCACAGTGTAACACATGAATCCGCTGCAAAAAGTAACCACCCAGACTTGCTTGTAGGTATGTCTATTTTTGCTCTCAACAGCACCTTTAAATTGAGGTGAAGATACTCTCTGGGTGGGGGTGGGCACATGCAATAAGGTGTCCTGGCATCTTCATCAGAATTTTTTCTAACTGAATTCCACGCAACCGTTTTTCTTACTGCTTTACAGCTTTTTCAGGCTTGTGACTGATGAAGGAGTCTCACGGGATTACAGAAGACTGGAGGAAACCGAATGCCCTGGCTTGAAGCATATTCAAACCACAGTTACCCAGCTGACCCACGGTGTCAGGCTCATTTCTCCTTTGAGAGAGAAAACTGATTTTGTTTCAGATTTGTCGGCTTTTTAAAGACTAACGTGGATGCATAAATTAGGAATTGGTTTGGCGGTATTGGTTCACTTCAGGTCTGAGATGGACTACCAGGGCTACAAAAATCACAAATTTATAAGGCTACTGATAGCTTTTGTATATTTGCTGTGTGGCTAATGTTGGTCATCCTCTTGTTTCCAGTGGGTGGGGGTTGCATTCCTCTTGTCTTTGCCAGACATTTTCTCTCCGTGACATTCTGTTTCTCAATGAAATCAAAGCGGTTTTTCGAAGTGAGCAAGCATTACAGGAAAGACTCTTATTGGGCAGTTATTTTTCATTTTGAAGAATCTTTCCTTTATATAAAGCAACTGGAATCTTGATACGTTGTGTCTGTATTGACAGTGTTTGTCACAAACACTAAAGCTCTTGTATCATGCCTCAAGTACTCCAACACCATCTCTTCAGTGTCAAAAAAAAAGCCTTACAAAAAAAAAAAAAATATAGTCTTGCTTCATGAATACCTAACTGTAACACTTTTGCAAAGATATTTTTCCAGACAGTTACTCAGCACGCTTCCTTTGAGATGTCTGAAAATTTTTCTTCAGAACAATAGGCTATAATTTGACTCTGAACTTCCATCTTCCGCCTGTAACTACTCAAGTTGTCTCATGCCATAGTTGAAGGCTCTTAAAGATACTGACAAGCACTCCGAATTGTCTAATTTTCTTCATCTTTTGCTAGCATAGGAGAGTCCTGGTGCATACAGAGGGGCTTTTTGGTATCCCCAGAATAACCACATTATCCCCAGAAAAATAGGCTAAATATTGTTATTCAATGTGCTTTTTGAGACTGCCTGTCTATTTTGGGAAAACCTTGTTTTGGTACAATCCCTTATTGGTATCTCTCCCAATTCTATCTGCATCTTTCAAGTATTTACAGACATTTACAATAACCTTTAGTCAGTCAGGATCTGACTAAATTTTTAGCTGTAAGATACTGCTGTGGGCCAAACCTGCGCTGGAAATAAAGAAAACCTGGATGAAAAAGGAGGCCTTGGAAGATGTGTTGAAGAACTTCTCCCAAACATTGTCTATTCATATGGGTCAGCATCATTCTCCTAAGCAGCCAGCTATCTCACAGAAAGGGCATCATGTTGCTCTCCTGTAGTTAGGAAAGCTAAAACCCTCAGTAGGTTATGTACAAATGTACCAACGTGTCACATCATCACTCTCTACACAGCTTTAGAGGGCCAGCCATGACCTGCCCTCATATTTTTCACCTCTGTTCTCATAAATAAACTGCTTTTATCAGCTTTTGTTGTTCTTTTCCTATTCCTTCTAGTCTGCAAGTAAATCCCTGAGTACAAGCAGCCAAGAATGAAATCCGGAGGCCTCCTCAGTCTTGGCAGAGCCCTCTAGAAAGACACCTCCTAGGTTTAAGGGCACTGGGCTTTATTTTTGTACCTCTTGGGCTATTACATCACTGCATCACATTACAAATGTAAGCCTGATTAGTTTTTAACATTGCTTTTATTGCCTGGCTTGACCTACAAATATGCTTTCCAGGAATACAGTTAATTGGCACTAATGTTTTACACCATTTTGTAAATGTTTCTGACTGTCCTAATCTATGCCCACTAGCATTTTGGCTGTCACAGGCAAGCACAGCTTCTCCAAGCTTAGAAAAGTTCTATTTCTGTAACATCCTATTAATTAACTCCGCAGATCATGAATAAAAATGTCAAAGAAGGCCATCTATCACAGCAGACTACTCCTGCACTTCACACTGTTTAAGTCAGCTGCTCTCAGTTTCTTAGTCTTTTAGCTAGATTTCTGTCCATGTATAGCATTTTTTGCTGTAGCAAAAATAGCATTTTTGTCCAAACTTATTTGAATTCTCTTTCAAGCTACTCTTTTAAACCTAAATGTTTGAATTTTTGAGATGTTTGATATTGCCATTGTTCCTTTAACTTACTAATTTCAATATCAAGGAGCCAGTGGATTGTTTTGTGAATGCTTTCCTTAAAATTCCATCTCAGCATGTTTTACTCACCCATAGGGGTTCAAAGATTGGGGTTTGAGTGTAAAATAACTTTTCTTTGTACATACACTGCCTACTTTTTGCAGCATCTCCCTCAGTGTACCATGCAAATACACTGCTCAAAGTAAATAGAGGGACCTAGAAGTGTATTAGGAAATGAAAGACTTACAAAGAAGAGATATATAATACTGAATTTACTGTACTTATGGTTGAGGTTCTTGGCAATTTTCCTTCCAGCATGACACTCTACAAATGTTAAGTGCTTTATCAATATTAACAAAAGATTATGTTTGATTTAGCTGCAGAAGAAAATTTCACAGACACTGAAGAACAGGGTGTTAGTTAAAAGGGAAAACTAATTTATTGGGATCTTGGCCTAGGGTAACACTCTCATGGGGGAATCAAATCTCCCAAATAGTGTGATCAGTCACTGTCCAGTACTGATGTGAACTCCCCTAGCAAGGGTCCTTGCAGCATCATTCTTAACTAGATCAGGAGGGACTCCCTGAAGTACTGCTCTGTTCATTTTTGATACTCCACCAAGCAGTAGCCCTGTATGACCAACCCAGCACACGCATAATTCATCACTGATGCTGTATCTTAACTACTAATTGCAAAACATCAAATATCATACCTATATACAAGACTGTCCTATGTGATCATTTCTGCAGGGACATTTTCCATTGACTGTTGACAGATGTCTTATCTATACGCAATTTGACCAACATTTCAATAGAAACCATGTAGGGGAGTCTTTGAAACACTCCACCTGGGCTGTTAATCAACACATTTAAATATACAAACTGGACTAGGTGCAGCAAGAGCTCCCTGGAGGAGCTTCTAGTACTACCTGAAATTTCCAGTCGGGAGCTCCTGTAACAGCTGGCCAAGTGCTCAGTTGTGAAGGTTCAGTCTATGACCTAGTTTGCAAAGTCGAGTCATTGCCTCAAGTCAGACCCGTATTTCATATAGAGAGAGAAGTGGCTGCGTAGTCGCTGAACCACCCAGGGAATTAAGGGCTGGAGTATACTGGGTCTGTGTACAGTCACAGCTGTGATACTCAGCAAGATTGCAAGTATAACTAAGGAACAAACCTGATTTTCATACTTACTACACACTTTTTAATTAAGTTCCATAGTTCTTTACACAAGATTTAAAACTGAAGGACAAAGGGTGCATCTACTTGGTAATCATGAAAATATGATTGAAACACACTTGGGCTAGCTGAAACACTAGTAAATGTGGTACACCTAGTGGGGCTAATTACCCAACTACTACTCTGCTGCATGAAGAAGTTTTGTAACCACTTCTTAGCTCTATGCTGTGATAGCCCAACCGCTGATGGAAGCGATAATTGTAGTAATAAGAGTCTAGTGAGCATGATAACAATTACACAAATCTATTTCACATGTTAGACTCTTAAATACCGAACTTTTCCAGAGATACAAGTAAATACTACTGTCATAGACAGGCCTAGAAGACCTCCAAGTCATTGCATACAGTCAAAATGTCAAATAAATAGCGTTATTGATTTGGAGGGGGTGGAAGGGGTGGCTTCTGTGCCTCAGAGATGTAATGTCATTATTTAACCTTTTGAAACAAAAGATGCTCTGAGCATAAAACTTGTAAGTCATTTATTCAGAGAAATATGCTGTGGAGAGGGAAAGGCATAAAATTTTATCACGTATTTGAACTTGGGACTCAAGTAGCATTGTAAACAGGCAGATTTACTACTCTGCAAAATAAGAAAATGTTAGTGGAGAAAGAGAACTAAACAGCTGAAGGGTGGCAAAAGAAGGAATTAAAGAAGTTGTAAATGAGTTAGTAGGCCTTTTAACTTCAGGTCAGTGATTATAATCCAGACTAGCTCTGTATTGATAACAAAGTAATTACTCTTTGACACCTCAGAGGTGCCTGGGGTGATATGAATTAAAGATCTGGGCCAAAACCTAATGAAAAACTCTACATGTTACAAAAAACAAATATAATCAATTTAAACAAAAAGCTGAGAATACCTATTAAAATGTGCAAAATTGATTTTATGGAGAGAAAATAACTAGTCTAGTACATGTCCTTGTCCTGTCAGGAACATAGGTGTTTCTCTCACTGTTTGGTATAATGAATTCTGTAGATCAAGTGTGTTAGCCTGCCCCACCTTAACTCCTGTGACACAGATCCCTACCCAGAAGGACTTTGTTCGATACCTCCAAAAAGGTGACAGAGATGAGAAACAACTTCACAATCACTGATTTCACTGAGTGTAGTTACTTGCCAGATTAGAACGGCTCATTTGACTTAGCACTTTTAATCACTAACAGAGAGCCACAGAAGCACGACTGCTGAATATGCCCTCTGTATGTCCCACTCCTTTTTGGTTTCTTCCCCTTAGTCTTCACAGATTTTCTTCCAACAGAGGTTCTCCCACCAGAGTCTGATTAATAGCACAGAGTCTGGAGGGGATTTGTATATCCTTTGTGCTTTACTTAAAGATGTCTCTTTCCCTCCTACTTTGATAGAAATATTGAGAAAAATCTGATAGCAAGATAAACCAGAGTTACAGAAATCAATGAATGGTGAGATAATCGACTTCATTTTGCAATCAGTGATTCAGACCAGTCAATAAATATTTAATGATATTTTTTAGGTCAAAATGATGTGGGACAGGAGAAGGAAGGAAAACTGGTGCTTTTGATATTTGTTATGTACTACGTGATCATACCTTTGCAGCAAATGGAAAGAAGCTTTCAAAGAAAATGTGTTTCTTTTTCTTTTATCAGGGCAGTAATAACGCTTTGAAATATTGTACAAAGGTATAAGAAGAATTTTAGGACTGGATGCCCTCCTTATTCTTGAGGTAGGGGGGCAGATTTTTTACTCTGTCAAGAAAGTCGTAACTACCTGCCTGAAATCTGAAGGTAAATTGCCATCCTGATTCTGCAATGCAAGTTTGCGTTGCAAGTTAAAGAGAATTACTATGATGCAAGAGACAAACAGACGTAAGGTAATCCACCTGCGACAGTCTGCTCCTTAGTTTATATCCTATTCACTTGTCTTACTAACCAGTATCCCATATACTGCAGTTAAAGTCTGTGTATGTTTTGGCAGAGCATATACCTGAGACTTTTCTTTAGATCATTTGCAGCGCTACCAGCAACCCAGCAAGGCTGAATCATGAGACACTGAAATCACTGAGCTGGAGAGTTGTTAATCTGACTGAGCGGAATCTCTGAGCTAGAAAATCCAACATGTTGTCTTTCATAATCCTGCTGGAAAGGTGTGTTTTGGGTTTGTGGTTTGGTTGTGGGATTTTTTTAATAAATTCAAATTAAAAGTCTCTTCATGTGAATCTGTCCTAAAAGACACCTTCTAGCCAGAAGAAAAAATAATAAAAAACTAATAAAAAATATCCCAATAGGCAGAGGAGAAATGAGGAGGAAGGAGGGAGAAAAGGAAGGGGAAAGTTATTTTCTAAGTACAGCTTAGAAGGAAGAACAGAAAAGGCTGAAAATGCTATTAAATTTAGTGAGTGGGACAGGATTAGAAGCTGTGAAGAGCTTCCCACCAACTCCATTGTCTTGAGGGCATGTTTGGTCAATGCCTCATTAAAAGCCCCCTCCTTCCAATAAAGAATTGCTTTCTCCTCACTCACAGAACTATTACTTCCCTTTGCAAAAGATGATGTCACTTATGAACACATCAGTATTTTACAGTGGAAGATGGTACTCCAAGCTTCAGACCCCTTGATTAATTACAATTACCTAGAGCCCATATTTAAGCCATGTGAGGAGAGGAATCTAACTGAAAATGCTTAGATATATAACACCCACCTGTTAAAGTGTCTTAGCTTGTGTACGAGTTCCTCAGTGAGCCCACAGATGGTTCTACAGACACTTCGCATTTGGTTCTCCAGGCAGATCCCCTCCCTTCCCTTTGCAATCACGTTAAGTACCTGGCATAACCTACTAGCAAAAATGGATACAGAGCTATTTAGATACTCACAAACCACAGTGGGAATCACACCGAGTCACTTAGTTCACTTTAAGACAAACTGGAGCACTTGAGAAATGTGCTTGTTCCAGAACTGGAAACACAAAGCAGACAATGTGATTAATCAGCCATGCATAGATCACCAGCAGACAATGCAGGAGACAAAAAAAAAAAAAAAAAAAAAA
This sequence comes from Dromas ardeola, assembly GCA_013398915.1. NCBI lineage: Eukaryota > Metazoa > Chordata > Aves > Charadriiformes > Dromadidae > Dromas > Dromas ardeola. The sequence goes on from VYZM01013524.1 coordinate 643,860, forward strand.
AGTCATTATTCCTTCAGAAAAATCTTTTTTTTTTTAAATAAAAACAAAACCAACAACTCCAACACTTTGCAAGAACTGCAAAATCTAAGGATGTCTGAACAGAAAGTAGAGAAAGGAGCGACAGATCCTAGTCTAGGATGCAAGCCAGCATGCTTACCTGACTCTCCAATGACCTGCCTAGAGAGTAGTAGAGAAACCCACAGGTCAACAATATCCTTCAACTCAGCTCATCAGACACCTCCTAAGTTAGTGACTTAAAGCTTTTCAGGAGCTGCAGCTATGGGCTAGGCCACTTGGTCTTCTTCCTCAAGCTGAACATGATTTCTGACATATCAAAATCCCCTGTGACAGAATCCCCCCTCCCTGTTCAGTTCTGTGTTCACCAAAGTCGGTATGCCATTTAACGCTTGAGTTCAAGAGGAAGTAGTTTACTAGTTCCAGCTAGAGATAGAAAGCAAATACAGAGATCTGTGTTTAAATCAAATCAGGCTTTAAATTAAAGGTTTTTCTCAGTTGTTAAGAGTTCAACATGAATATCTTTTTTCCTCCTGAAATTACCGCAGGCTACCATATAAAGGATGCCCATTTAGTGGAAAATTATGGCAGTGGTGTAATTTGCTTCTGATTAGCTACTTACTGTATTTAGTAAAATGAATGCAGGAACATAACCTGAGTCTTCAGCAAACCAGCCAGGAGCAATCTAGCTCTATCACGACTAATAGAAACACTAGCTATTTCTTGTCTTCCTCTCCCCAGTTCACTTTCGACTTTATAATTAATCAATTTCTTGCTTACTTGTATCTGTAAACTAGAAGCAGTGCACTAAACAGAGGAGGTAAAGAAAGGCATAATCACTCCTAATCTAGTCACAACTGCATTCAAATTAAAGAACAATCATGCAGATTAGCTCCTCAGGAGACAAATAGAGATTAATCGTTAGGTTTGTAACAGTACAAGGCCATGTATTTACAATGAAAGCCCAGCAGCAGCTTAAAACAGGTGCAAGTTTCATTTTACATCATTGAAATTCTTTAAAGTGGTAAGCTTTTTCTGGTATTGTTGTTTATCTTTTTGTATTTTTTTTAGCTTAAAAATAAAAAGACATTATACATCATGTTCTAAAGCTGTTTTTAAATGATCACTATACCTATTTTTTTCCCCCAGAGGACAGGGAGCACAGAATCGGTGACTTGAGTCTCCTAGGTAGTCCACATAACATTAAGAACCACAACTGTTTTTACAATATCTGCTGTTTAGGCGTATAGATGCCTACCCAATGACAAAGAGTTGTCTCCCATCATCCTGAACAGAAATTAAGATGAAAGGTATCTTTGTGCATTTTTAAAAGAAAAAAATAACCTGAAGGATCAGATGCCAATTGATCATTTGCTAGCTGACATTCTAATTTTCATTGTTGATAGCTTCCACCAGCAAGCAAATAGGGAAGGGATGTACTAACTTTTATTCTCGTATGTATTCTTATAGGTGCTCTATGATTGCTCCTATTCTGTATAAATGAAATAAGTTTATATTTAAAATTTATTCGCTGTGAAGTCTGGCAGATTGTCAATATATGAAGCTTATTTAGTCAATTTTGACCCACTCCAATGATTCTTTCTTAGGTAACTTCTAACAAGCTTTATTTTATTATCTCTCATTTTTCATGTCACACTTCAAACTTCATGATATATATTCTGAACTTGGTATTTGACCTCCCAAATGCATTAGTGATAATAGGAGTTCCACTGAGTTCCCAGCACTGCAAAAACAGAGAGGGACAATTTCTGTGAGGCTTGTTCGCCTCTTAATGCAATGGTGTAAGTACCTGTTAAGTGCAGTCACTAATAACCTTTTTAAACATTTATTCTTTCTCCCTGTGCTGGTGATTTCTATGTCCATAACATTAAGATTCAACTCTGAGCTTCTCCCACTACCCATTTTCTGTACCACTGCCTGCTGGTGTTTTTGTAGCAGTGCATGCAAGAATCAGTTCTCAAGTGAATTATACCTGTCCCTTATTCACAGCTTTATTACTTCTTATCCAAACTATTGTTATTAAGTCCCCTCCCCGTACATTGTAAAAAGTTTGCCATTTGAATTTCAGTGACAGATGAATGCTCTCACCTAACTGTTCTCTCACTCCACATAAATTGTCCCCATCAAGCCTCAGTCACTGTAATTTCCATCTTTTTCTTCCATTTTTAGTATTTCCCTCATAGTTCTGAAATCTCTATGAGAACTTCTCTCATCCTCACTTTCCTTCTGAAATGACACCCCACTAAACCCCCATGGCACTCCACAGCTGAGATAAAAGTGTTAAGAGCCAGAAAGAGGGATATTGACTTAAGATGTCAGCAAGGATTCCCTTCAAAGCTCCCATTTAGTTTGGAATGGAATGGCAGATGTGAGTGGTGTCTGTGGCTGGGATTTGGGAATTTAACTGTATGGAATAAAACTGACTTGACAAGCTATTTTCTCCCAAGATACTTACTTCAAATGTCCTGGAGGCTAACATTGTCCTCTGTCCTGGTTTTGGTGTTCATGGTATTCAGACCCGCTCATTTCTCAATCCCATCAGTAGCGAAGTGAACTTCACAAGCGCCGTATAATGTTTAAACAGAAACAATGACAAAATCGTCATCTTGCTGTTGAGTAGTATCATCTCCTGTCCTGGTTATGGTTGCAAAGTATATCTGCTTAAGAGGGGTTCATGTCTTCCATATTAATAGCTGTCTTACTGGACCATCC